>JAVVLW010000018.1:3716894-3759387 GCA_034401795.1 Chaetoderma sp. LZ-2023a
ACGACACGACGATGTTCATTCAGATTGATATCTGTTGGTTCCAGCTCCAGCTTTCCGGCCTCCACCTTGGAAAGATCCAGGATGTCGTTAATCAGGGAAAGAAGATGCTTGCTGCTGTTAACGGAATCATTTAGATATTCCTCCTGTGTCTCATTCAAACCCCCGAAGTGTTTATCCAAAACCAGCTCGGTAAAACCAATGATATGATTTAAAGGAGTTCTGAGTTCATGGCTCATGTTGGCAAGGAATTCACTTTTGGCCTTGTTGGCTGCTTCAGCGGCTTCCTTTGATTTTATCATATCCTGTTCGGTGCGCTTGCGGTCTGAGATGTCGAGTATCACACATATTATCCCCTGAATCCTGTCCTTTTCATCACACATTTTTGATCCCGAAAAGAGTGTCGGGATTTCCTTGCCATCCTTTGACCGACAGGTTTTTTCTATGTTCCTGATCGAATCTTTTTTTATTATATCGATAAGATCTTCACCCTTGCCCTGTTCTTCTTCCCCTGAAAGAACGAAAGTGGCATGCTGTCCTATGAGTTCTTGCTCTTCATACCCCAGAAGGTCCAATCCTGCCTTGTTAATCATCTCAATTACGCCTTCTTCAGAAGTGACTATGAGGGTATCGTTCATATTTGATATGATGCTGACTATATAGTCTCTGGAAACCGTTGTTCTTTCCAGTTTTTCAGTCATTTCGTTAAAAGATACGGCCAGATCGCTTATCTCATCGTTGGTTGAAATTTCAGCTCGGGCAGACAGATCACCTGCCGTTATCTGGCGGGTCGTATGAAGCAGTGAAAGGACGGGACGTGTTAATCGCCCGGTAAAAAAGTATGCACCCAGCATTCCGACCATGAGGCAGAATATGCCCAGCATGGACATAATTATATACATCGTTCGTATTTCTTTGTTCAGGCGCTTAAGTGATAAACCGATGTACATCACGCCCCATCCCATACCCGAGTATTGTAAGGAATACTGATAATGGAACACCTCTTGCCCAACCCGTTTGCTGAAAGAGATGTGCCCCATCTGCGTATCGTCCGGTGAAACGGCCCATTCCTTATCAGCTTTTTCCTTTTGTTCCCATCTTCCCGGCGTATGAATCAGCGTAAAACCATCACGACCGACAATCACGATATAAAGGATGGCGGGACTGTTTTCAATCACTTCAAGAGAATGTTCAACAATGAACTCGTAGTCATCACTGACAATGGCATTTCCGCACACCTGGCTGATGGATGCGGAAACACTCCTGGCTTCAGATTCCAGGCTCTTAATGATGGCGCTTTTTTGCCTTGGGATTGCCACAGCGGAAAATATGATAATAATCGTCAGTGAAAGTAAAAGCAGGAGAAGAAAGGTGCGAAGAAATATACCACCCCATTTCCGGCGTGACGTTGTCGCGGTATTCTCAGCGCCGCTGCTTTGTGTGTCCGATATCATAAGATCCGTTTTAATTATCCCCCCTTTGGTTTCCGGGCCTGCACATTTCCTTTAAGTTGCCGGTATTCATTAAGAATCAACCTGAAACTATCCAGGTCCGAGTCTTTCATCCAATATATACCGGTAAGCTTAAACAGGGTTAGAAGCTGTTGTCCCACAACGCTATTCGCCAGATTGGAATTAATTTTTCGTAGGATCGTTTTTTTTCTTTCACTACAGTCCTTACGATAAAAGGATAACAAAGAGACGATTTCCGGAGATGAGGCAATAACCATAAGTTGCTTGCCGACCTGGGGGTTAAGTTCCGTCATGACGTTAAAAGTCTCTTCATTTGTAATGCACACATCAGCCTGTCTGAAAAATACCGAAAGTATTGCCTGTGAGGATTTTCTTTTTTCAATAATGGATGAGAAAAAATCTGCGGCTTCGGGCACTTTTTCCCGCAAGAGGTGCGTATTTAAAAAAAGAAAAGCAGTATCATCTGTTTTTTGAATGGCCAGTTTTTTTCTGGCAAAATCCTTTATTTTAGTAAATCCGACATCGGATCGAACAATGATCAGATATTTCCTGGTCGGTTTCTTATTAGCGTACATGCCGGAGTAGGCCACCTCTATCTCCAGCTCATTTGCAATCTTGAAATAAACTAACGCTGTCGTACTGACAATATCAACTCTGCCGTCTTTAAAATCCTTTAGTATGGAGGCATAATCCGTATAGACCACAACGTCTGCCGTCAATCCAATTTTTTCAGCCACCTGCTCCATCCAGAACTCGGTTGCAGTCTTTATATCCTTTATATCCGCATTCAACAAAAGCTTCATATCATATCCAATAACAATATGGGGTTTTTCTTTATCATCGGCCATCGATTTATCGTCTCCGGAATGGGCTGAATGGACGAAGGATACGATTAAGCAAAAAGATAATAATAAGATGGACTTGATCCGGCAGTTCATATCATGGCCCCTTTCCCAATTGGTTGGTAAACCACGTTTTCTCTTTATAATCCAGCCATTTTTTCTAAGATTTTATAAATTAAGGACTGTTTTTGGGTACTTCATATTCATTGAGTAGTGATCTCAAGGTATCCAGTTTAGAATCCTTCAGGGATACTATTTCATCAGGCATAAAAAACAATGAAAGATATACTGCTCTTGATAAAATCGTTCATTACTCACTTCTTACTGAAACGGCCGTATCATCTCACTGCCGACTATGAAATTGAGCCTGGCACGGTTAACTGCATGATCAATGAGTGCCTTTAAGTACTGTCCATTTACAAAGGCTTCCATAAGCTGGGCCTCAACGACGTCTTTTGTTTCCACTAATTCATTTTGATAGGCACTGATGTTGAGCTTCCGGTTCTCTAAGGCGGCGTCAAGGGAATCTTTTGTGGCCGCTATCTGACCCTGTGCACGTGCCATCTGTAAAAATGCATCCTTTACCTGAAGGGCAAGCCCTTCACGGAGAAGCACTTTTTGTTGTTTGATTTTATCGAGTCGAGCCGCAGCTTCCCTGACCTCGCTTTTGGTACGAAAACCAGAGAAAAGAGGAAATTCCATGCCTATGCCGATGGCCCATGAGTTGCGGTTTTCATCAGTCATTATGCCGTACTCATATGAATTGTCTATATGGTTAAGACTCCCGGTAAGGGCAATTATTGGGAAATGTCCGCTTTTAGCCTTTTTTATTCCGGCCTCCGCAGCCTTTATGGCAAGCTTGAGCCTGCCCCAATCCGGGTTGAATTCATAGGCGTTTGTAACGAGTTTAGTCAAATCCACATCAAAGGGTTTAAAGGGAATTTCGTTTTCGGCCGGTTCGATCCGTGTCCTCCAGTCCAATCCCATGGAATTGACAAGAGCCGCCTTTGCCAGCTTTTTATTTGATTTTAACAACTCAAGCATCGACCGGATAGTGGATACGATCACCTTGGTACGCAAATAGTCTGTTTTTTTAACGGTTCCCGAGCCGTTTTCGTAAAGACGTTCCGTCAAATCCAGCGTTACCTTGAACCGATCCAGTGTATCCTGTCCGAGTTTTTGAAGCTTGTTGGTAAGTACAGCGCCATAATACATCCGTTTGACATCGTAAATCACCTGAAGATCGGTTCGCCTGGCAGATTCTTTTGCAATCTTGACTCCTATTTTGGCCTGTTGTGCTATCGCGCCTCGCTTTCCGCCAACATAAACAGGATAAACAAGGTTAAGGGAACTGACAATAGTATCTCTATCCATTACTTTTATATCTTTTTCAGGAACGGTCACCGTCGCATCCATCGGAAATGATCCAAGACCTGCTATAGTGTAAGTCGACGTCTCTTCAGGAAAAATGAAATTAACATCCTCGTCAAGCCGAGTAGCTGAGACTCCAACCTTAAGTTGTGGCCAGTAGGCGGAAAGAGCCTGTTTGTGCTGGGCTTCGGCGATTTCGATTGCAAATTTGGAAACCAGTCGCTGTCGGTTGTTCTTAAGAGCAATATCCAGGCATTCTTCCAGGCTTGCTATCAAAACACCTTTTTGGGAAGCCTCGGAGTTCCGGACTTCTTCAGCATATAGCGAAAAATTGAACATTATAATCATCAGCAATGTAAAAATAGTTAATCTTGACCATTTAGACAACTTCATTCTTGCACCTCCCTTGGTTACATGCAATAATCATTTTATGTAAGCGTTCACAGGCACCGCATCTGCACGTGATCAGGGCAACCAGCATAGCAGACTATAGCTGATCGCCCTGATCACGCACATATGCAGCACCTGTGAACGCTTACAGGATAGAGATTGTCCAGCCTTTTTATTCCGAATGGGCGTGAACGGGTACCATTTTATTAAGCCAATCTTAAACCTGTAGCGATAAAGGATGTCAGCAGATCGTTATCTGTGGCTGCATAAGATGTGCCAAAACAGATACAATGAGAGAAATGTCTTTAAAGTACCTGAAAAAAATTTTAATTACATGTAGTTATGGATGTTATTTAAATAACAGGTTTAATAAAGATAAGGATGTTCATCCGAAAAGAACGTCATAATATTGACATTTGGAATTCTTGATATGGAACTTTCTACGACGCCATCAACTTTGAAAAATCTTGCCTGGATTTAGTATTCCTTTTGGGTCAAAAACATTTTTGATTTTTTTCATAAGATCAAGTTCTACAAATCCGATTTCTTTTCCCATATAAGGCGCCTTGGTGATTCCTATGCCATGTTCACCGGAAATGGTACCACCAAGCTTTAGGGTATAGTCGAACAACTCCTCAACAGCATCCCCGGCCTTCTTAAGCTGGGCCTTATCTTTTTTATCAAGCATGATATTAAAATGGATATTTCCGTCACCAGCATGCCCGAAAGTTGCCATTATAAGCCCGGTTTTTGTCCTTAAAACATCTATCTTTTTGACCATTGCAGGAATTTTGCTTCTTGGAACGACAATGTCCTCATTGATCTTATCAGGGCCGTACTTAAAGAGTGCGGGTGAGACCGCCTTGCGCGCTTTCCAAAGATTTGCAGCTTCTTCTTTATTTTCCGCTACTTTAACTTGCTTTGCGCCTTGAGCAATACACAACTCTTTTAATTTGGCAATTGCTCTTTTTGTTTCATCCGCACTGCCGTCCACATCTATCAGCAGCATTGCCTCGGCTTCAACCGGTAAATCTATTTTAAGCTGGTCCCGGGCGCATCGTATTGATGCGTTGTCCATAAATTCAATGGTTCGCGGTATTATAGAGCGCCTTATTATTTCTGAAACCGTTTCTGCCGCTTTATCTATCAGGTCAAAAACCGCCGTCATGGTCCTTCTTTCCTCTGGAAGGGGTAAAAGCCTGAGTGTCATGCGGGTAATTATTCCAAGGGTGCCCTCGGAACCGATGAAAAGCCTTGTCAGATCATACCCCACCACACCCTTGGCGGTTTTAACTCCGGTTTTTATTATTTCTCCTGAGGCAAGCACAACTTCAAGCCCCAGCACATAATCCCGTGTAACACCGTATTTTACAGCACTTGGGCCTCCTGCGCACTCTGCCACGTTTCCGCCCAGGGTACAAAATCCGGAACTTGCAGGATCCGGCGGATAAAACAGACCTTCTTTTTCAACAGCCTTGTGGAAATTACCGGTTATAACTCCAGGCTCAACGTGGGCGATAAGATTGTCGGTATCTATTTTATGAATGCGATTAAAGCGCGTCATTACAACTACAACTCCGCCATTAATCGGAAGAGATCCTCCGGTCATTCCTGACCCGGACCCGCGGGGAATTACATTAAAATTATCTCTGTCGGCAAGGCGTAATATGGATGCTACCTGACTTGTTTTTTCGGGAAATACAATCGCATCCGGCAGGAAGTTTAAGGCTGTTGCATCATAGCCATAGCAGACAAGATCTTCTTTTGCATTGCTGCAATAACCCCTGCCTGCTATATTTTGAAGTTTTTTAAAAGTGCTGCTCGATAGTGTCATCTATGTCTTTGGCTGGGATAGAAAATGATGGCGTCGTAAAATTTCTTTGAATAAGCGCCGATGGCTAAGTAAAAAATTCCATATACGCCCCGCAGGAAGTGCCCTTGGGGTGCAAGGCGTAGCGGTTTTTCAGGTACGAGGCAATACATGTAGTATGCTGAGTACCTGAAAAACCGCTACAACGCAGTAGATGGGATTTTTTACGACGCCATTAAAATTTACCGGATTCAAGTTTCTTACAAAAGAAATCAACCTTTTTTTGAATTGCAGCATCTTCTCTTAAACCCCTTTCAACTGCACCTATGGAATGAAGAGCAGTGGCATGGTATCGGTTGAAACTTTTTCCAATAGTCTGAAGGGATAAATCTGTGTACCTTCGAGACAGATAAATAGCTATCTGTCTCGGCTGAACTACGCTTTGCTTGCGGGAAGGTGAAACAATATCACTTACCGAAATCCGGTAATTTTTGCATACCAGTTTTTTAATGATATTTATCGTAATCGTTTTACGACTGCGAACTATGTTTTTAACCACACTGGCTGCAAGACTCAAGTCAAGAGGTACACTCAAAAGGGAAGATTTGGCCGCAACACCAAAAAGCCCGCTTTCAAGCTGCCGGACATCATCAGTAAGCTCGGAAGCTAAATAACTGGTGACGGCTTCTGGAATATTATACCCTTTTGCCATTGATTTTTTCTTTATTATTCTTACCCTTGTTTTATAATCCGGCGGTTCAATTATTGAAATAAGACCGCTTGACAGGCGTGATCGTAACTTATCATTTAATTTGGGAATATCGGCAGGCAGATAACAACTGGAAAAAATTATTTTCTTATTTGATTCAAACAGGCTGTCCAGCGTTAATGCAAGCTCTATCTGGGTGCGTTCTTTACCGCTCAAATAATGTACATCTTCTAAAAGCAATACATCACACTTGTTTCTGTACTTGCTTTTGAATTTATCGATACAATTATTCCGAAAAGCGTGAATCATCTCGTTGCTGAAGTCTTCAGCAGTAACATAATAGACACGATCTTTCGGGTATCTATCCAGAATAAGATGCCCTATGGCCTGAGATAGATGGCTTTTACCCATCCCTGTACCGGACAATAAAAAGAGAGAATTCTGGTACGTATTTTTTTTTTGATGCCAGTGACAGTGACGCTGAATAAGCAAAATCGTTATTGCCTCCAACGACAAACTGATCAAATGTAAATTCCTTTCGCAAAAAGCACCCACCGCCCTGGCAGATATCTATATTGGGAAGGGATAGTTGAAGCTTTCTATTTACTTTTCCACGAACATTACCTTTCCCGTTTTTATCGGAAACAGTAATTGAAAACTCACAGTCTTTTCCAAAAACCTTTTTTACCTCTGAATCAATAATCGAACTGTAGTGGTCCTGAACCCGTTTTCTCGAGAAAGAATTGGGTGATGATACAAAAAGACAATCTTTGTCATCTTTGATATATTTTAAAGGTTCAATCCACATTCTAAAACTGTGACCAGGAATATGCTCCTTAATCGCAGTTTTAATATCATTCCACACAGCTTCCATAGTATTTTTTACTTTGTTTTTTTTAGGAGAGACATTAACAGGTTGTTTTTAACATAAAATTTCTGCAAATAATAACGAAGTCAAACGGTTTGGCAGGTTTTTCTCCAGATTTCTTAAAAGTCGTTAATATTATGCCTGAATTTTTAAGACATCATACAAATCATGTCAAACCCGGTAATCAGGATTTTTCATCTCATTGAAAGCAAGTTATGAACATTTTTCATCATCTTGTTTTTATTACCTTTATTTGACATAAAACAGACAACCTCTTTTAAATACAACCTTTTGATTATTGGTATTTTATTTAGATATTTTAGACATATCCATAGGTATTAACAAAATTATAGAAAAAGATAACCCTCTTAAAATCTAACAATACCTGCTATTTTCTTCCATTTTTAAATAATTTATCTTAAGAAAGATAATATTTTTCTATATAAAACTATAGGTCGGAATTTGTTGATAAAAATCTATTTGCTCTGTAGAATAAATCTGACTCTCCCAACCCTGACAAGCCGGAAGCAAAAATGAAAATATCACCGGCATACGTTTGAGCCGTGGAGGGCAAGATACTCGATGCTGGATTAAACAAGGAACATACCTTTTTTGTACCCGTTCACGCCCATTCGCAATAAAAAGGCTGGACAATCTCTATCCTGTAAGCGTTCACAGGTGCTGCATATGTGCGTGATCAGGGCGATCAGCTATAGTCTGCTATGGTTGCCTTGATCACGTGCAGATGCGGTGCCTGTGAACGCTTACCCTTTTTTAAATATCCAGTATCGAGAAACCAGCATCCAGCATCAGATATACAAGGGCTTCACAAGTTGTAACAGAAATCTTTTGTCACAAAAAAGCACAAAATTTACAAATACGAAACTAAAAGTCTGGAGTTTAAACTTCTAATATGAAAAAATACCGTCCGATAATAGGAATCACCATGGGCGATCCGGTGGGCATAGGCCCTGAGATCGCACTTTCTGCCCTTAACAATCCTTTGCTTTATGAGATATGCAGGCCGCTTGTTATTGGAGATATGGGAAGATTGAAAGGTTTAAAAAGATACACAAAAAGCAGTCTTAAATTTAATACTGTAAAAGATCCAAAGACCGGTGTGTATCAATGCGGGTGCGTTGATGTTGCCAGCACTTTTAAACTCGACTCTGATCAAATATTATGGGCCGAGCCCACGGCCCTGACAGGAAAGGCAATGACAAGTTATATTATATCGGCAACAGACATGGCGTTGCAGGGAAGAATTGATGCAATGGTGACATGCCCCATAAACAAACAGGCGATGCATATGGCAGGTTATTTTTACAACGGACACACTGAACTTATTGCTGAAAAAACAAAATCCACCGATTTTGCCATGATGCTCGCAGGTGACAAACTTCGAGTGGTTCTTGTAACAATACATATCCCTTTAAAAGATGTTGCTTTGGTTCTTTCAAAAGAAAAGATACTTCAAACCATCATAATTACCGGGTCTGCTCTAAACAAGCGCTTTGGAATTAAAAATCCTCGAATCGCCGTAGCCGGGCTAAATCCCCATGCAGGTGAAGGAAGCATGTTTGGAGATGAAGAAGAGCGCATTATACTTCCGGCTGTTAACCTTGCAAAAAGCAAAGGAGTTGATGTCCTTGGGCCTTATCCACCTGACACGATATTTTATCATGCCCAAAAAGGTCTTTATGATGCTGTTATCTGCATGTATCATGACCAGGGGCTTATTCCTTTTAAGATGATTCATTTTGCAGATGGCGTAAATACAACCCTTGGTCTTCCGATAATCAGAACTTCTGTTGATCATGGAACAGCTTACGATATTGCAGGCAAAGGCATTGCTGACCCCGGCAGTTTAACTGCCGCAATAAAGATGGCAGCCGAACAGGCGGCATTAGCAGGTAAAAAAATATAAAAGATATGCAATCTGATAAAATCATTATACGCGGTGCAAGGCAGCATAATTTGAAGAATATCAATCTTGAGCTGCCTCGAAATAAGCTGATTGTTATTACGGGTCTTTCCGGATCCGGTAAATCGACACTTGCATTTGATACACTTTATGCCGAAGGACAGCGCAGGTATGTTGAATCTCTCTCTACCTATGCACGCCAGTTTTTGGAACGTATGGAAAAGCCTGACGTTGATATGATTGAAGGCCTTTCCCCTGCCATTGCAATTGAACAAAAAACAGCAAGCCACAACCCACGATCAACCGTAGGAACAGTTACCGAAATCTACGATTATCTCAGACTCCTTTTTGCCAGGGTGGGAACGCCCCACTGCCATATCTGCGGAAAACCGATTACTTCTCAAACAATCGATCAGATTGTAAGCCAGGTTTTGTCACTTTCTGAAGGAAGCAAAATTATAATCTTGTCCCCTTTGGTTTCAAATCAGAAAGGAACACATGAAAAACTCTTTAAATGGCTGAAAAAGGAAGGTTTTGCACGTGTCCGTGTAGATGGAAAGACTTTTGATATAGAAGATATTTCTATCCTGAAAAAAAATACAAAGCATAACATCGATGTAATTGTTGACAGACTGGTTGTAAAAAAGAAAATAAAAAATCGCCTGGCCGATTCCCTGGAACTGGCCCTGGCACAATCAGACGGACTTGTTGAAGTCGATGTCCTTGGCAAAGAGTCGATTTTATTCAACGAAAAGGCAGCCTGTATCGATTGCGGCATAAGTTACCCTGAATTTACACCTGCCAGTTTTTCTTTTAATTCACCCCAGGGAGCATGCCCCAAATGTGACGGTCTTGGCACAACAACTGAATTTGATCCTGATCTTATCATTCCGAATCATGAACTTTCATTAAGACAGGGAGCTGTAGCCATGTGGGCCAACAGGAACACCGTGCACTTCATGGATTTTCTCGATGCCCTTACCACGCACTACAAAGTTGATATCTATACACCTTATATAGAGCTTCCGGACCATTTTAAAAAGGCCCTTTTATATGGCTCCGGAAAAGAAGAAATCACCTTTTATTTTGAACAGAATGATCGTCGTTTTAGTTATAAAAAAACCTTTGAAGGTATCATTAACAGGCTTAAGCGGCGTTACATGGAGACTGATTCATCATGGGCCAGAGATGAAATAAGGCGCTATATGAATTTTAAACCATGCTCTGAGTGTGAAGGTGCAAAATTAAATAAAGCAAGCAGGTCTGTAAAGGCAGGAGGCTTTACCATATCTGAAATAACATCGCTTTCTATTGCAAAAGCTCATTTATTTTTCAGACAGCTTAAATTAAAAGGCAAAAAAAAGATAATAGCCGAAAGGATTCTTAAAGAAATTATCGAAAGGCTTGGTTTTCTTGAAAACGTAGGGCTCTCCTATCTTACTCTTGACAGGTCAGCCTATACGCTGTCCGGCGGCGAAAGCCAGAGAATTCGCCTTGCAACACAAATCGGATCGAAATTAACCGGCGTTCTCTACGTTCTTGATGAACCAAGCATCGGTCTTCACCACAGGGACAATCAGCGGCTTCTTGGAACCCTTCTGAAAATGCGGGACCTTGGCAACACTGTACTTGTTGTAGAACATGATGAAGAAACAATTCTTGCTTCCGATTATGTAATAGACATGGGACCTATGGCAGGAATAAACGGCGGCCAGGTCGTATTTGCCGGAACACCAAAAGCACTTCTAAAAGATAAAAATTCATTAACCGGTCAGTATATTTCAGGTAGAATTAGCATTGAAGTCCCATCCAAACGCCGCCCTGGAAATGGAAATAATCTTGTCATCAAAGGAGCTTCAAAAAATAACCTTAAAAATATAGATGTTGAGTTTCCCCTTGGCAGTTTTATATGCGTGACTGGTGTGTCCGGATCAGGCAAATCAACACTTCTCCTTGAAACACTATATCGTCTTCTATCACAAAAACTTTACCATGCCAGGATACCTGCCGGTGATCATCGGGATTTTCTTGGGCTTGAGCATATTGATAAGGTGGTTAATATCAATCAATCCCCAATAGGGAGGACGCCTCGCTCGAATCCGGGCACATATACCGGTGTTTTCACTTTTATAAGAGAACTTTTTTCAAGAACCCCCGAAGCCCGCATTCGTGGATATAAACCCGGACGATTCAGTTTCAATGTAAAAGGGGGAAGATGCGAGGCCTGCAGGGGTGATGGAATTATTAAAATTGAAATGCATTTTCTGCCGGACGTTTATGTTTCATGTGACGTGTGCCGCGGAAAAAGATATAACCGCGAAACCCTTGAAATCAAATACAAGGGAAAAAATATTGCAGACATTCTTGATATGACGGTTAATCAATCTTATGCTTTTTTTGAAAAAATAGGAAATATCAGGACTAAGTTAAAAACCGTAGTTGACGTCGGTCTTGGATATATCCATATAGGCCAGCAGGCTACAACCCTGTCCGGAGGAGAAGCACAGCGGGTAAAGCTTTCCCGGGAGCTTAGCAAAAGGGGGACAGGCAGAACTGTCTATATTCTCGACGAACCCACCACCGGACTGCACACTGATGACATAAAAAGACTTCTTAGTGTATTAAACACCCTTGTTGAAACCGGAAATACGGTTGTTGTAATCGAACATAACCTTGATGTCATAAAGACGGCCGATTATATTATCGATCTTGGCCCTGAGGGTGGAGATGAGGGAGGATATGTAGTAGCGCGTGGCACTCCCGAGGAAATTGCAACTACTAAGGAGTCCTATACCGGTCAATTTTTACAGAAAGTGCTGCAATAAAAACAGGGCTTTGTTAAAAAAATAAAGCCCCGTTTTATTTTAGATATAAAAATCTTTTTTAGTGAGCAAACAGCGCTGCAATAGCACCTGCCTGGGGATGTGCGTAGATAAGGATCAGTGCAACAACCAGTGCATAAATACACAATGATTCTATCATGGCAAGACCGATCAACATGGTAACCGTAACCTTGCCTGACGACTCAGGATTTCTGGCAATACCCTCAACGGCGGATTTAAGACCAATACCCTGGCCAATGCCACAACCAAAGGCTGCAATTGCAATCCCAAAACCAGCTGCAGTCACACATGCGATAAAAAACTCCAATGCTTTTAATTCCATAACTCTATTCTACCTCCTTAGTTAGATTTGTTGGGCTTCTTCCATGAACCCCTGAGACAATTTCAAAACTGTCTCATATTAAAATTAAACACTATTAATCTAGATTTTACAGCCGCTTAGGGTTCGCGCAGGTAAGCGTTCACAGGTGCTGCAGATGTGCGTGGTCAGGGCGACCAGCTATAGTCTGCTATGCTGGTTGTCCTGATCACGCGCAGATGCGGTGCCTGTAAACGCTTACCAAAAATCTAGTGCGCATGTTCCATAGCGCCTGAAAAATAAATGATCGAAAGCAAAAAGAATACAAATGCCTGAACAAGGGCAACAAAAATGCCAAGCGCCATTATTGGAAGCGGGGCAAAGAATAGACCTGCCAGCCCGAAGAGAATACTCAATACAATTTCATGCCCCATCATATTGCCGAAAAGACGAAAGGTTAAAGAAAGTATTCGAGCCGCATGTCCGATAACTTCAATTATAAATATTAACGGACTCATCCACCAAACGGGCCCCAGAAAATGCTTAATATATTTCACACCATGATATTTAATACCTATGATGTGTGTGAAAACAACAACTGTTACTGCACATGAAAGAGTCGTGTTTATGCTTGCAGTCGGAGGAAAGAATCCGGGAATAAGACCAAGCAGGTTGCAAGTTAAAATATAGATAAATAAAGTTGCAATTATGGGAAAAAGCCACCTGCTTTCCTCTCCGGCAGTATCAACCATAAATTCTTCGATACCGGAAATAACAATTTCAAAAAAATTCTGCCCTTTTCCTGGAATCATGCTTATACCCTTGACTGCGATGGAACCAAGAACGATAAGAATGATCATAACAACCCATGTATAAATCACGTGGGGATATGCATGGGCAAAGTGACCAAGCCCGATCAACTCAAACAGTTTGACAAAAAAGAGATATGGATGTTCCATCCTTAAACCGCCTCCTTGAATATTAGTTTTGTTAGTTCGTACATGGTTGCAAGGGTGATGCTGGCCACCACCATGGAAAGACCAAGAATAAGCCCCAGTGGATGAACAAGCTTTTGTGATATAAGCACAAAAATAATAAATCCGCTGGCAATAAAACGGATATAATATTTGGCTAAAATCACATTGGGAGAAGAAAGTTGCGGGGGTGCCAAGGCACTTTTCAGTGTTCTTGATAACAGGTGAAAATTCACCGTAACAATCAGCCCTCCAAAAATTATCCCCCTGGCAAAATCAGGAGGTGACATTATCAATCCTGCGCTGGTTGCAATAAAAAATATAACCCAGTTTGTGCGTACTACAAATTTAACAAGTCGCTTTTGTATGTGCATTTGTTATAATTTTCTGCTTTTTTTTATTGCAAGCCCTATATTCCTGTATCCTGCC
The DNA here is from genome assembly GCA_034401795.1 of Chaetoderma sp. LZ-2023a. Taxonomy (NCBI): domain Eukaryota; kingdom Metazoa; phylum Mollusca; class Caudofoveata; order Chaetodermatida; family Chaetodermatidae; genus Chaetoderma; species Chaetoderma sp. LZ-2023a. The sequence goes on from JAVVLW010000018.1 coordinate 3,730,822, forward strand.
GCAATTCCGAGCCCAAGTCCTATAAGTGTAAGCCATGGAGTTGTATAAAATACATGTCTGTCAAGATATACTCCAATGGCAAGACCAATAACAACTGAAAGGGATATGGAAAAACCCAGACTGCTAAAATAACCAAGCTCCCTTATGTAACGTCTGGTTTCCCTTTTCATTTAAAAAAGAATACCTTCTTTACTAAACCGAACCTTTTCGACAATCGGCCAAGTAACATATGTTCATTGGCAAGTCAATGCTAAATTGACAATTTTCTCTATTAAAATTTAATGTCATTTGCATCAAACACCGGTCCGTCAAGACACGCATGAAGATATTTTTCCGATGCTCCTCCCGGCTCGACCGCACATCCAAGGCATGCTCCCATACCACAGGCCATCATGGTTTCCACTGAAACCTGGCATTTTACGGCATATTTTTGTGCAAGGACGACTACAGATTTCAGCATTTCCGGTGGTCCGCATGCATAAAGAATATCCGGCGGCCTTTCAGCCAGCACCATTTCCAGAGGATGAGTTACCAGGCATTTGCTTCCGGCGCTGCCGTCATCTGTTGTCAGTTTAACATTCATTTTAAGCTGATCAAAATCATCAAGGCACAAAATGTCATCTTTTGATCTTCCACCTAAAAACATACGGCATCGCGAAATATCCACATTATTATTTTTTAATTGAGAAGCCAGAAAAACTATCGGCGCAACCCCTATTCCACCTGCAACCATAAATATGCGCTTAATATTTTCAGGAATGGAAAACCCACGTCCAAGGGGACCGAGAATGTCTATCAACTCATTTTTTTTAAGCACAGATAACTTTTTTGTAAATTTTCCAACAACCTTGCAAAGAATTTCTATACCCTTAAATTGCCCGTTTTCGGAAATAAGCCTGTGTATTGAGAAAGGTCTGCGAAGCAGCGGTTCAATTCCAGTGCAAAGACGCAACATCACAAATTGACCTGGTTTTGCCTCGGAATATTCCCCTTTGCAACTCAGGCCGATTTTGAAATATCCGGGTCCGACTTTTTTATTCCACAAAACCTGAATTTTTTCCTGAATCAACGGCGGCCTCCCATTTCCAATCATCTTCCTACAGAATCCATTTTCTTATCTCAGGCACAATGCTCTCAGTCCACTTGTCTGCAACTCTCAATTTTATGAATTCATTAAAAAGATTATCAATCAGTTCGGTTGCTTTTTCGTAAAGATAAGCCTTTTCGAGCACCATGCCTTCAATTTCCTCACTTGATTCCACAATTGCTGTTTCAGGAATTTTCAAATTGCTGATATTCATGCTTTCGCCTTTAACGGTAAAGCGCCACTCATTGTCACCTGACTTGTATAAAAGATTGATCTCAGTTACCACTGCACCTTTTCCCAGTGATATGATACCTTCTTCAAGACCGGCATCATCCCCCAGTATGGTAATCGTTTCAACAGCATCATTGATTCTATTTTCCAAAACAATACGGTTACCAATATTTAAGTATACAAGATCCTCTTCTATTTTATTTAGTCTTTCCCTGTCATTTTCTACGATAAACCATAACCAGGTTAAAAACTCATTTCCCAAAAATTTGTACCGACTGTAAGCAAAAGAAATATCAAGCATTTTTCAACCCATCACTTTGTAAATTTTGTTAAAGAAATATTAGCCAGGGCATCCCGCTGCGCATGGGTAAGACCTGCTGTTAATTCAGCCATTGTGTAAGGAAAAAGCCGAATTGGCGTTAAATTGAAAGATTTTGCAAAAAGAGTTTCAAATTCCTCATTTGCTGTTTTCAGGCTGGAAAAAAACCATATCACGGCATCTTCATAGTTCCACAGGATGTCATATACATTCGGCGTTGCAGGGATGCGAAGGGTAAGGGCATTTATTACCCGGTCCTTTATCGCTGTTTTCTCGTCTTTTGACAAATATTTTCTTCCACTTGCGGCAAGGAGTTTGGCGGACTCCACAGCAACATGTTTTTTTACTATTTTTGACGGTATGGTTTTTTTGTCGATTCGCATGGAAAAAATCAAATATGCACCTATTGAAAATGAAGACCCTGCAAAATCCGGTTTAAAAGGATTTTCAAAAGATGTCCAGCCGACAGTTTTTTCAACCGGGTTCCCGTCTATCTCAGAGATTATGTTTTTTTTCAAACCTTCAGACACTGTTTCAAGAATCTTTTCTTCGAACTTCCCGTCAATCTTATATCGAGCCATTGAAACCGTTGATGATAAAAAACCCATATTAATAGACTCCGTATTTTTATGCAGTCAATATAACCCGAGAGAAATAAAATAACTTATCCCCATTTCTCACAGCCTGTAAAAATTTACACCTTTTACACATAAAATCACAAAAAGTACAGACTAAATTTGATGGCATCGTAAAAAGTTTCACCGATGGCTAATCTGAACTTTGCGTTCAACTTCCAACCCAACTTCACACAAGTGCTGAAATTGATGGGTCAGCAAATCGGCCATATGGCATTGTTATAAGGGTTGTTCAAACATTTCATCTGTAATGTTCCCATCACAAATTTTGGTTACCGGACCTGTCATTGTGGCTGCAAAGTCATTGTTAAACTGGATCTTGATCTGTCCACCCGGCATATGCACTGTAATATCCGAATCGCACAGGCCAAGTCTGCGAGCAACTGCCGCTGCCGCTGTGCTACTGCTACCGGAAGCTAATGTGTAACCTGCGCCACGTTCCCAAATCTCAATTTGGATATTGTTACGATCCAAGACACTCATGAACCGGACATTTGTGCGATTCGGAAAGCGAGGGTCTGCCTCAATTTGTGGGCCGTAGTGATGTACTTCTTTTGGCAGCATGTTTCTCGCTTTATAAATAATATCGGTCGGAATTTCTTTATAAAAAGCTTGCCCAATTCCTCCACTTAAGAACATTCCCTGTTTTAACACTTGCATTAAATATTTCTAAGCCCTATTATCGCTTTCCGTCTGAATTGAGACCTTTGAAAATTTGCCGTTTTTCAACCTTATACTTTTGGAGTCTGAAATTATGAAAATGAAGCATGTAACAATCTTATTAGGACTTTTACCATTAGTCCTGCTGTGGGCAGTTATCTCTATATATCCAACCTGGTTATGGTTTCAAAATCTTAACTTCGCACCCGTATTCTGGACCATGGTACTGGGCAAATTCGGGCTTGCCACGGCGATCTGGCTTCTTTTGATCATCACGCTGTCCGTGAATTTATACGCAGCTCAGCGTTTTCATCCTGTGAGCGAACAAACGACCACTGAGATAGGTGGAATGCCTGTATCCGGCAGGACCCTGAACATTATCATCCTGGCCGCAATTCTAATCGTTAGTTTTGTTATTGCGTCAAGCGGCTCTGCAAGCTGGAATATGGTACTTAGTTATTTAAACCAGCAACCCTTTGGCCTCACTGATCCTGTATTTAACAAAGACATCGGCTTCTACGTGTTCTCTCTTCCCTTTTATACCTTTGTCCGGGAAGAGTTGCTTGTCCTTTTTCTTTTTGCCGGACTTGTCACCGCCATCTGGTATTTAAAAAACGGCGGGCTTCAGGTAATCGGTGAATTCCTTCTGACAGAGGACAAACCCACCGGTATACCCAAAATTAAAATTTCGGAAAAAGTCGGTAAGCACCTTCTCGTGCTTGGTGTTATCGTGGTTTTACTTGTTGCCTGGGGCTTTCATCTAAAGATCTACGGTCTTCTCTATTCCACTCAAGGACCCGCCTTTGGCGCAAGCTACACGGATATCCACGTCAAGATCCCGGTTTACAAGGCTTTGGTGGTGATATCATTTTTATGGTGCCTGTTTATCATATATAACATATTCAGACCAAGGATAAAGCTGCTCATTATAAGTGGCGCAATATGGTTAGGCGCCATTCTGATCCTGGCAGGCGGTCTTCCGGTCATGGTACAAAAAATTGTGGTTAAACCTAATGAATTAGCCAAAGAATCACCCTTTATCGCTTATAATATTGATTATACCCGTAAGGCATATAACTTGAACAATATTAAGGAGGTCGATTTTGAGGTCAATGACAGTCTGAGCTCTGAAGAGATCAAAGGGCATGATGCAACAATCCAGAACGTAAGAATATGGGACGAACGCCCTCTACTCCAGACCTACAGGCAGATTCAATCCATAAGGCTCTATTATGATTTTCACAATGTGGACGTAGACCGTTATATGATTGACAACCGGTATCGACAGGTCATGCTGGCCGCACGGGAACTGGTGGTAGACCAGCTTCCACCCCAGGCAAAGACCTGGGTCAACATGCACCTGATTTACACCCATGGCTATGGATTGGCCATGAGTCCTGTAAATGAAGTCACAAGCGAAGGTCTGCCGCAACTGATGATAAAGGACCTCCCCCCTTCTGTGAGCATAAACCTGAAGATAGACCGCCCGGAAATCTATTACGGTGAAAAGACAAGTGAATATGTCCTGACAAAAACAAATGCCAAGGAGTTTGATTTCCCCAAAGGAGACAAGAACGTCTATACCTCTTATCAGGGGAAAGGCGGAGTCCCCATCAACTCTTTTATGAGAAGACTCCTCTTTGCCATTGAATTCATGGATCCGCAGATACTGCTCACCAGATACCTGGGCCCTGAGAGCAGGATCATGTTCAACCGCCGGATTCGCCAGAGGGTGCAAGCCATCGCCCCGTTTCTTGCCTATGATACTGATCCATATATGGTAGTCTCGGGAGGGAGGCTCTTATGGATTCAAGACGCCTATACCATCTCTAACATGTATCCCTATTCCAAACGATCAAAGAGCCCTTTCAAGAACAGGAGACTCAACTACATAAGAAATTCGGTCAAGGTGATCATAGATGCCTATGACGGAAGTGCTACATACTACATGATTGACGAGAAAGATCCCATTCTCAAGACCTACTCAAAGGTGTTTCCGGCTCTTTTCAGACCCTTTGATGAAATGTCCGCTGATCTTAAAAAACATATCCGGTATCCCTATGACCTCTTTGAAATCCAGGTGGATACATACTCCACGTATCACATGCAGGACGCCCAGGTATTTTATAACCAGGAAGACCTCTGGGAGACTCCGTATGAGATGTACGGTGACGACAGACAGAAGATGAAGCCCTACTATATCATCGTAAAACTGCCAAAATCAGAAAAAGAGGAATTTCTCCTGATGCTCCCCTATACCCCTTCCAAAAAGGACAATATGATTGCCTGGCTTGCGGCAAGAAGCGATCTGCCCCACTACGGCAGCCTCCTGGTTTATAAACTGTCCAAAGATAAGCTGGTGTACGGTCCCATGCAGATTGAAGCCAGGATAGATCAGCAGACGGAAATATCACGTGAACTCAGCCTTTGGGGCCAGCGAGGTTCCAGGGTCATCAGGGGCAATCTGTTAGCCATTCCGGTGGGGGACTCTTTCATCTATGTAGAGCCTATTTACCTGGAAGCAAAACAGGAAGAAGCGCAAACACCTCCTCCGGGCCAATCAGATGGTCGTAAACAGCAGACAAGACAACCTGTAAAGGAGATTGCTAGAACTGCGGCCCTGCCTGAATTAAAAAGAGTGATTGTGGCTATGGGCAATCGTGTTGCCATGGAGGAAACACTTGCTATGGCATTGAGTCGGGTTCTGGATGTCGTGGTAACCCATAAAAAAGAAGTATATCCCATCATGCCCGAAACAGGGGAGATATCTGATTTCGGAGCCCTGGCCCTGAAATACTACAATACTGCCAAGGATTATCTGCAAAAAGGGGATTGGGCAGGATACGGAAGAGAACTGGAAAAGCTTGAGAACATACTAAAGCAGTTATCAAAAACCAGCGGGGATAAGGAAATATAAATAGTCGAGTCCAAAGGATTACGGGTCAGACAGGCGTGAATTGGCTCGAAATATTTACCGCAAATATGCGGAGCGCAAGGCGACCAACCGTGAACTATGAACCTGACAACCTGAGTTACAATTATTGTAACTACTCAGGTTCGGTGGTTCACGGTTCAGGGGTTCAGGGGGTTTGTCTGACAAGGCAAACTCCGCTTTTCGAAGGACTGTGGGCTAAAGAGACAGATTTGAGATGCTTAAGTTTACGAATCTGGTTTACCCACTAATTGTGAACTTTGAACCGTGACCTTGAGTAGAAAACCTTCAACCTTGAACCGTGAACCCTTGAACGGTGAACCTGAACAGTTACCAATTATTTTCCTATGGTTCCAATCTTGTAAGCCAATCAATCCTGTCATAGTGTTTGTCATAGGAATAGAGTTCCTCTATCCCTTTTTCTTTCAGGATTAATGCATTGTAGGCATCTATATAGTCGATGTTCTTCTCGCTATATAAAATCAGGGCGCTCAAGATCAGGTCTTTATGGGGGCATATCAAGTTTGGAGTGTTCAGGATTTTTTCTACCATATCCTGAATTTCGTTCTTTGGTAATTTATAAAATGATTCCATGACCCAGACAATTTCTGCAATGACCATATCCGTGGTAAAAAGGGTTTCTTTTTTTTCAACGGCTTTCTTGAATATTTCCTCACAGGCATCCGCTTTTTCAGGAACATCATCAGTCAGGAATCTGACGAATATATTGGTATCAAGAAATCTCATTGTGCATCCTCAACAATCTTTCGGACAACCTTTTTTTTGGTAGCGTCTCTGAGCTTTTTAAAATCAACCGGTTTTTTTTTTGTAGCCACGCTTCCCCTGAGACTAAGAATGTTTCCCCTTAGAGGTTTAATAACAACCTTTTTACCATCAATCAGGTAGAAGATCTTATCTTTCGGTTTAAGATTTAAAAGATTCCGTACATCTTTTGGAATGGTAGTTTGCCCCTTGCTTGTTAAAATTGATACAGGCATTTTTCATTCCCCCTTTCTTTGTTATTTATTCCTTATATTATACAACCTGCCTTTCTTTATGTCAAATGAATTGCTTATTTTACCTGTGCAACACGCCTTAACTACTTGAAACCAAGTTAGAGTCTTCTTTGACGTTTCTTTGATGTAAAACTCGTATTATGTTGCATTATAATTCGTATTATAGTAGGATTTTTCTCGTAAAATGCAATATGGAGAATTATGTACCCACGCTATAGTGAAAGCCTGCTCAAGGAATTATTGACGGAATTTCGGATCCTGTATCTGACAGGTCCCCGTCAGGCCGGCAAGACGACGTTAGCTCGTAAAATTGCCAAAGATCTGGGGATGCACTATATCTCGTTGGATGAGCAAGCCGCGTTTGCCTCGGCTCATTATGATCCTCATGGTTTTATTGACAGTTTTGCGGGTCAGTCTATAGTTCTGGATTCCGGGACGCTCCTTGATATATTGATATGTCGATAAATCCTGGGGAAGAAACCGGGACAGCCTTTTTTATGGGTCTATCCGAATCTCTCAAACGAATTAGTGTCTAGAATTACTACTTTTATCGGCAAGCTTTTAGTTTCCCCCTTGGGGAAATGGAAGATAAAAATAGACAGAATACCTTTTTAACAGATGGTGCAAATGGCACGGTGTAGCAGAAAAGTTTCCTGTGCGAGAATGGGCCACACAATAGCTCGTCGGAGCACAGGAAACTTTTCTGCGGCCCGTTATGCACATTTTTTATGGAATATCATAGGTTCCATCCTTATTGTTAGGGTTCACTTCAAAACTTTAACAAAAGGAGGAACCTATGACAGTGAACAAGTTTATCAGAAATCTTCTGAATTTAAAAGAATTATCCGTGACCCACTTTGAATTACATGCTCGCAAACGAACGCTCGATCTGTGGGTCAAACCTTATAAAAATGGCTGTTTATGTCCACGGTGCCATCGCCGTGGCCGCATTGTGCGCATTATGGATGAGTGCCGGTTATGGCGCGATCTCACCTTATACGGATGTACGGATTACGGGACGCTCCTTGATATGTTGACAAGTCGAATAATTTATGTCATAAGACAGATATGCCACGTAGATCAAGAATAGATGCGCCTGGAGCGTTACATCATATTATTGTTAGAGGCATCGATAGAAAAGCTATTTTTAAGAGTGATGCTGATAGAGATAATTTTTTAGAACGTTTGAAAAATATCTTAACATATCACTCTACATCATGTTTCGCCTGGGCATTAATTCCCAATCATTTTCATTTGCTTTTACGAACCGGCAGGGTTCCAATATCAACAGTGATGAAAAGACTTCTGACCGGTCATGCGATGTATTTCAATCGCAGACATAATCGTGTGGGGCATCTATTTCAAAATCGATATAAATCCATTCTTTGCCAGGAAGATGTTTATATGCTTGAGCTGGTTAGATATATTCATTTAAACCCTGTTCGAGCCAAAATAATACCTGATCTTAAGTTTCTGGATAAATATACTTATTGTGGTCAGGCAGACAGCCCCATAAAGTACAGGCGAGAAGCTTATTATGTTTCTGGGCATCAAGGGAACTTGGTATGAGTATGGTGCAAATATCAAAACGCTTAAAGATATCTCAGCCTACAGTAAGCCAATCCTCAACCCGAGGTGAAAATATTGCAAAAGAAAACAACCTAAAACTACTGGATAATAAGTAATCAACATATCAAGGAGCGTCCCTTATGTTGTGTGTTTTCCTAACCCATTGAAAATGTATGATTATTTCGTGATTCCGGCTTTTTGAAGATATGTGATATATATTCAGGTAGTTATTCATATTTCAGCCGTTTTTATAATTTCACTGACAACATAATAAATTTCAGGTATGCGCACTTCTTATCAGCCGGCCCGGACTTGTTTTTCCCTTTAAAGACTATCGAGCCAGTTTAACGTTTTCTCTTTATTCTCCCAATCAATCAACTCGTTTATCTTTGTATCGTTGTTTAAATTTGATTGCGTATACTCTATAAACCGCTTTTGAACATCTCTTCTTTTCGGTAAATCAAGATGCAAATAAACCATAGTCGATCCAAGTTTCTCATGACCTAAATGGTTTTTTATCTCGGTTAATGATGCACCCGACATCAACATGTTTACAGCACAAGAATGCCTGAAGCTGTGTACCGGGTTGATAAATATCAGTTTTTTTTCCGGAAAAGTTTTATTCAAATATTTTTTGCATATCTGATAAATGCCGTGTCGCGTTAACGATTCTTTACGCTGGTTAATAAACAGGCTGTCTTCATACAACGGTTTTGGAATCGAACGATAATTTTTAATGTATTGTTCAACAAGAGCTGCTGTTTTAGGCATAAGTTGCACCCGCCGATACCGGTTGCCTTTTCCTAAAATGGCAAGCATTCTTTTTTTCGGATCAAAATAGTCAACCTTTAGCGCAGCAAGTTCACTGGCCCGGCATCCTGAGTCATAGAGAAGATGCATAAGCGTATAGTCGCGGAAGCCCTCTTTTATTTTCAGATCAACTGAGACAAAGACTTTGAGAACTTCATCATGTGTCAAAAAACCGATTAAAGGCTTCTGCCATCGCTTTTGAGGAATATTAAGGAGCATTTCGGCGATTTGGCGATGCTCCGGATACAGCAATCTGATCATCTTTGCCAAAGATTTAAGTGCGGCTAAACGACTGTTTCTGGTCCTTGCGCAATTTTCTCTTTGCTCTTCAAGATGATTTAGAAAGTCAAATATTAAATCGGGTGTGAGATGTTCAACTTGTATGTCTTTGACTGCCTGATTTTGACAGGCCGCTGTGAATTTTAAAAACAAAGTAAAAGACTGGCGATAAGAACTGATGGTTTCATCACTTGCCCCTTTTATCCTGGGAAGATACTGATCAAAAAATTGATGGAGACAACTTGATAGTTTCATATTTCTTCTTGCCGGCTTATTGCAAAATCGACTAATCCCTGTCTGTGTTCGGCATCGATAACTTTAAGATAAACGGCAGTATATCGATATTTGCTGTGTCCCAGATATACTGCCAGTATCGGCAATGCATTCTGGGGTGATTTGCCCTGCTGTTTGATTCTTTTCAGAGTATTTATGGCAAAAGAGTGCCTTAAGCTGTGTGGCGTGGGATTTCCAAAGATTGTATTGGCGATGACTCGCCTGGGCTGATCAATACCGATATCTTTAACGGCCTGTCCGAATGCCTTGTAAATCCTGTTGGTCGATAATGTACGGCCGTTTTGTCCGGGCAAAAGATATGAAGTTTGATCCTTAATGAAGCCTTTTCGTACAGAAAGATAATTGTCCATTTCGTTGATAACAGTCTTAGGAACCGCTATCAACCGGTCTTTGCCAAACTTGGTCTTTTCAATATATATGGTTCCGTTACGATAGTGGTCGGGTTTAAGCCGCAGAGGTTCGGTTATTCTCATACCGCATCGGGCAAGCAGCAATATGGCAATGTACACGGAATAATCCTTAAAAAAATACAACGGATCTTTTCGAATGGCGTTCTGAACAACAGAAAGCAGTTTGTCGATTTGATCCGGCAAGAATACAAATGGGATAAAGGCATTTTCAGCAAATGAACAAATATCAATTACAGGGTTTTCATCTATGATTTCCCGGCGAACAAGGTAATTAAAAAATCCGCGTATAGCCAACAAAATTGCATTGAATGTTTGAGGTTTTTCTTTGAGGCTTTTTCTAAAATCAAGGAAAAATGGAGGCATCAGGTCATCCAGGCTGGCTTCTTTGTCACATACATATCGATCAAACGAGTAAAGCCATGGTCTCAGATTACTTTCCGTATAGCCAAGTGAGCATCGATAGGCGATGTATTCTTTAAGCAGCATGGACAGGGAACTTTTAAAGTGTCTCATCAAACAGCTCCTTGCGCATTAAGTTTGTATGGATATGAAGATAACGTTTTGCAGACTGAACATTGTCATGGCCCATCATCTGTTTGACTTCAAAAATGGATGCACCGCTTTCCAGCAAATTCTGAGCGTATGTATGTCTGAGCCAGTAGGCTGATGCCGCAGGATTGATCTTTTGTATAGCAAACGTGATGTCGCGACTGACTGTTACCGCACTGACTGGTTTTACTGGAGCATAAAAGGTTAAAAACAGTGCACGGTGATCACTCTCAGGTCTGCATCCCACAATATATGCAGCAATTGCCTTGATTGTAATTTCAGGCAAAGGAAGCTTGATGGGATTGGCACTTTTTCTATCGGGAAGACTTATTTGTCTTTTGGCAAATGAGATATCATCCAGCCGGATCAGGCTGATCTCTTTTGGACGAAGACCCAGCGTATATCCCAAATGAACCATGGCAAAAGTTCGAAGCTCTTTGCAACTGTCGGTGGGCAAGCTCGCAAACAGCGCTTTTACTTCATTGGATCGTAAAAACTTCGGAGGCTGGGCTTGCGCGAACATGGGAGCGCCGACAATTAAAGGGGCCAAATCCCTTTTTAATATCTTGCGATAAAAATACAGGTATCTTAAAAACCCACGCAGATAAGAGCGGTTGTATCGGCAGGTTGACGGCATAAAGCGAGCGTTCAATTCAGATAAAAAACCATCTATCTGCTCAATTTTTAACGCTGAAAGATTAATTTCATGTTTTGAAAGGTAATTGTTGAATGCAGCCAGAAGGCTTCTCGTTTGCACAAGTGAGGAACGATGAACCTGTCTTATCTTTTCATAATAATGCAGATAGTCTTCATAGATGTCGGGCAATCGTTCAAAGGGCTTTTTTATCGGAGCTGGTATTATTTTCCGAGCATAAAGATAACGGCTAAGTCCTCTCACAGCCATGGATGCATGAGAAAGATCTTTATGTATTTTAAAGGCAGTTAATGTGTTATGGGTGAAAATATCGCTCCATTCGATTTTCCGATGGGTTATAAACTTTTGAAAATGATTTAAAACGATTTCATAAATTCTGATGGTACCAGTTGCGTAATCTGCGGATATCATCCATAACAGATAATTACTGACGGCTTTTTCTAATCGTTTAACCATGTTCAGTCCTCCTTAAGTGACCGGCCGATAAGATTGCGTATCGTGGCCGGATCATATCTTTCCATTTGCCGCCGGGATGTAAGAAGTCTTAAAGGTTGGTTTACAGGTTTTTTCGGCAAAGAGAGTACCTGAAAAAAATAGCCGTCAAAAGCGATTAAGTCTTTATCAATCAAAGCATTCCGAGCACTCAGGTATTCATCCATGGAGATTCTTAAAAGCGAATAGATTTTATCGTAACTGTAGTAAGAAACTCCATTCCGATCTGCCACCAGTATAAGAAACAGGTAAAGTAACAATTCGTTACGGCTAAGACTGTCCCAGAATCCTTCACGTAAAAACCGATGCTCGATAAATGCAAAACTGCTGTTAATCCTGCGCACTCTTTTAGAACAAAGTATTTTTGTTTTTATCATTTCTTATCTCCTTTGCCGGCCACTTTATAATCAATTTTTAAGAAAAGCTATCGAGTATCCTTTTGCAAGATTTTGACAAAAACACTTAACACCTTTGAATAACGAGGATTCCCCCTTTAAACGAGTCTCTTTTGCTGCTTAAGGGTATGAGTCCGTAACTTCCGGGTTTAATAGCTAAAAATTGCTTTAACGAGTCTCTTTTGCAAGATCGTTTCAAACGGCGTTTCTTATCCCTTTTTCTTTGCAATTTACGGTTTCGATCGCAATAACCCTGGTTTTGTTTTCGATAATTACGGTAATATCCGGGATGCTGTTCAATCCACTGTTTATGGTATTCTTTTTGATCGTTTTTATAATCAGAATCAGATGCTATTTTACTTTGTTTCCATTTGTTTTTTCTGACACGCTGGCAGGCTTTTCGATTGCAGTACTTTTGGTTTTTGACGCGGGGATTAGCAATAACGATTCTTCCGCAATTGGCACATTTAATCATTGTCTTCATGGTATTTTTTACCATAAAGGCAAAAATGTATCATCTTTGGTCTATTGCAGAACAATAAGATCTGATAAGGAAGTAAAACAAATTAAAATATTGGGGAGGATAAAGCAGAAGGGCTAATTGTTCTTAGTCATTGCCACACGATTTCTTTTGTATTCTGACGATAACTTAAGTATAAGAATAAAATCCAAAGAAAATATATTTACTTGAAAATCAGGAAAATATATCTGAAAACTCACAACATAACTAAACTCGCAACATAACGTCCCTTATGTTGTGTGTTTTCCTAACCCATTGAAAATGTATGATTATTTCGTGATTCCGGCTTTTTGAAGATATGTGATATATATTCAGGTAGTTATTCATATTTCAGCCGTTTTTATAATTTCACTGACAACATAATAAATTTCAGGTATGCGCACTTCTTATCAGCCGGCCCGGACTTGTTTTTCCCTTTAAAGACTATCGAGCCAGTTTAACGTTTTCTCTTTATTCTCCCAATCAATCAACTCGTTTATCTTTGTATCGTTGTTTAAATTTGATTGCGTATACTCTATAAACCGCTTTTGAACATCTCTTCTTTTCGGTAAATCAAGATGCAAATAAACCATAGTCGATCCAAGTTTCTCATGACCTAAATGGTTTTTTATCTCGGTTAATGATGCACCCGACATCAACATGTTTACAGCACAAGAATGCCTGAAGCTGTGTACCGGGTTGATAAATATCAGTTTTTTTTCCGGAAAAGTTTTATTCAAATATTTTTTGCATATCTGATAAATGCCGTGTCGCGTTAACGATTCTTTACGCTGGTTAATAAACAGGCTGTCTTCATACAACGGTTTTGGAATCGAACGATAATTTTTAATGTATTGTTCAACAAGAGCTGCTGTTTTAGGCATAAGTTGCACCCGCCGATACCGGTTGCCTTTTCCTAAAATGGCAAGCATTCTTTTTTTCGGATCAAAATAGTCAACCTTTAGCGCAGCAAGTTCACTGGCCCGGCATCCTGAGTCATAGAGAAGATGCATAAGCGTATAGTCGCGGAAGCCCTCTTTTATTTTCAGATCAACTGAGACAAAGACTTTGAGAACTTCATCATGTGTCAAAAAACCGATTAAAGGCTTCTGCCATCGCTTTTGAGGAATATTAAGGAGCATTTCGGCGATTTGGCGATGCTCCGGATACAGCAATCTGATCATCTTTGCCAAAGATTTAAGTGCGGCTAAACGACTGTTTCTGGTCCTTGCGCAATTTTCTCTTTGCTCTTCAAGATGATTTAGAAAGTCAAATATTAAATCGGGTGTGAGATGTTCAACTTGTATGTCTTTGACTGCCTGATTTTGACAGGCCGCTGTGAATTTTAAAAACAAAGTAAAAGACTGGCGATAAGAACTGATGGTTTCATCACTTGCCCCTTTTATCCTGGGAAGATACTGATCAAAAAATTGATGGAGACAACTTGATAGTTTCATATTTCTTCTTGCCGGCTTATTGCAAAATCGACTAATCCCTGTCTGTGTTCGGCATCGATAACTTTAAGATAAACGGCAGTATATCGATATTTGCTGTGTCCCAGATATACTGCCAGTATCGGCAATGCATTCTGGGGTGATTTGCCCTGCTGTTTGATTCTTTTCAGAGTATTTATGGCAAAAGAGTGCCTTAAGCTGTGTGGCGTGGGATTTCCAAAGATTGTATTGGCGATGACTCGCCTGGGCTGATCAATACCGATATCTTTAACGGCCTGTCCGAATGCCTTGTAAATCCTGTTGGTCGATAATGTACGGCCGTTTTGTCCGGGCAAAAGATATGAAGTTTGATCCTTAATGAAGCCTTTTCGTACAGAAAGATAATTGTCCATTTCGTTGATAACAGTCTTAGGAACCGCTATCAACCGGTCTTTGCCAAACTTGGTCTTTTCAATATATATGGTTCCGTTACGATAGTGGTCGGGTTTAAGCCGCAGAGGTTCGGTTATTCTCATACCGCATCGGGCAAGCAGCAATATGGCAATGTACACGGAATAATCCTTAAAAAAATACAACGGATCTTTTCGAATGGCGTTCTGAACAACAGAAAGCAGTTTGTCGATTTGATCCGGCAAGAATACAAATGGGATAAAGGCATTTTCAGCAAATGAACAAATATCAATTACAGGGTTTTCATCTATGATTTCCCGGCGAACAAGGTAATTAAAAAATCCGCGTATAGCCAACAAAATTGCATTGAATGTTTGAGGTTTTTCTTTGAGGCTTTTTCTAAAATCAAGGAAAAATGGAGGCATCAGGTCATCCAGGCTGGCTTCTTTGTCACATACATATCGATCAAACGAGTAAAGCCATGGTCTCAGATTACTTTCCGTATAGCCAAGTGAGCATCGATAGGCGATGTATTCTTTAAGCAGCATGGACAGGGAACTTTTAAAGTGTCTCATCAAACAGCTCCTTGCGCATTAAGTTTGTATGGATATGAAGATAACGTTTTGCAGACTGAACATTGTCATGGCCCATCATCTGTTTGACTTCAAAAATGGATGCACCGCTTTCCAGCAAATTCTGAGCGTATGTATGTCTGAGCCAGTAGGCTGATGCCGCAGGATTGATCTTTTGTATAGCAAACGTGATGTCGCGACTGACTGTTACCGCACTGACTGGTTTTACTGGAGCATAAAAGGTTAAAAACAGTGCACGGTGATCACTCTCAGGTCTGCATCCCACAATATATGCAGCAATTGCCTTGATTGTAATTTCAGGCAAAGGAAGCTTGATGGGATTGGCACTTTTTCTATCGGGAAGACTTATTTGTCTTTTGGCAAATGAGATATCATCCAGCCGGATCAGGCTGATCTCTTTTGGACGAAGACCCAGCGTATATCCCAAATGAACCATGGCAAAAGTTCGAAGCTCTTTGCAACTGTCGGTGGGCAAGCTCGCAAACAGCGCTTTTACTTCATTGGATCGTAAAAACTTCGGAGGCTGGGCTTGCGCGAACATGGGAGCGCCGACAATTAAAGGGGCCAAATCCCTTTTTAATATCTTGCGATAAAAATACAGGTATCTTAAAAACCCACGCAGATAAGAGCGGTTGTATCGGCAGGTTGACGGCATAAAGCGAGCGTTCAATTCAGATAAAAAACCATCTATCTGCTCAATTTTTAACGCTGAAAGATTAATTTCATGTTTTGAAAGGTAATTGTTGAATGCAGCCAGAAGGCTTCTCGTTTGCACAAGTGAGGAACGATGAACCTGTCTTATCTTTTCATAATAATGCAGATAGTCTTCATAGATGTCGGGCAATCGTTCAAAGGGCTTTTTTATCGGAGCTGGTATTATTTTCCGAGCATAAAGATAACGGCTAAGTCCTCTCACAGCCATGGATGCATGAGAAAGATCTTTATGTATTTTAAAGGCAGTTAATGTGTTATGGGTGAAAATATCGCTCCATTCGATTTTCCGATGGGTTATAAACTTTTGAAAATGATTTAAAACGATTTCATAAATTCTGATGGTACCAGTTGCGTAATCTGCGGATATCATCCATAACAGATAATTACTGACGGCTTTTTCTAATCGTTTAACCATGTTCAGTCCTCCTTAAGTGACCGGCCGATAAGATTGCGTATCGTGGCCGGATCATATCTTTCCATTTGCCGCCGGGATGTAAGAAGTCTTAAAGGTTGGTTTACAGGTTTTTTCGGCAAAGAGAGTACCTGAAAAAAATAGCCGTCAAAAGCGATTAAGTCTTTATCAATCAAAGCATTCCGAGCACTCAGGTATTCATCCATGGAGATTCTTAAAAGCGAATAGATTTTATCGTAACTGTAGTAAGAAACTCCATTCCGATCTGCCACCAGTATAAGAAACAGGTAAAGTAACAATTCGTTACGGCTAAGACTGTCCCAGAATCCTTCACGTAAAAACCGATGCTCGATAAATGCAAAACTGCTGTTAATCCTGCGCACTCTTTTAGAACAAAGTATTTTTGTTTTTATCATTTCTTATCTCCTTTGCCGGCCACTTTATAATCAATTTTTAAGAAAAGCTATCGAGTATCCTTTTGCAAGATTTTGACAAAAACACTTAACACCTTTGAATAACGAGGATTCCCCCTTTAAACGAGTCTCTTTTGCTGCTTAAGGGTATGAGTCCGTAACTTCCGGGTTTAATAGCTAAAAATTGCTTTAACGAGTCTCTTTTGCAAGATCGTTTCAAACGGCGTTTCTTATCCCTTTTTCTTTGCAATTTACGGTTTCGATCGCAATAACCCTGGTTTTGTTTTCGATAATTACGGTAATATCCGGGATGCTGTTCAATCCACTGTTTATGGTATTCTTTTTGATCGTTTTTATAATCAGAATCAGATGCTATTTTACTTTGTTTCCATTTGTTTTTTCTGACACGCTGGCAGGCTTTTCGATTGCAGTACTTTTGGTTTTTGACGCGGGGATTAGCAATAACGATTCTTCCGCAATTGGCACATTTAATCATTGTCTTCATGGTATTTTTTACCATAAAGGCAAAAATGTATCATCTTTGGTCTATTGCAGAACAATAAGATCTGATAAGGAAGTAAAACAAATTAAAATATTGGGGAGGATAAAGCAGAAGGGCTAATTGTTCTTAGTCATTGCCACACGATTTCTTTTGTATTCTGACGATAACTTAAGTATAAGAATAAAATCCAAAGAAAATATATTTACTTGAAAATCAGGAAAATATATCTGAAAACTCACAACATAACTAAACTCGCAACATAACGTCCCGCAACCCTGACTTATTAAAGCATGGTCTTCTGGAAGATCGCTTTAATACAGAGACCTGTTGGTGTAAGGCAATATTTTTTAGTACAAGATAATTAAAAAGACTAAATTTATTAAAAATAATTTTAATAAGTTTTTCCAGAGAATCAAAGATATGCATAAGAAGAAATTTAGATTAATTACTGATCAGGCGTATGAGTTCAGAAGCAGTTTTGGCTTTTTTAATTGATTTTTTTACAGCTTCAAGTTGATTTGCATTTTTCATGGCATTAATAATGGCTATGGCTGATTGGGTGTCAGATGAGTTGCCAAATTTCATGTCTATGGCAAATTCTATACCTCGCTTATATCCATTTTTATCACCTTGTTCAATACCTTGTTCAATACCTTCATTTCTAAGTTGTTCTGCAAGTGTCATAATGATACCTCCCTGTTCTTTAGGTAACGCATTTTGTACTTTAACAATTAACTCTTCAGTTGTAATATTTTCCACGTTACTTAAAGTATATCTTATCAAAGATTCAATATATTGCAAACCTGTTTCTTTTTCTGACAGATCTTTTAATAAAGAAAATATTTGAGGCAGTTTGTCTGCAAAATTTTTATCCAGGCGGTGTTTAAACAATAGCATGACTATACGGATTATGATTGTGCCTTTAATTTCATTGTCTGAGTATTGAGACAGATCATAAAGTATATATTTAAAATCAGGTATATAATCAGATAAAAGTTTTGTGGGACCTGTAAGCAGGCTTGAGAGGTTCTCTTTTGTCTTCCATTTGCGGTTACTGTGAAAAAGCACCAGAGGAATTATGATAGAGAGTTGTTTTGATTTTTTCTGTTTAAGGTCAAGTCGCCATATTTTAAGCATATACTCTAAAAGCTGTAAGTGTATCAAGCCGTCAGGATAACTTTTATGTTCGAACAAAAAATAGATATAGCCGGATTTATTCTCAAAGTTGATTTTGTATAACATGTCAGAAAAGAATTCACCAAGGCTTTTTTTGATAAATGAGTCTTTGCAGATTTCAAGTGAGTTAAAATCTATGATTTTGAGAATGTTTTCAGGAAGATAGTTTTGTAAAAAAGAGGTTACATTGTCTTTGTCACTCCAAGTCTTTTTAAAAAGCTTGTCATTAGAATTTTTAATATCATCGTTCACGTTCATGCAGAGATCATTATCATAACAGCTTGTTTGCCACAAGATTTTTCTTAGTTTTTACTTAATCGCCACTCGCTAAGAATTTATCTTTATGCTAAAAAAGGGTGTTATGGCATCAATCAACATAAAATCATTCATAGGTCAGTTAAACAACTATTGCAAAACTATATTTGCTACGTCTCAATTTAAATAACCCTAAAAGTCTCACAATAACAGACAAGGCAAAACGCCGCCAGAGGAGAGATTTACGACTGGCGGCGTAACAAGGTTTTGTTACTGATTAATTCTGCTTTTAAGTATCTCCAAAGCATCTAAGAAGCTGCATTTTCCCACCGTCATGACCAAGTCAACAGGGTTGAAGTTTTGTTTGCAATCAAAACATCTGGCCAGGTTGGTTTCATGATTTGTGGCTGTATGAAAGCAATGACACAACGGACATCGGAACCGGAGCATTTTATGGTGGTTTCGCACCTCAAGATTCAACAAATCGATAATGACCGCATCGATGGGGAGGGTTGCGGGACGCTCCTTGATATGTTGATAAGTCGAATAATTTATGTCATAAGACAGATATGCCACGCAGATCAAGAATAGATGCGCCTGGAGCGTTACATCATATTGTTGTTAGAGGTGTCGATAGGAAAGCTATTTTTAAGAGTGATGCTGATAGAGATAATTTTTTAGAACGCTTAAAAAATATCTTAACATATCACTCTACATCATGTTTCGCCTGGGCATTAATTCCCAATCATTTTCATTTGCTTTTACGAACCGGCAGGGTTCCAATATCAACAGTGATGAAAAGACTTCTGACCGGTCATGCGATGTATTTCAATCAGCCATAATGGGAAAGAAAAAGAACAATTGGCAGGATACCGATTATGTTCTCAAATTATTTAATCCCAGGTTGTCATTAGCACGCAGGCGGTATAGGGAATATGTTAAAAAAGGAATATCAGTTGGGAAAAGGCCGGATTTGATCGGTGGAGGGCTTGTAAGAAGTGCAGGGGGATGGGATGCGCTAAAAGGGTTGAG
The DNA here is from genome assembly GCA_034401795.1 of Chaetoderma sp. LZ-2023a. Taxonomy (NCBI): domain Eukaryota; kingdom Metazoa; phylum Mollusca; class Caudofoveata; order Chaetodermatida; family Chaetodermatidae; genus Chaetoderma; species Chaetoderma sp. LZ-2023a. The sequence goes on from JAVVLW010000018.1 coordinate 3,750,595, forward strand.
GAAAATAAAAGCATATATGAAAGGCGATGAGAGGATTTTAGGCGACAGCAATTTTGTTGAAACTGTATTAAAAGCATGTGAAGATGAGTTTGATCAAAGATATTTATTAAAATCCAGGGGATACGATTTTGATACAGTTGTTGATCGTGTTGCTAAAGTATCAGGAATGAATAGAGCTGAAGTATTATCGTCAGGCAGACAGCCCCATAAAGTACAGGCGAGAAGCTTATTATGTTTCTGGGCATCAAGGGAACTTGGTATGAGTATGGTGCAAATATCAAAACGCTTAAAGATATCTCAGCCTACAGTAAGCCAATCCTTAACCCGAGGTGAAAATATTGCAAAAGAAAACAACCTAAAACTACTGGATAATAAGTAATCAACATATCAAGGAGCGTCCCGCACTCCACCACAGCCAAAAATCCAGAATGTTTGAAATGAGGAAAGGCCTTTTGGGGGTTTTTTCATTTGATCTTCTTCTTTATAAGGACATAAGCTAAGCTAACCGGCGCAAAAGGGTTCCGGTCGCTATCGCTCCCTCCACCCTTTTGCGTCCGAGTTCAGCGCCGGGTTGTGTGCCGGGCACGGCACGCATTCTTAAGGGTGCGCTGAGCTTACCCTTTATTTTAAAGCTTGGCAAGTCCCAAACCCAGCCTGATGGAGGCGAAGGGTATAGCGGTATGGCAACTGGGTATCCGGTGACGGTGCTCGGGGAGGAAGCCGCCCTGCTGAGGCAGGGTACCGCGAACGCACGGGGCGATGAACAAGAACCGAGTCAGGCTGGCCGGGTGGGACGAACCTGCAACACAAGGTAAAGTCCTCTATCCATCTTAAGCTTGGCAGGTATACTCGGCGCTCGTGTGCGGATAGATGCGTGTTTACCCCGGGAGATCTGCCGCGTGTCCATTTATGGACTGAGCAAACCGTAAGGGGAGACTATCGCGTGGCAGAAGTCAGCAAAGGGCATATTAGTCGGTGGAAACGAGCTGCGGTGGAATAGACGCAGAGGACTCACCCCGACGAAGGCCCGAACGGTGCCCGGCCGAATGGCTTGGGTAAATGGTCGTGGTTATCAAAGAGCATGTTCTTACCGGTATAATGCAGCAGTGGCTGAAATGCCGGTAGCGTTCTGCTTGAGTAAAACCCGGCAGGCCGGATGTGGTTTGTCCGTGCCTGTTTTGACCAGCCGAACCGCCGGATACGGACCCGTATGTCCGGTGGTGTGGGAGGGGCACCCCGCGAGGGGCGTCCCTATCCCTATAGCCCTCTCTGTTGAATGTCTTCAAATCAATTAAGTCGTTATCCAATCAACAATGTGTTTTACAAATTCTTTTTTCTTTTGTCTTTCTGGGTGGGATGTTCGTAAAACACGAACTGGTGAACCATTTATACTTCCCTCTCTATGCCACCAAAATATATTTTTTCCCCATTTTTTTTCGTTTTTTCATTAGAGTACTTTTCCTCTGTTATTTTTATGCCGGGTGTTGATTCTAAGTAATCATCGTAATATTTGTGCGAATATATTACAATATTTTTGGGTTTAAGAATAGAGACTTCTTTCCAAAAAACTTGTAATACATTTAGACAGTTATTTTTCATAGTTGGGGTTGTTCTGTCATCTGTTGTTCCATCAGAATTTCGTCCTTCTTCCCCCATTGCATTATTACATTTTATTAAATTTGTTATAGCAACATTTTCAAACCATTCATTATTTTCAGTATGATATAGTTGTTTAATAATTTCTGAATTATAATTCCATATAGCAGTTGTTTTATTGACAAGATATTCTAAACCGCTTTTTCTTGCATCAATAATTGTTGGATATTCTTCAAAGTATTCTAAAGTTCCTCGTGCATTTTTGCCAACAAAGAGTACTTTATATTTATCGTTCAAATAATTATCGCCTATATGAAAAACTGAAATAGGAGGAGAAATACCGCTTTCTTCATTTTCTTTAATGCATTCAGAACAAGTTTCATTATTCCCTAAATTCAAACTGTTATACATTTTAATAATCTCATTATACATTTTTATTCCTTTCATTTTATAGCTTTTAATTCAGTATAAAAATATTTTCATCCGATTAATTAGTGCATGGGCGTGCAAATTTGTATACAATTTACTGATTTTATTATTCAAAGCATTATTTGTTTGCAACCAAGTGTACTATATTTTAATTTTTGATCCAATCTATACAAATTGTTATCAGAAAGAATCTTGTTTAATTCAAAACACCTGTTTTAATAATAAATTAAGAGGGCTAACGTTTGAAATCAGTGGAAAACAGGGGCTATGGTGAACTTGTTTAGAATGCAAGACTTCAAAATTAACAATGATATTTCGATAAACCCAACCCCTGATTTTCCACTGAATTGACTTGTTGGACGAAGCCGCTACGCGGCAAGCAAGCAAGCGACTCCAAAAATTAAGATATTGCAACCTCCGTATTTATGAGTGATAAAAGATCAATAGTAAAAATATTTTTATTAACTCAAACCAAGGAGGTTACAATGGACATCAGATTACCAAAAGATCCACAATTTAACAAGTATTATACAAAACATTGTAAATATTTAAAGCTTAAAGGCCTGCAGCCAAAGACCATTGATGCGTACGCAAGAGCATTAAGACGCATTGGCAACTATTTTGATGGTCAACTGGAGAATCTTAGCCAAGATCAATTACTTGATTATTTTCATGAGCTTTTAAACTCTCATTCATGGAGTGCAGTTAAACTTGATTTATATGGTCTCAAGTTTTTCTACACCAATATATTAAAAAAAACATGGGAAGATATTCCTTTGATTAAACCACCTAAAACGACCAGAATCCCTGATATCAGACCTCGTGAAAAATAGCATTTTATAGTGTTCTTTTTTGGACACTTTTTTTTAAATCGGTGACTGGCCAACTTCAATCTTAAGTATTTTTCTACTTGGAATATAAACGTTCAATGCATTCAGCTTTTTACAAAACTGTTCCTGCGCTTTTCGACGACTTGGTTGCTGAAGAGGCTCCAATCTGACAACTACTCTATCTGCTTCAGATTTGATCCATCCATGACATTGAGTGATGGCATAAAATAAGTCCACATATTCTGCTTTGTTTGGGTAATAACACAATAACCAAGAAGTCATTTCTTTGCGTATGTTCCACACTGAAGCGGTAACAAAATCAAAAAGATTTTTCCCTTCGTTATCGATTTTCTTAAAGGATTTATAGTTTTCAAGAGTAGAAACATCCACCTTTTCAGGTAGCTGTTTCTTCTGGTAAAGAAGTCTGTTGTATTCTGCTTCTAGCTTACTAATCTCAGCCTCTAAACGAGCTTTCAAACTCTTTTCTCGTCTTGATCCATCTTTGTTAAAAACGTCCTTTGTTTTTGAATTCTTTCTATGTTTCTTAGCAAGCGTTTTACGTATAGCCTTAATCTGTTTTTCAATGGATTTGATAGCAGGGTTTACTATAAGCTGTTTCTCACTTTTTTGTGTTTTAAAACCAGGGTGATAATGGAACGGATGCCTGTCATATAGGTGTTTAAATGTATTCTCAGAGGCACCCCAGCGGGCCAATATAGCTTGTGCGCATTCAACAGTACTCATGGCTCGGCCAGCATCCCACGCAAGACAGCATGTTCGGCGGCTGCTGGTCTGGTTCCAAAGATAAATTTTCCTGAGAACAAAGCTTTGAGTTTCACCATTTTTTTCCAGTGTGAATGTCTTCTCTCCTTCGAAAACGCCATAATTTTTGTTGTTCATCTCAAATAATTCAGTAAAGGAATCGTCATCTAACGCCATGAGTTTTTTTGAATCAACATGTTTTTCCCAGGTAACAAAGGGGATCTCATTCTCTATAAGAGTGTTAAAAAATTGAGCACCATACCCTTCTCGATCAAATACCATGAAGGGAATCTCTGCAAGTTCCAGCATCCATCTTTTTTTTCAGTTTAACAATATGCGTTTTAAGGTCGCCTTTTCCTTCTTGAATCCGGAAATCGACAATGCGACCATTTGTATCGCATGTAACCATGTTCGTTTGTCCCGGCATCATCATTTTGCGTTGTGTATTATAACTATAATGAACCTTCTGCTTGCCGGTGTATGGAAGCAAATGACCATCTGTAAACCATATAGAAGCACCTACCACGCCGCATCTAAATTGTTGTTTAAAAAAAGAACTGCAAAGCAACTTAGAATATCGCAAATTGCAAGCGTTATAAAACCATTCCCAGACACCCTTTTTATGGGGCAATTTATTGAGACCCAAAATGAGTCCGGCTTCTTTCTGATTAACATTTTTTAATTGCTCTATGGATTTGATATTGCGGGCTGCCATCAACAAGAAAACTAAAAATATTTTGTAAGCAGAACCGAAATAACTCATTATCAGCCTCAGCCATTGATTCTGATTGATTATAACGATAAAATAAGGAAATACACCTGCAAACCGAGTAAATTTCCAATCGTGAAGGGTGCTAAAGGGCAGTTCGACTTTAGGAACTGATTCTTCGCCGAATTTAAAATCAAACTCCTGTTGTTGCTCTTGATTTTCAATCCGCTTAGCTTTTCTTTCTTCAGCAAGAATGACAGCCTTGTTACCCTGTATACGTCCACTTTGCGTAAATCTTCGTTGCTCTTCAAGGTTTTTACCCATTTTGGGATTGTATCCACCTAACAGGCCTTCTGTGCCAAATCTTTTTTTGCTCTCTATGTAATTGTGTATCGTTTGCCTGCTAATATTGAGGGCATCAGCCAATAAAGATTTAGTCGCACCCAATTCAACAGCATCAATAACAAATAATTTCTTTGCCGGTTTATCAGAAAGATCGGCCTTTTTAACAATGACATCATGGTTTTTCATAGTAACCAGATGCTTATTTCTACTGTTAAAAATCAACGACAAATTCGCACCAATATTTTTAATATTCTTCTTCTTTGATATTTCTGGGAATAGATCGTTTTGCATGATTGTCGCCTCAATAAATTATTTTCCATGAGACTATCACATAAATACAATTATTCAAGATTTATTTTACATTAATTAATTAAATCTAATATAAATAAATATGTTAAATATATCTACGTCCAATTTATCACAATATTATTGCCGAAACTATTGTCCCATAATGGTTTTAGAGTTTTTATGTGTTCTATGTATACCGAGGTCTGGATATAGTCACAATTGATCAGGCAAATAAATTATTTGCGGCAACCAACAGGTTGAGCTATAGAGTCTTTTTCTTTACTATCTACAGCATGGGTTTACGGCTTGGTGAGGGGATCAAGCTCACGGTCGGGGATATTGATGAAAAATATATGCGGGTTCATATTCGTAACGCCAAAGGTAACAAGGACAGGTTCGTGCCCCTTCCTGAAAACACATTGCGTATCTTAAAAAAGTTCTGTTTGGTTCACAAACACCCGAAGTTTATCTTTCCAAACCGGAAAAGAGGGTTGAAAAATGCTCATCTGGTGGATTCGCCTCTGGATAGAGGCGGTATTCAAGTTGCCATTAAAAAAGTGGTTGAGCAAATAGGATTTAAAAAAAAATATCCTGCCACTCTTTGCGCCACAGTTATGCGACACATCTATTGGAAGCAGGGGTTGATTTAATTGAGCTGCAACAAATACTCGGCCATGTCAGTTTATTAACAACAGCCAAATACACCCACCTCACCGACCAAAAACGTAAAAACTCCTTCCATACAATCAATAAACTTATCAACGGCTTCGATATCGGATGGGGAGGGGTAAAATGATTCTGCTCTCCTCAATAATAAATAAGTTTGAAGACCGGTTTCTTGATCGATACAAGACGGCTATCCTGCCAATAAAAGCGCTACGGGCGATGAAACGCTGCAGAAAGGAGCACGGCCCGTATATGTTGGCCCGGTGTACCAATGATAACTGTGGAAAGCTGACGTATATTCCACATTCATGCGGCCACAGGAGTTGTCCTCATTGTCAGAATCATGAAGGGTGGCAATGGATTGAAAATCAGCTGAATAAGCAGCTTCCAGCCGAGTATTACCTGCTCACCTTTACATTGCCCAAACAGTTGCGTAAACTTGCATGGATGAATCAAAAAAAAGTCTATTCCCTAATGTTCCAATGTATACAGGAACTCCTGAAGACTTTTACACGTAATGATCGGCAGCTGCAGGGAACCGCAGGTTTTACAACGATACTCCATACCCATTCAAGGCGGCTCGATTATCATCCGCATATACACGTCGTGATGCCTGCGGCGAGCATCAATATGAAAACCGGATTATGGCGAGTCAAGTCCGGCAAGTATATATTCAGCCATAAGGCATTGGCGAAGGTCTTCAGGGCAAAATTACTCAAAGAGCTTGTGGAAAACAATCTGCAAGTACCCAAAGATTGTCCGAAAGATTGGGTTGTTGATTGCAAAAACGTCGGAAATGGCGATAAAGCATTAATCTATCTTGGGAAATACCTCTATAAAGGCGTCATCCAGGAAAAAGATATACTGCAATGCGACAAAGGGATGGTCACCTTCGGGTATATCTGTTCCAAGACAAAAAAATATCGGACCAGGACCGTTTCAGGAGAATACTTCCTCTGGTTGTTAATGCAGCATGTGCTCCCAAAAGGTTTTCGCAAAGTAAGGTGTTACGGGTTCCTGCATCCATGCAGCAAGAAGATAATCAAATTATTACAGCTTATTTTACGATTTAATCCGGTCTTGATGCTCAGGAAACTGAAACAAAGAGCGAAAATCACATGCAAGTCTTGCGGGGCAAAAATGGAAATTATTTACACCATGATACCGGGAAGCCGGAACCAGCAAGCATTAAATCCTACATAAAAAAAGAGGGATATTCGTTATGTGACACGCAAACTAAAAAGGACGGCAGCAAAAAAACCGAATCTACCGGCAATGGATACCTACGCAAAAAAATGGCTGTTTTTAAGTATAAAACCTGTCTTGAACCTAAAAGCAGCTCAGGAAAAACACATTAAATCAAATTACCAACCGTTCGCCAACTTTCTCGCTTAATCCAGGCACACCTCCCCAAAAGATGTTTTCTATACGCTATACCGGGCTTGTCCAACAAACGGTTCAGATTGTGGTTCGCTACGCTCTCACAATCTAACCTTATTCGTTAGAATTGTACATCCTTTTCCAGGTCAGAGATTTCAACGTTATTACCCGAGGTAGGAGCCGTATGAGGTAATACCTCACGTACGGATCTGTACGGGGGGTGCCGGGTAACCGGCATTCCTACCGTGACACGCTAAGTAATTGACATTACCTAAAAAATAGCGTTAAAACATCTCTAAAACGGCTTTAATCAGCCGGTTTATCTCCTAAAACTGCCCTATTAAGAGAATTGATCAAAAAATGGTTCGTGCAAAACGACATTATATACCCGGCCATGTCTGGCACACCCAAGTTAAACAAAGTAAAAAAAGGTTTAACGGGGTAAATAACCCATCGCTGTCATAAGAGAGAATTTCTTTTAAAATTTCCACGACACCGGCGGAGATGGATTGAGTGGCTATACCAGGCAAAGAAAAAATACAGCGGTTTGAGTGTATTAGATTATATGGTCACATCAAACCATATCCACCTGCTTGTATTTGATAATGGAGGCCGGAATGTCATCCCGGATTCAATAAAGCTGGTAGCCGGTAGAACCGACCAGGAATACACACAGATGTATTCGATGACTGGAAAAAAAGGCAGCCTGATTGGTCCACTAAGATTAAAATCACGCAATAGTGAAAAAGGAATTTGTCCCCCATGGTAGAACGAAAAGTTTTCCCTAAGAAAGCCTTATCTATGGGGCGATGACGAAGGATAAATGATCCAGCCTTTAGCTTTTTATCGACAACCATCATCCGGTGACCACTGTGAAGAACTGTGGTGGGTTCATCAGCATATAAGCCCAGGTAGTTTAAACATAATCTAAGCGTCTTGTAGAATCAACCATTTCTGTTTGGTCCGAACATTTAATTTAAACGTAAGTAAAAAACCGACCCCAAAGGGGCCGGCCTTGAATTAACCCCTGAAAGGGGATGAAAATGCTTTGCCCTCTGAGCGGGCAAAGGAGTTGTCCCCAATTCTTGATATCTTAATACTTTGGCTTCTCTGATTCACGTTCTTTCGTTTCCTGATATTTGACATATTTTCGAATCATTTCCGTATCCAGTCCTACTGTATCTACGCAGTAACCTCTGGCCCAGAAATGATTACCCCAATAGGGTTTCTCTTTTAACTTTCTGAATTTATTTAACACCCTTATGGCTGTTCGCCCTTTCAAAGTCCCCATAAACCCAGAAATCGACACTTTTGGAGGAACCATTACCAGCAGGTGTACATGATCCACCTGAATATTTAGCTCTATGATAATGCAACCTTGTTGCTCTGAAAATGCACGGATGCAACGTTCAACCTCTTGACCTAATTTGCCGGCCAATATTTTGTACCTGTATTTCGGAACCCATACAATATGGTATTGGCAATGCCATAGTGTTTGTGATAACTTTAGAAAACGGCTCATGTGTTACTCCTTTCCTTTTGTTGTTGGGACAACTCAGGTTAGGTATAACACTGGGCCGTTCAGATGGCAAAGCCACTGAACTCTGACCTGGCCCTGAGGGCCAGGGTTTTCATGCCGGACTAAAGAAGCCCTCCAGGCTCGTAAGAAAGCCGGGGTAAGACTCGGTCGTCCCAAGGGGCCGGGAAAATCGAAACTGGATCCCTATCAGGATGAAATTGTCGCACTTCTCCGTCCAGATCAGGAGAGAAAAAAGTTAGATCAGCTAT
>JAVVLW010000018.1:3759887-3792394 GCA_034401795.1 Chaetoderma sp. LZ-2023a
AATTTATTTTAAAAACGAAGGGGTCAGCCCTGCCGGAAGCCATAAACCTAACACAGCCATTGCCCAGGCCTATTACAACAAGATATCGGGAACCAAACGAATTATTACCGAAACCGGTGCGGGACAGTGGGGAAGCGCACTCTCTTACTGTTGTGCTCTTTTTGGCCTGGAATGCAAGGTCTACATGGTTAAGGTGAGCTACCAGCAAAAGCCCTACCGCCGCATGATGATGGAAACCTGGGGCGGAACCTGTGTTGCCAGTCCAAGCACCGAGACTGAAGCCGGACGTAAAATCCTTGAACAAAACCCCGATTCACCGGGAAGCCTCGGTATTGCTATCAGCGAAGCCGTAGAAATGGCAGTCCAGGATGATGAAGCCAAATACTCGCTGGGCAGCGTGTTGAACCACGTAATGCTGCACCAGACCGTAAACGGCCTGGAATGTCAGAAGCAGATGAAAATTGCCGGTGATTATCCCGACGTCATTATCGGCTGCGCCGGTGGTGGCAGCAATTTCGCCGGACTGGCTTTTCCCTATATCAGGGACAAGGTCAACGGAAAGGATATAGACATCATCGGGGTTGAGCCTACTGCCTGCCCCACAATGACCCGCGGGCCATTTTCCTATGACTTCGGCGACAACAACCAGATGACCCCACTGCTTCCCATGCACACTCTGGGGCACACCTTTGTACCCGAAGGGATTCACGCCGGCGGTCTCAGATACCATGGCATGGCGCCTCTCATCAGCCAGCTCATCTTAGACAATCTGATCCGTCCTGTAGCCATAGCGCAGCTTGAAACCTTTAAGGCCGGCATTACATTCGCCAAGACTGAAGGGTTCATCAGCGCCCCGGAAACAACCCACGCCATTGCTGAAGTTATTCGTCAAGCCATCCAGGCCAAGGAGGAAGCTAAAGAAAAAGTTATCCTTTTCAACTGGAGTGGCCACGGTTTGGTGGACATGGCAGCCTACGATGCTTACTTGAACGGAAAACTTGCCGATCATGAGCTGGCCCAGGAAGAAATAAAACGGGCTCTTGATGACATCGCCCCGCTCCCCAAACCCAAACAGTATACAGGCTGATTTTTAGCAAAACCAATAATTCCTGCCGGAGGCCACATAGCCTCCGGCAATATTAATATCTTTGCCATGAAGAAAAACAAAACCCCGCCAGGGGACGAATTTCTAATCCGGTGCCCAAGGTTGGGACATCAAATTTATTTCTCGTACTGCCGCGTTGAAAACAACGGCCTGCCCTGCTTTAAAACGTTTGACTGCTGGTACCAACACTTTCAGGTGGAAAATTTTTTACAAAATGAGCTGTCTGAAGAAGAGTTGAAAAAGGTTTTCGGCAAGCAGGTTAAACCCAAAATGCTTTCCCTGTTGGAAATGATCGAGCAGGCCAAGAAATCAAAGCAAAATATTAAATCATAATGCGAGAAGTATTTCTCCTACAAATATTTGCTTCTATCCATCATAAAATCTCTGTAGATTCTGTAGTGTTCCGTCTTCTCATAATCGATTGACTTTACAGTTGTTTCATCGAAGCTGTAAATTGTCGCCCCCGGACATGCCATCAAAATAGGTGAATGCGTTGCTATGATAAACTGGGCATCTCCTTCCTCGCTGTTATCCCTAAGTACCTGAAGTAATTCAAGCTGGCTCCTTGGTGAGAGCGCTGTTTCCGGTTCATCGAGAAGATAAAGCCCCCTGAACTTGTAGCGAGCTTTGAAAAACGACATGAGTGATTGCCCATGTGACTGTGTCAGCAACGATTTTCCTCCGAAATATTCCAAAATTCCCGGATCGGAAGCAGCCCATTCATCAAGGTACTGAGCAAAATTTTTAGATATCTCTGAATCAAAATAAGATCCAGGCACTGTGCCATCACGCCAGTGTACCGAAATGAATTTAAAAAGCATTCCTTCATAAGGGTTGGATTCGAATCGGGTTCTCTCAATACCTTCCCATATATGAATACGGCATTTTTGTGCCAGAGCTTGCAAAAGGGTTGATTTGCCGGTACCGTTTTCTCCTGTAAAAAACGTAACAGGTGAAATAAATTTCAGCCGGCATTTATCTTGAAATATATGCAAGTTAAACGGATAATATTCCCTGGTAGGGCATTTCTCCAATGACAAGCTAATGCTTTTAAGATGTATCATGGGGCCGCGTGTATTTTAAGCCGGTAGATTTTAGTTAAAATTATTAGGTTCTTCTCCAAATTAGTTGGAGAAGAGGATTCGAGGATTCAAGGGGTCAAGGGTTCAAGTAAATGCGAACGGCTTGATATAGATGACATAAACACTTCCGTCTTCTCTGCGTACGCCTGTATAAAAAGGCAGTTCCAAGAGTCGAGAGTTTTTCTGTATGTATTTCTTTTTCGGTTATTTTTACTCGAATCCTTGACCCTTTGAATCCTCGAATCCTTATCAATCGATCAACTCTTTGGGAGATGATCCAGTTATCAGCACAACAAGTAGGGGCTACATAAGATAAAATTACTCCTGGTGTCAAGGTTGAAAACCAGCAAAGATTCGTCTATCACAGTTCCTTTCGAACAAAAGGCTTGCATCGACTGGAAAATTCAACCAATTCATTCAGCTTTTTCCTTGCTTTGCCGGAATCAATGATCTCGTTGGCCCTTTTAATGCCTTCAAATAAATCGACATCCATACCGGTTGCGGGACATCCTTGATATGTTGATTACTTATTATCCAGTAGTTTTAGGTTGTTTTCTTTTGCAATATTTACACCTCGGGTTGAGGATTGGCTTACTGTAGGCTGAGATATCTTTAAGCGTTTTGATATTTGCACCATACTCATACCAAGTTCCCTTGATGCCCAGAAACATAATAAGCTTCTCGCCTGTACTTAATGGGGCTGTCTGCCTAGCGATAATACTTCAGCTCTATTCATTCCTAATACTTTGGCAACACGATCAACAACTGTATCAAAATCGTACCCTCTGGATTTTAATAAATATCTTTGATCAAACTCATCTTCACATGCTTTTAATACAGTTTCAACAAAATTGCTGTCGCCTAAAATCATCTCATCGCCTTTCATATACGCTTTTATTTTCCTCAACCCTTTTAGCGCATCCCATCCCCCTGCACTTCTTACAAGCCCTCCACCGATCAAATCCGGCCTTTTCCCAAGTGATATTCCTTTTTTAACATATTCCCTATACCGCCTGCGTGCTAATGACAACTTGGGATTAAATAATTTGAGAACATAATCGGTATCCTGCCAATTGTTCTTTTTCTTTCCCATTATGGCTGCGTGACCACAATAAGTATATTTATCCAGAAACTTAAGATCAGGTATTATTTTGGCTCGAATAGGGTTTAAATGAATATATCTAACCAGCTCAAGCATATAAACATCTTCCTGGCAAAGAATGGATTTATATCGATTTTGAAATAGATGCCCCACACGATTATATTGGCGATTGAAATACATCGCATGACCGGTCAGAAGTCTTTTCATCACTGTTGATATTGGAACCCTGCCGGTTCGTAAAAGCAAATGAAAACGATTGGGAATTAATGCCCAGGCGAAAAATGATGTAGAGAGATATGTTAAGATATTTTTCAAACGTTCTAAAAAATTATCTCTATCAGCATCACTCTTAAAAATAGCTTTCCTATCGATGCCTCTAACAATAATATGATGTAACGCTCCAGGCGCATCTATTCTTGATCTGCGTGGCATATCTGTCTTATGACATAAATTATTCGACTTGTCAACATATCAAAGAGCGTCCCTTATGTTGTGTGTTTTCCTAACCCATTGAAAATGTATGATTATTTCGTGATTCCGGCTTTTTGAAGATATGTGATATATATTCAGGTAGTTATTCATATTTCAGCCGTTTTTATAATTTCACTGACAACATAATAAATTTCAGGTATGCGCACTTCTTATCAGCCGGCCCGGACTTGTTTTTCCCTTTAAAGACTATCGAGCCAGTTTAACGTTTTCTCTTTATTCTCCCAATCAATCAACTCGTTTATCTTTGTATCGTTGTTTAAATTTGATTGCGTATACTCTATAAACCGCTTTTGAACATCTCTTCTTTTCGGTAAATCAAGATGCAAATAAACCATAGTCGATCCAAGTTTCTCATGACCTAAATGGTTTTTTATCTCGGTTAATGATGCACCCGACATCAACATGTTTACAGCACAAGAATGCCTGAAGCTGTGTACCGGGTTGATAAATATCAGTTTTTTTTCCGGAAAAGTTTTATTCAAATATTTTTTGCATATCTGATAAATGCCGTGTCGCGTTAACGATTCTTTACGCTGGTTAATAAACAGGCTGTCTTCATACAACGGTTTTGGAATCGAACGATAATTTTTAATGTATTGTTCAACAAGAGCTGCTGTTTTAGGCATAAGTTGCACCCGCCGATACCGGTTGCCTTTTCCTAAAATGGCAAGCATTCTTTTTTTCGGATCAAAATAGTCAACCTTTAGCGCAGCAAGTTCACTGGCCCGGCATCCTGAGTCATAGAGAAGATGCATAAGCGTATAGTCGCGGAAGCCCTCTTTTATTTTCAGATCAACTGAGACAAAGACTTTGAGAACTTCATCATGTGTCAAAAAACCGATTAAAGGCTTCTGCCATCGCTTTTGAGGAATATTAAGGAGCATTTCGGCGATTTGGCGATGCTCCGGATACAGCAATCTGATCATCTTTGCCAAAGATTTAAGTGCGGCTAAACGACTGTTTCTGGTCCTTGCGCAATTTTCTCTTTGCTCTTCAAGATGATTTAGAAAGTCAAATATTAAATCGGGTGTGAGATGTTCAACTTGTATGTCTTTGACTGCCTGATTTTGACAGGCCGCTGTGAATTTTAAAAACAAAGTAAAAGACTGGCGATAAGAACTGATGGTTTCATCACTTGCCCCTTTTATCCTGGGAAGATACTGATCAAAAAATTGATGGAGACAACTTGATAGTTTCATATTTCTTCTTGCCGGCTTATTGCAAAATCGACTAATCCCTGTCTGTGTTCGGCATCGATAACTTTAAGATAAACGGCAGTATATCGATATTTGCTGTGTCCCAGATATACTGCCAGTATCGGCAATGCATTCTGGGGTGATTTGCCCTGCTGTTTGATTCTTTTCAGAGTATTTATGGCAAAAGAGTGCCTTAAGCTGTGTGGCGTGGGATTTCCAAAGATTGTATTGGCGATGACTCGCCTGGGCTGATCAATACCGATATCTTTAACGGCCTGTCCGAATGCCTTGTAAATCCTGTTGGTCGATAATGTACGGCCGTTTTGTCCGGGCAAAAGATATGAAGTTTGATCCTTAATGAAGCCTTTTCGTACAGAAAGATAATTGTCCATTTCGTTGATAACAGTCTTAGGAACCGCTATCAACCGGTCTTTGCCAAACTTGGTCTTTTCAATATATATGGTTCCGTTACGATAGTGGTCGGGTTTAAGCCGCAGAGGTTCGCTTATTCTCATACCGCATCGGGCAAGCAGCAATATGGCAATGTACACGGAATAATCCTTAAAAAAATACAACGGATCTTTTCGAATGGCGTTCTGAACAACAGAAAGCAGTTTGTCGATTTGATCCGGCAAGAATACAAATGGGATAAAGGCATTTTCAGCAAATGAACAAATATCAATTACAGGGTTTTCATCTATGATTTCCCGGCGAACAAGGTAATTAAAAAATCCGCGTATAGCCAACAAAATTGCATTGAATGTTTGAGGTTTTTCTTTGAGGCTTTTTCTAAAATCAAGGAAAAATGGAGGCATCAGGTCATCCAGGCTGGCTTCTTTGTCACATACATATCGATCAAACGAGTAAAGCCATGGTCTCAGATTACTTTCCGTATAGCCAAGTGAGCATCGATAGGCGATGTATTCTTTAAGCAGCATGGACAGGGAACTTTTAAAGTGTCTCATCAAACAGCTCCTTGCGCATTAAGTTTGTATGGATATGAAGATAACGTTTTGCAGACTGAACATTGTCATGGCCCATCATCTGTTTGACTTCAAAAATGGATGCACCGCTTTCCAGCAAATTCTGAGCGTATGTATGTCTGAGCCAGTAGGCTGATGCCGCAGGATTGATCTTTTGTATAGCAAACGTGATGTCGCGACTGACTGTTACCGCACTGACTGGTTTTACTGGAGCATAAAAGGTTAAAAACAGTGCACGGTGATCACTCTCAGGTCTGCATCCCACAATATATGCAGCAATTGCCTTGATTGTAATTTCAGGCAAAGGAAGCTTGATGGGATTGGCACTTTTTCTATCGGGAAGACTTATTTGTCTTTTGGCAAATGAGATATCATCCAGCCGGATCAGGCTGATCTCTTTTGGACGAAGACCCAGCGTATATCCCAAATGAACCATGGCAAAAGTTCGAAGCTCTTTGCAACTGTCGGTGGGCAAGCTCGCAAACAGCGCTTTTACTTCATTGGATCGTAAAAACTTCGGAGGCTGGGCTTGCGCGAACATGGGAGCGCCGACAATTAAAGGGGCCAAATCCCTTTTTAATATCTTGCGATAAAAATACAGGTATCTTAAAAACCCACGCAGATAAGAGCGGTTGTATCGGCAGGTTGACGGCATAAAGCGAGCGTTCAATTCAGATAAAAAACCATCTATCTGCTCAATTTTTAACGCTGAAAGATTAATTTCATGTTTTGAAAGGTAATTGTTGAATGCAGCCAGAAGGCTTCTCGTTTGCACAAGTGAGGAACGATGAACCTGTCTTATCTTTTCATAATAATGCAGATAGTCTTCATAGATGTCGGGCAATCGTTCAAAGGGCTTTTTTATCGGAGCTGGTATTATTTTCCGAGCATAAAGATAACGGCTAAGTCCTCTCACAGCCATGGATGCATGAGAAAGATCTTTATGTATTTTAAAGGCAGTTAATGTGTTATGGGTGAAAATATCGCTCCATTCGATTTTCCGATGGGTTATAAACTTTTGAAAATGATTTAAAACGATTTCATAAATTCTGATGGTACCAGTTGCGTAATCTGCGGATATCATCCATAACAGATAATTACTGACGGCTTTTTCTAATCGTTTAACCATGTTCAGTCCTCCTTAAGTGACCGGCCGATAAGATTGCGTATCGTGGCCGGATCATATCTTTCCATTTGCCGCCGGGATGTAAGAAGTCTTAAAGGTTGGTTTACAGGTTTTTTCGGCAAAGAGAGTACCTGAAAAAAATAGCCGTCAAAAGCGATTAAGTCTTTATCAATCAAAGCATTCCGAGCACTCAGGTATTCATCCATGGAGATTCTTAAAAGCGAATAGATTTTATCGTAACTGTAGTAAGAAACTCCATTCCGATCTGCCACCAGTATAAGAAACAGGTAAAGTAACAATTCGTTACGGCTAAGACTGTCCCAGAATCCTTCACGTAAAAACCGATGCTCGATAAATGCAAAACTGCTGTTAATCCTGCGCACTCTTTTAGAACAAAGTATTTTTGTTTTTATCATTTCTTATCTCCTTTGCCGGCCACTTTATAATCAATTTTTAAGAAAAGCTATCGAGTATCCTTTTGCAAGATTTTGACAAAAACACTTAACACCTTTGAATAACGAGGATTCCCCCTTTAAACGAGTCTCTTTTGCTGCTTAAGGGTATGAGTCCGTAACTTCCGGGTTTAATAGCTAAAAATTGCTTTAACGAGTCTCTTTTGCAAGATCGTTTCAAACGGCGTTTCTTATCCCTTTTTCTTTGCAATTTACGGTTTCGATCGCAATAACCCTGGTTTTGTTTTCGATAATTACGGTAATATCCGGGATGCTGTTCAATCCACTGTTTATGGTATTCTTTTTGATCGTTTTTATAATCAGAATCAGATGCTATTTTACTTTGTTTCCATTTGTTTTTTCTGACACGCTGGCAGGCTTTTCGATTGCAGTACTTTTGGTTTTTGACGCGGGGGTTAGCAATAACGATTCTTCCGCAATTGGCACATTTAATCATTGTCTTCATGGTATTTTTTACCATAAAGGCAAAAATGTATCATCTTTGGTCTATTGCAGAACAATAAGATCTGATAAGGAAGTAAAACAAATTAAAATATTGGGGAGGATAAAGCAGAAGGGCTAATTGTTCTTAGTCATTGCCACACGATTTCTTTTGTATTCTGACGATAACTTAAGTATAAGAATAAAATCCAAAGAAAATATATTTACTTGAAAATCAGGAAAATATATCTGAAAACTCACAACATAACTAAACTCGCAACATAACGTCCCGCAATCCACTCGGTTTACCTGTTGGTTGGACTTTGGTGGTTTCACCTCAGTATTTAGTGAACAATAGCTTTGGATATGGTTTTCAAACCTAAATGTTTTGCCATAGGTTCAAAATCTTTGTCATCATGTAGTAGTGGGATATTTTCTGCTATACAAAATGTTCCAATGATCACATCGATTGTTTTTCTTACCGTAATCCCTTTTTTTCTTAGCTTCCGATAGTTCTTAGCACTTTGAAAGGCAATCTTGGTGCCAACCATCCCTTTGCAGGGGAGTATGCTCATTATTTCTTTTGCTTTTTGAAAATCTTTGTCGCGACGGAAACCTTGTAATACTTCGGTTAGAATTAAGTCCCCTGTTAGTATAGGTATTTGTTGCAGCATTTGATCAAGAATTTCAGTTTGCCAGGTCATGGTGCCATTGAAATAATTGACCCAAACTGAGGAGTCTACTAAGACCATTAATCAACCCTCATCTCGGACAAATTACCTTCCCATTTTAATTTTCCTTTAAGTCCTCTAATTACCTCTTGCCTTTTAACCTGGACAAGCAATTTCAAAGCCTGATCCACAACCCCCTTTTTGGTTTTAATGTTTGTCAGTTTAATTGCCTCAGCCATTAAATTGTCATCAACCACAATGTTTGTTCTCATGATTTCCTCCACAAATCTCTTGTGCGTGTGTATTATTTTCAATTTTATACACATCGGAAGCTTGTGTCAAGGACAATGATAATTGAAATATTCAGAGAAGCCCAATGCTTAAGGTGAGCAGCGGCCCCAATTAACTCCAAGTTTGTACGGCCCTGACGATAAACCGCTATCTACACGCCGTCTGCTCTACTGATTATATTTTATGATAAGATATATATTCCATGATACGATCAATTTTCTTTTGATCGTTTTCCGCTCGATTTTTTTTCTGTAACCGTCCAGAGAAGATGATTTGTAGATTTTTAGGAAATCATTAATGCCTGGCAAACGATAATCAATCTGATTATTTTTGCGGATCTCAAATAAAGTTGGGTCAACACCGGCGAACGACACCAAGTCTTCTTCATCTGCGAAAGCAATTATATCCGACCCTCGTCTAAATTCACGTTCTTTGATATCTGCTAAAATGAAATTCAAATCATACATAGTTTTCAATAACGTATTCCAGTTATTTTCAAGAAAAGAAAGCGGTACCAATATATCCACATCACCAACAACACAATTATCAGTAAGCCTGATATTCAAACCTAAAGAACCATATAGAATTGGTATGATATCATGGTTCTTGTTCAGTGATGCGAATCACAATAAATGATGGAAAAACAAGGTGAAATCTGCAAGATATGTGAGGGAAAGGTAAGGAGTCCCCTCATGTATCTTGCCAATACTCCTGAAGGGACTCCTGTCCAAAACACCCCAAAAAGTTAAGGACAGGAAAAATGCTACCAGAACTCGTTCAAAAAGTCAGTCTTTTTCGCACCGTTCATCAAATCGATACGGATCTTTCCAAACGTTCTCGTGATTGCTTTTCCCCACTAAGGTTTTCTTCAACCCAGCTCTTATGCATGTGTTTCAATTTTTCGAGTGAAGGGATATTCAATAATCCCATTAACTGATTGTTATTGATCAAAGTGTACCTTTTTCCGGGATTCTGAATTTCATTGTATCCACAAAACTCCCATTCCGCCGGGTGAGACACAACACCGGCGCGAACCATATTCATGTCGATATAAACCATATAACGTAAAAGGTGTTCATTTCGCTCAATAGCTGTTGCATGATAACACCTGTGATAACCAGCCAAAATACGGCAATAGTGTTCTTCTGACCCCTTCAGCCTGACTACGTGAGTTAATAATTTACTTCATTTATATTTTTTTTGCTTGGAAAATCTGAATGAGTTTGATCTGATCGGCTTTTTTTTCCTCGTGGCAAAGAATTCTTGTTTTCTTCGTTGTTTTTCTTTGTCCCATTCCTTTTTTTCCATTTCTGTCATTGGTTTTTCTGTTTGCGGATAAGGGTTTTCTTTAACAAGTTCTATCTTCTGGTTTATCAATTTTTCAATGTCTCTGATATAAGCATTTTCTTCAGGTTCGCAAAGGGATATCGCATTACCTTTTTCCCCTGCTCTACCGGATCTACCTATCCTGTGGACGTATGTTTCGGCTATATTCGGTATATCATAATTGATGACATATTTTAGTTTGTCAATGTCAATACCTCTTGCAGCAATATCCGTTGCCACCAACACCCTAATTTCTCCGGCTTTAAATTGCGCCAAGACTCTTTGTCTTTGATTTTGGGCTTTGTCGCCATGTATAGCTGCCGATTTGATCTTTTGTTTTTTCAGGTTACGAGTTATTCTGTCAGCACCATGTTTTGTTCTGGAAAATAACAATACCTGATCGATCTTTTGATCCTGAAGTATATGGCGCAGCAGATCTTTCTTATGTGTTCTATTTGTATAATAAAGATATTGCCGTATCGTTTCAGCTGTTGATGAAACTGGACTTACTTCGACTTTCTTAGGATTTTTCAGAATTTTCTTCGAAAGTTCTACTATATTATTCGGCATTGTTGCTGAAAAAAACAACGACTGCCGTTTCGATGGTAATTTGGCGATGATCTTTCGAATATCGTTGATGAAACCCATGTCGAGCATCCGGTCAGCTTCGTCCAGTACGAAGTATTCGACGGCCTTCAATCTGATGAAACCCTGATCTATTAAATCCAGAAGCCTTCCAGGCGTTGCAACGAGAATATCGACACCTTTGCGAAGGGCATCCGTCTGTGCACCTTGCTTCACACCACCGAAAACGACAGTATTTTTAATTCCTGTGAATTTTCCATAAACCGTAAAACTGGTGCCAATCTGAATCGCCAATTCGCGTGTAGGAGTGATGATGAGCGATTTAATTTTACGCTGGCTGTTATTCAGCTGACGGTCAAGAAAGAGGTGCTGCAGGATGGGAACAGCGAAAGCCGCAGTTTTACCTGTCCCGGTTTGAGCACTACCTAATACATCATTTCTTTTTAGAATGAGTGGAATAGCTTTTTCTTGTATTGATGTAGGCTCAGTATATTTATTGTTTTTTAGAGCCTTTAAGATAGGCTCAATAATTTCCAGATCTTTAAATCGCATTATTCTCCAATTTTTATTCCTAAGTTAAAATATAATTATAAACACAATTATTTAGGTTGCGGGACGCTCCTTGATATGTTGATTACTTATTATCCAGTAGTTTTAGGTTGTTTTCTTTTGCAATATTTTCACCTCGGGTTGAGGATTGGCTTACTGTAGGCTGAGATATCTTTAAGCGTTTTGATATTTGCACCATACTCATACCAAGTTCCCTTGATGCCCAGAAACATAATAAGCTTCTCGCCTGTACTTTATGGGGCTGTCTGCCTGACGATAATACTTCAGCTCTATTCATTCCCAATACTTTAGCAACACGATCAACAACTGTATCAAAATCGTATCCCCTGGATTTTAATAAATATCTTCGATCAAACTCATCTTCACATGCTTTTAATACAGTTTCAACAAAATTGCTGTCGCCTAAAATCCTCTCATCGCCTTTCATATATGCTTTTATTTTCCTCAACCCTTTTAGCGCATCCCATCCCCCTGCACTTCTTACAAGCCCTCCACCGATCAAATCCGGCCTTTTCCCAACTGATATTCCTTTTTTAACATATTCCCTATACCGCCTGCGTGCTAATGACAACTTGGGATTAAATAATTTGAGAACATAATCGGTATCCTGCCAATTGTTCTTTTTCTTTCCCATTATGGCTGCGTGACCACAATAAGTATATTTATCCAGAAACTTAAGATCAGGTATTATTTTGGCTCGAACAGGGTTTAAATGAATATATCTTACCAGTTCAAGCATATAAACATCTTCCTGGCAAAGAATGGATTTATATCGATTTTGAAATAGATGCCCCACACGATTATGTTGGCGATTGAAATACATCGCATGACCGGTCAGAAGTCTTTTCATCACTGTTGATATTGGAACCCTGCCGGTTCGTAAAAGCAAATGAAAATGTTATGTGTACTAATCCATTATGTTGAGTCTCTCCCCCTTCTCCACAAATATAGTCCATCCATTTAAATTATACTTCACATAATTCGACCTGCTCACATAGCTCGTCGAGCCATTCGAGTATTTTTGGTCTTTGCCACTTTTTAACTTCCTGCTTCAATTTTGGTGGCTGTGATTTAGATAGAATCTCTTTTTTCATCTCCATGTTGATTTCAATATACATATGCGTCGTATTCAAGGTTGCGTGTCCCAACCAGAGCCTGACAACATTTAGTTCATTACCAGCCTGTAGTAAATGCATGGCTGTCGTATGCCGGAATGTATGTGGACTAACTTTTTTTTGTTTCAATGAAGGCTGTTCTTTTATCGCCTTATCGGTATATTTTTTGATGATATATCTAATTCCAAATCGTGTTATGCTTTCACCTTTATCGTTAAGGAAAAGGTGATCATCACCTTTCTGTTTTGGTTTTCTCACTGATATACAGGCTTT
The DNA here is from genome assembly GCA_034401795.1 of Chaetoderma sp. LZ-2023a. Lineage (NCBI taxonomy): Eukaryota > Metazoa > Mollusca > Caudofoveata > Chaetodermatida > Chaetodermatidae > Chaetoderma > Chaetoderma sp. LZ-2023a. Next base: position 3,772,698 of record JAVVLW010000018.1, read on the forward strand.
AACTGCTTCAATGGTGTCTTCCCATAAAGGACATACACGCTGCTTTTTGCCCTTACCGGTAAGTTTAATCTGACTTGCTGCATCAAGACGCATATCATTGAGCTTTATATCAACTATTTCCTGAACTCTCGCTCCTGTATTGTACATGAGCAGAAGCAGCGCCTTATCACGGATGCCGTTACGGCTCGCAGCATCAATGCTGTCAAGAATTGCCTTAAGCTCGTCAGGATCCAGATAATCAACCATTTTATGAGGAGTTTTCTTTTGAGGGATAGCACTGATTCTTTGACTATTATAAAGACACTCCGGAACTTCTTGTCCCAAGTAATAGAAAAATGTTTTCAGCGCGGCCAGTCGTGCATTGCGAGTACTGGCCGAACAACCTCTATGCTGTTCAAGATAGTTCAGGAATTTACGAACAATTTTATCATCAATCTGATCGCATAGCAACTTATCTATTTTTATCTTCAAATAATCCGCACAATACTTAAGAAGCAACTTCAATGCATCCCTGTATGCCAGAATTGTATTTTCACTAAGCCCTCTTTCATTTGAAAGAAACTGAATGAGAAATAAACGAATATAATATGAAAGGTATTGGTTTTGTTTCATCGGACAACTCCTTATTTATTTAATATGATTGATGAAAAAATTATAAAAACGTTCACACCCTGCTTGCAAAAGTTCGTTGGCTGCCTCCAAATAAACCTGAGTTGAAGTAATGTTCACATGCCCCATATAGGTACTCAAAAAGGGTAATTTTGCATTGATATCCCGCTCGGTTTTATACCATTGCAAAAGACGGTGAACTGCAAAACTATGACGAAAATCATGTAGCCTTGGACCACTATCGTTTTTGTTAATGCCTGATTTATTAAGTGTTTTGATAAAGGCGCAGTATGCACTATTATATGTCAGGGGCTTTTTGCGAATATTGACAAATAAAGGCGATTCTTCTTCTAAAGACAATGTGGACTTGTAGCGCTGTATGTGTTCATTTAACTGGTTGGCTGCCGAGTTACTAAGAACGAGATATCTTTCCTTACGAAATTTACCTTTTTGAATATGAACAAGCTTTTCATCCTTGATATAATCTTTATGAGTCAAGGCGAGCGCTTCACCGATTCGGATTCCAGTGCTATAAAGCAGGCTGAAAAGAGTTTGGTAGAGTCCGGGAATAAGCTCTTCTTTTTTAGAAAAAGTGGCGCTATTCTCAAGAACAGTTTTTATTTCACCAACAGTGAAAATATATGCTGGTCGCCAATGAGAACGGTCAATCGCCCGACGTCTTTCAAGGACATAGGAGTCGGTTTTATGCAGCTTCAGCCAGGCAGAAAACTGCTGTAATACACTGTAGTGATTTGTGAATCCTCGGGGGCATAAGTGATTTATTGTTTCAAAATAATTTTGAAAAATCGGCCTGGTAAGTGTCTTGACTTTAAATACTAGTGCGACGAGATGCTGATCAAATCTGAAGAGCAATTTGGCACAACTGTGATAATCAGAACCGGAACTTTGTTTAAATTTGACAAAATGTGCCATTTCATCCGCCAGGGAGCTGGTAAAATTAACAGTTTTCATATTTCACCTCCGGCAGTTCTAATGCGACTTCGGCAAGAGAGTTAAAATCGATTTTTGTGTAAATAAATGTGGTCTGAATGTGTTTGTGGCCTACAAGATCTGCGATATGTTTGAAAGATTCACCTTGTTTAAGCATCCTTGAAACAAAGCCATGGCGGAAGCAGTGAGCTCCTTTACTGGGGCTGTTGATACCTGCTTTGAGCATTGCTGATCGGATAATTTGAGACAGAGTTGAACTTTTTCTCAGAGGGGTAAAAGGAGCTCTCAAAGTTAAAAAAACTTTCTGATATCGACACTTTTTTCTGGCATTTTTCAAATAATCCACAAGAGCATTGCCAACTTCGGCGGTTAAAGGAAAAGAGCAACTTTTTCCGCCTTTTACTGAAGGCAAATGTATTTGTTCTTTATGCCAGTCAATATCGCTTAGTTTTAAGGCTCTGAGTTGACATCCGCGGACACCGTAAGTATATAAAATCTGCAAAATCGCATAAGTTCTTTTACCGCTTTCAGTTGATCGGTCAATGCCATCGACAAGCTTTACTGCTTGATTATCATCAATTTTTTTGGGAACTCCAGACAGTCGATAGGTCTTGATAACCGGAAGTGAAAAACGCAGGTTTTGCACGATATATCCCTGCTCATGGCAGAAATCAAAGAAGCTGCGCAAAGTTGCCTGTAATGAGCGTTTATACGCCTTTCCCCAGCGGCTTGTTGCTTTTATAAAAAACGATTCAACATCATAGGGTTTAAGTCCTTGCAATTCTTGATAGTTTGAAGTTTCTTTATACCATTGCAGAAACTGCTTGAGGTAATTGGAGCGTATTTTAATCGTACTGTTTTTTAATTTAAATATTTCAGAAAGCCAACAAAGATATTCATTGTGGATTTTTGAATACACCAGATTTTCAGATTCAAAATCCAGACCATGGCAATCAAACAAATAGTCTTTCAATCGATTTAAGGAATTAGAAACCCGTTTGGTTTGCCGGCTCTGTTTCCATCCTTTACACTTGCAGGTCGGAATATGGTTGGATAGAAAGGTTTGAATATGGTTATTAAGATTCTCAATATCAGGCTTTATCCCATTTAATGAATGGCTAAGATGGGCAACATTCGTTATATGTTTTCGTATTGTGAAATCCTCAAATTGTTGTTTTTTCATCCATTCTGCAAAGGGATTAAGATATGAGCTCAAGTAACCACAATTGTGAAGTCTATCTAAAGTAAATGGACATTTAAAAAAATCGTTAATCGACAAAGACATATACACCTCCGTTTCTTATTGGGTTAATAAAAAATGAAGATTATATATGTTGATTATGTGAAGAGAAAAGAAAGAAAAGCTGGAATTTAGGAAGGTTTTAGGTATGACGCAACATAATGGATTAGTGCACATAACATTTTTTATGTTGAGCTCAACATAAAAAATGATTGGGAATTAATGCCCAGGCGAAACATGATGTAGAGTGATATGTTAAGATATTTTTCAAACGTTCTAAAAAATTATCTCTATCAGCATCACTCTTAAAAATAGCTTTTCTATCGACACCTCTAACAATAATATGATGTAACGCTCCAGGCGCATCTATTCTTGATCTGCGTGGCATATCTGTCTTATGACATAAATTATTCGACTTGTCAATATATCAAGGAGCGTCCCGCAATCCGCAATCATAGATGGAAGCAAAAATGCTTCTCCTTTATGGTCAACTTTCCATCCACGCCTCGTTTTTGGTGGTCCGGGTTTACATTCTAAAAAAACTCTATAACTGAATTTTCATTTGTTTTAAGCATAATAACCTCCGAAATTATCTAATAATTTAAGGTCTCCCTATTCCTTTAATTTTAATAAAAATGGCAATGCTGCAAATCCTATAATAGCACATGCAATATATGTATATTCAAGCCCCATGATATCACCAAAAAATCCTACAGCCACTATAACCATACCCCTTGAAAAAAATGCTACCATCATAAAAAGTCCATTAGCAGAAGCAGGGTTCCCATTTGCATTTTCCTGAACAATTGCCAATAAAACAGGGGTTACAGAAATAATTGTAAAGCCTGCTGCAGCCAACATTAAAATTTGTACAAACCCATGTGTCAGCACAAATAAAATAAGAGCAATAGGCGCAAAACAATAGCAGAAAACAAAACTTTTTTTCTGCCGATTAAATCACTTAAAATTCCTGAGCATAATACGCCTGCGATTCCAAATGCTTCATACAGAGCAAGTCCTGCTCCTGCCAGATAAATATTGCCTGTCTGTCTTTCAATAAAAACAGGTAAGAAAATACCCATGGAAGAATGCATAAAAGATCTTGTGACAATTATCCCTGAAACAGGATAAAGAACATGCTTTGTCTCTTTAAGTACTGAAAAAATGGTAATTTTCTTTTTAGAATTCTCTCTTTTTTCAAGGAGCGGAAGGGTAAAATACAATAAAATGGAAGTGAAAATAGCAAGTAAAGCTATGGGGTAAAAAGTTTCAAGACTTAATACTGAAATCAAGCCAACTGCTATTACCGGGCCTAAAGCTCTGGCTGATTCTCCGCCGGTCATATAAAAGCTCATCCCTCGCCCTTTTTTTGAGCCAGATGCCTGGGCTATCAAAACAGGAGTCGGGACATGGTATAGTGCAACACTTGTTCCTGCAACAAATAACAAAACAAGTAGCATGAAATAAGAATTTGCAACTCCAATCAGACTCATGGGAATTGCTGTCATTGTGGGAGCAAGAATAACAATCCATCTCTCAAGCCTTTTCCTGTCCACAAACACTCCCATAAATGGATTTAGTACAGATGGAATCTGAAGCGCAGTTGACAACATACCTGCCTGGCCCAATGACAATGAAAATTTTTCAATAATCAAAGGAAGCAAGGGTGGGAAAATGGCAGTATAAATATCATGTACAAATGGGAAAAAGAAAGCACTGCTACATGCAACTTACATTTCGCGCCTCCTGAAAATATTTTTTGAATATTCCCACCAACGCTATCGACAAATCGATTATGTTCCGTTAAACCGCCACCAGCTATTCTGGAGGTTTTTGTACACCGAGTCGGGAACTTCTAAAAGCCAGTTGATATGTTCATGCAAGGCACTGAGCCCTTTCAAAATTGCTTGTATGCATGTGCCGTCCCGGATTATTTCCGAGTAATGGACATTTCGAAAAAAGTATCGAATATTGTTCCATGTCGGCTTTTTAGAATTCATCCCCTGCGGTAAAATGGGCAGTTTCTCTATGTTTTCCCTAACCATATTCATACGAATCTTTCGTTCGATAAGTGACACTATCATCAGTGCCACAAAATAAAGAAAGAGCATGGCTTCAATGCGTTTCTCTTTCTTTAGAAAAACAGGGGGCTACCTCCAGAACTGTCTTTTTGGTATACATGCGTTTTTCAAGAAACGGCTGGCTTTTATATTTTCTCAATACCTCACTGGCTTCCAGAGCCGTATTTGTAATCAAGGGGAAAATCCCATCTGTTTTAGATGCCTCGGCCAGAGCCTGTTCATTTAATTCCCATTGAATACTGTGTGTGAACTCCCATTTGTTTTTGTAGATGCTTTTTGTTAAGGAAGGCCTGCCGGGTGAAATTTTCACTTTAATCTGCTTGCGCTTGGTTACTGTCTTAACGTCGATAAACCCCTTAACTTCTGTGCAAATAGCTTTAACAGCTGCATTGATCTCCTTTTGGTCTTTAAATGATACGCGTTTAATTTCGGTGACAACTCTTCTAACCGCGAAATTGCTTTATCTATTTTTCTCTGCCTTCTTCCTTCATCGTCTGCTTGTTTTGAGCTGCTATGACAAATATGATTCGGAACTCTTTTTTTTTCCGTTTAGGTTCAAATGTTTTTATAGATATTTATCTTTCCCTTTTTACGTGAGCTCTCGATTTCAAGGGCATCTTTCCATTCTACACCGTTTTTTTTCAGATACTTTAAAAACTTTTTACTTCCTTTCGGCCCTTTGGAATGATAGTAATAAAAAAACCATCATTTCCCGCAATATGGATCAGGTTTTCCTGGCTGCACAGTTTGCAGTCCGCTACGTAGATAAAATCCTCTTTTTCAATAAAGTGCGCAGGGCGTTCCAGTTTGGTATGTGCGTGACATCATCCGTGGTATTGCCGTCAAAAAGTTTATAGCTCAACGGCACATGTCCATCTGATGTGATATTCAAACCAAATACAATCTGTTTACAGTCAGGCCGGAAGTCCTTGTTGTGACCGTGCTTGAGCTTAACCGCCTGTGGATCAGGCGTATCGTATTTGCCAATGAATGTCACCGATGTGCTGTCATTATGAATTTCATCTGTCAGCAATTTGTGAACACTGATTGCGTTACCGGACACATCGGTCATCAGCGAATGGCGGTCTGAACGAAAAAGCGCCGAAAGGGCTCTGGCGAGTCGATCATCATTAAAAAGACCTGCCTCTACCGCCCCCCCCGGCAAGACCATCGGAATATTTGCTCAACCATTCTTGAACCTTGTAAAGTGGCTTGTTGTCGCATATGATATTTGCCGTTAATATGCATAAGCTCTCAGCGTGATCCGCAACACTCCCGGCCGCTGCCGGAACATATTTTGGTAAAAAGATGTAACCGTTCACGGGCAATAATCACCGCAATTTTTTTTGAGAAAAAACTTGCGTTCCACTTCTGATGGTTTATGGTGTCAGGAATGGAAACAATCATAACATACCGGAGACGATCCGTCACCAGCCAAGATATCGCGACCGTCAGGAGGATTATTGAATCACATCTGACAAAAGTAGACGCTTCATTTCCCAAGAAGTCTGTAGGGAATGGGACTGGAGACAGCCTAACGGTGTTCTTAAAGATATGGTCTGCCGAAGTCTGCTTCTTCTTTTGGAATCAAAGGGTTTTATTAAACAGCCTGTCCGTAAATTAACCCCTCCCAACCCTCTTGCAAAGCGAAAGAAACCATCCAGGGTAATAGTCGATAAAACCCCTGTTCATTGTTCTGTCGGCGACCTGTTTCCTATCAAGCTTGCACAGGTCCGCAGAACTGCTTTTGAGAAAACATTCAATGCGCTTGTAAATGAGTACCATTATCTTGGGTTATTACCCAACCAGTTGGAGAGCATCTCAAATATATTGCATTTTCCATGATCGCCCTGTTGCGTGTCTCGCATGGGGTTCAGCACCATGGTATATTGGCGCACGAGATCGTTTCATTGGCTGGAGCAAAAATATCAGACAGAAAAATCTTCATCTGATCGCCAACAACCTCCGCTTTTTGATCATGCCATGGGTTCAAGTTTCGTGCCTGGCGTCGTATCTGTTGGCATTAAATCGTCACCGCTTGTCAAAAGACTGGCAAGATCTATACCACCATCCGGTTTATCTGCTTGAGACATTTGTTGACACCAAGCAATTTTTCGGTACCTGTTACAAGGCGGACAATTGGATCTGTGTGGGTCAGACAACCGGTCGGGGTAAGCTGAGCAATCGCGACAAGCACTTGCTTTCCAAAAAGGCTGTTTTATGTCTATCCGCTAACTAAAAACTTTCGCCGGGAGTTATGTCATGACGCCTGATGAAGCATTGGCCTTGTATAATGCCGGGCCGAAAGTTGTGGTCAAAGTCTTGTGTGATATAAGCAATACTATTGAATCTTTGCAAGAGCAGATAAAAGCCCTGGAGATCAAGGTTGCCAAGCTATCAAAGAACTCATCCAATTCCAGCAAACCGCCTTCTTCCGATGACATTACAAGCCCAAGTCCAACAAGAAAGGTAAGAAGGGCAAGCGCAAAATCGGGGGACAACCAGGCCATGAAAGACATGAACGTCCTTTATTTTCTACAGAAGAGATTGACAAGTCTCATCCCTACATATTGACTGCTTGTCCGGATTGTCACGCTGACGTCATCATTACAGATGGAAAACCTCGTATCACTCAGCAAGTTGAATTGATTAAATTCCCTTTGATCAGGGAAGAGAACATCGCTCATATCCGGTATGGTGCCCAAAATGTAACAAGATCCATTATATGCCTTTCCCTCCTGAAGTCTATAAAGAAGGGTTGTTCAAAGAACGCTTAACGTCGCTCGTAGCTTACATGAAAAATGTCTGCCACGCATCATTTTCAACAATCAGAAAATTCATCAGAGATGTCCTTGGTGAAACGGTCTCACGAGGATATCTGCGAAAAATAATAGAGAAAGTATCTGTGTCTCTCGAAGCTCCATATAACGAGTTGCTTGATCGTCTTCCCTTAGAGACAATTGTAAATGTAGACGAAACCGGCCACAAGGAAAACAAAGAAAAGTTTTGGACATGGGTTTTCAAGGCTGAAATGTATGTGTTGTTCAAAATCGACAAGTCCCGTGGATCAAAAGTTTTGATTGATGTTTTGGGTAAAGAGTTCAACGGCGTACTGGGTTGTGATTATTTTCGGCGTATCGCAAGTATATGAAAGATTTCGACGTTACAATGCAGTTTTGTATCGCTCACATAATTCGAGATATTCGATTTCTAACGACTTTGCCGGACAAAGAAACAAGGGCATATGGTAAAAGACTTCTGGATGAGGTTCGCAATATGTTCAAGGTTATCCATGAATGTGACAATATGATTCGGGAAGATTTCACCAATGCCCTTGAGAAGGCTAAGGAAAGAATCATCACAGCAGCCTTGTACGATGTTCCGAGCCGGCTGAATAAAGACGGGAAAGAAGAAAAGCGGGCCGCTAAAAATATGGCCAACCGATTCCGAAAGCATGGCAAAGCATACTTTGAGTTCATCACCACTCCTGGAATAGACCCCACCAACAATGTGGCAGAACAGGCAATACGGTTTGTCGTAATCGATCGTTATATAACTCAAGGTACACGTAGCATAAAAGGACGAAAAGTTGCGAACGTTTATGGACTGTAATTGCAACATGCGCATTACAAGGCCGATCAGCATTCAATTTTATCCTGCAAGCAGTTCAAGCGTACTTCAAGAAGCTCCAGCCCCATCCCTTATACCCGATATCCTCGATACATCATAGCACCTGTGCGATTCGAAACCCTCGAATTAGCCCCATAGAAAAACTTGGAGTTGATTGGACATTCCGCCACTGCGTGACGACTATCCATTGAATTCGAACAGGCTGTTGTATGTTTCGCCGAGAACAATCACAGGTGATGCACCTAATTCAAGATTTTTTCATCCTTGAAGATAGTAGTACAATATGTTGTTTATGTCCTTCTAAATTTTCAAAAGAGGCATTTAGGGCCGTGAACGGTTACAAAAGATTGAACAGGTCAAGTTCATCCATGTAATGCTTGACCATTGGCAATACATCGACCTGTTTGAACTGTGCCTCAAGTTGCTCCATAACACCCCCTGTTTCGCGTTTATGAGGTGTTGTAAAACAATTTAATAGAAAAGTCTAGATTTTTTTATTTATTGTAATAACAGGCTGTTAGGTGCATCAGACCGTCCTGGTGTTTAAACCCTAAAAATTATATCTGGTCGTGCGAAATGTATGATGCAAGGTATTAAATTCTTTATTTTTCATTATATAATTACCAAAAAAGACATTAATCTGAATTGTGATTCAGTCTTCAACTATTTTCACAAAAACCTCAGAAACGCTGATATTTATCAAAGATCCGCTACTGAATCAAGGGGTGTTGGGTCAATATTAATTATTACAAGCTTTGCACCGTTATTCTTTGCAAGCAATGGAAGAGAAGCAGCCGGCTGCACAACAAGAGAGCTGCCAGCAACAATAAAAAGGTCACATTGAGAGGAATCTTTTTCAGCCCTATTTAAAATTATCGGATTTAAATTTTCACCAAAAAGTACTACTTGGGGTCTAAGCAGGCCAGCACACATACTGCATTCAGGAGTAAATGTTTTTCTAAAAGTTTATTTACCTGATCCAATCTGTACTCTGCATTACATTTAAGGCATGAAAACATTCTTGGTGTTCCCATGGAGTTCTAAAATATTCTTTGACCCGGCTTTTATATGCAAGCCATCAATATTCTGGGTAATAACAGATTTAATTTGCCAAGAGCTTCTAACTCAGCAATACTTTTATGGGCAAGGTTTGGTTTGGCTTTTTGTAAAACAGGAGATCGAACTTCTTTAAAAAATTCCAATAATAGGACGGGTCCTTTAAAAAATAATTAATATTAGCATATTTTTCAGGATCATATTTCTCCCATAAACCATCATTCCCTCTATATGTCGGGATTCCGCTTTCAGCAGAAACCCCGGCACCGCTGAATAAAACTATATTCTCAGATTCATCAACCCATATACCCAATTTCTCAATTAATTCCATAGTCTATTTATATATGATTAAATATGGAAGAACAATAGATAGTTACCTATAAGTCCATTCCATCTTAATTAATTCTTTATCTTCTTCATAAACAGAAAAACCTAAGTCAAGATAGAAGGACTTTGCTCGATTACCTTTTATTATATTTAATTTTAATGGCTTGTTTGATTCTTTTGATTCATTTTGCAGTTTATTTATTATCCATTTACCAATGCCCTGATTTTGCGCCTCAGGCTTTATTATTATCATTTTAAGCTGCAAATGATCTTCCTTATCAACAACAGATATGCCCCTGTGTCTTCACCATTTTTAATAACAATACGAAATTGTTCTGAAAGCAAATTTTTAAAAAATCCATTTCTTTTGAAATTCTTCATCCCAACCCCACATTTTTTCAATATGAATTTTCATTGTTGAACAATAAAGAGCATACAACCACTCGCTATCTGAACTGCTTCCATCTCGTATTTCAATATTCATAATAATTACTAAAAACCTCGATATTTACCATTTGAGCTAAAAGACAAATCACTATTTAAAAATAATTTGTTTTTAAGATAAGCTTTAAAGGGCTTTTTCCGTTTAGTTTAAATCTTTTGATAAATTCTAAATTCGGCAGTCGAAATTGTCAAAACTCAGCCTTTCAGGCTTCAAACAGTTGACAATTTTACGCCTGCCTTCATTAAGAATTTAAGCAAAAGATATAAAGATGCACTCTCAAAAGCCCTTTAAAACTTTATCATACCAATCAGTCCGACTAAGACATTATGCTGGCCATTAAACCTCGGCTGTCTACAAAGCTGAAAGGTTAATAATTATTTCCAATTTATGTTTGATGGCTTGCATATTCATCCAAAAGGCGACGAATCATCTTCTGATATTGTGTATTGTACTTTTGAGCTTCATTTTTGAAAAAATCAACACTGGCTTTACTAAGTGCAATTGTAATCTTTACAGTTCATCCTTTAATGCCAATTCGTAACCGTTCACGGGCAATAATCACCGCAATTTTTTTTGAGAAAAAACTTGCGTTCCACTTTCTGATGGTTTATGGTGTCAGGAATGGAAACAATCATAACATACCGGAGACGATCCGTCACCAGCCAAGATATCGCGACCGTCAGGAGGATTATTGAATCACATCCTGACAAAAGTAGACGCTTCATTTCCCAAGAAGTCTGTAGGGAATGGGACTGGAGACAGCCTAACGGTGTTCTTAAAGATATGGTCTGCCGAAGTCTGCTTCTTCTTTTGGAATCAAAGGGTTTTATTAAACAGCCTGTCCGTAAATTAACCCCTCCCAACCCTCTTGCAAAGCGAAAGAAACCATCCAGGGTAATAGTCGATAAAACCCCTGTTCATTGTTCTGTCGGCGACCTGTTTCCTATCAAGCTTGCACAGGTCCGCAGAACTGCTTTTGAGAAAACATTCAATGCGCTTGTAAATGAGTACCATTATCTTGGTTATACCCAACCAGTTGGAGAGCATCTCAAATATATTGCATTTTCCCATGATCGCCCTGTTGCGTGTCTCGCATGGGGTTCAGCACCATGGTATATTGGCGCACGAGATCGTTTCATTGGCTGGAGCAAAAATATCAGACAGAAAAATCTTCATCTGATCGCCAACAACCTCCGCTTTTTGATCATGCCATGGGTTCAAGTTTCGTGCCTGGCGTCGTATCTGTTGGCATTAAATCGTCACCGCTTGTCAAAAGATTGGCAAGATCTATACCACCATCCGGTTTATCTGCTTGAGACATTTGTTGACACCAAGCAATTTTTCGGTACCTGTTACAAGGCGGACAATTGGATCTGTGTGGGTCAGACAACCGGTCGGGGTAAGCTGAGCAAATCGCGACAAGCACTGCTTTCCAAAAAGGCTGTTTATGTCTATCCGCTAACTAAAAACTTTCGCCGGGAGTTATGTCATGACGCCTGATGAAGCATTGGCCTTGTATAATGCCGGGCCGAAAGTTGTGGTCAAAGTCTTGTGTGATTTAAGCAATACTATTGAATCTTTGCAAGAGCAGATAAAAGCCCTGGAGATCAAGGTTGCCAAGCTATCAAAGAACTCATCCAATTCCAGCAAACCGCCTTCTTCCGATGACATTACAAAGCCCAAGTCCAACAAGAAAGGTAAGAAGGGCAAGCGCAAAATCGGGGGACAACCAGGCCATGAAAGACATGAACGTCCTTTATTTTCTACAGAAGAGATTGACAAGTCTCATCCCTACATATTGACTGCTTGTCCGGATTGTCACGCTGACGTCATCATTACAGATGGAAAACCTCGTATCACTCAGCAAGTTGAATTGATTAAATTCCCTTTGATCAGGGAAGAACATCGCTCATATCCGGTATGGTGCCCAAAATGTAACAAGATCCATTATATGCCTTTCCCTCCTGAAGTCTATAAAGAAGGGTTGTTCAAAGAACGCTTAACGTCGCTCGTAGCTTACATGAAAAATGTCTGCCACGCATCATTTTCAACAATCAGAAAATTCATCAGAGATGTCCTTGGTGAAACGGTCTCACGAGGATATCTGCGAAAAATAATAGAGAAAGTATCTGTGTCTCTCGAAGCTCCATATAACGAGTTGCTTGATCGTCTTCCCTTAGAGACAATTGTAAATGTAGACGAAACCGGCCACAAGGAAAACAAAGAAAAGTTTTGGACATGGGTTTTCAAGGCTGAAATGTATGTGTTGTTCAAAATCGACAAGTCCCGTGGATCAAAAGTTTTGATTGATGTTTTGGGTAAAGAGTTCAACGGCGTACTGGGTTGTGATTATTTTTCGGCGTATCGCAAGTATATGAAAGATTTCGACGTTACAATGCAGTTTTGTATCGCTCACATAATTCGAGATATTCGATTTCTAACGACTTTGCCGGACAAAGAAACAAGGGCATATGGTAAAAGACTTCTGGATGAGGTTCGCAATATGTTCAAGGTTATCCATGAATGTGACAATATGATTCGGGAAGATTTCACCAATGCCCTTGAGAAGGCTAAGGAAAGAATCATCACAGCAGCCTTGTACGATGTTCCGAGCCGGCTGAATAAAGACGGGAAAGAAGAAAAGCGGGCCGCTAAAAATATGGCCAACCGATTCCGAAAGCATGGCAAAGCATACTTTGAGTTCATCACCACTCCTGGAATAGACCCCACCAACAATGTGGCAGAACAGGCAATACGGTTTGTCGTAATCGATCGTTATATAACTCAAGGTACACGTAGCATAAAAGGACGGAAAAGTTGCGAACGTTTATGGACTGTAATTGCAACATGCGCATTACAAGGCCGATCAGCATTCAATTTTATCCTGCAAGCAGTTCAAGCGTACTTCAAGAATGCTCCAGCCCCATCCCTTATACCCGATATACTCGATACATCATAGCACCTGTGCGATTCGAAACCCTCGGAATTAGCCCCATAGAAAAACTTGGAGTTGATTGGACATTCCGCCACTGCGTGACGACTATCCATTGAATTCGAACAGGCTGTGTATGTTTCGCCGAGAACAATCACAGGTGATGCACCTAATTCAAGATTTTTTCATCCTTGAAGATAGTAGTACAATATGTTGTTTATGTCCTTCTAATTTTCAAAAGAGGCATTTAGGGCCGTGAACGGTTACTATAAAGGTTTATTTATTGTCTGAAGCATCGGACAATAAAGGCCGTTAATACACTGATGCCATTGTGCTCGTTAAAAAGCTTGGTCTGAAGGTCATAGCGTCTGGTTCACTGGTGACATAGATCCCGTTTGAAAGTTTGAATAGTTGGCTGACCTTCGCGTCTGATGCCTCCACAAAATTATTATAAAAGGAGGCAAACATGAAAAACAAACGTAAAACCAAAAAGATGAAACAGCGTGCTGCTACATTTGAGTTAATCAATACCAATGCTGCCGGAATTGATATCGGTGCCGAATTTCATTACGTTGCGATTCCTAAGGGACGTGACCCTGAGGGAAAGGACGTACGGAACTTTGGCACTTTTACTGCCGATCTTTATGCTTTAGCCCATTGGCTGAAAGATTGTCAAATTGAAACCGTAGCTATGGAATCTACGAGTATTTATTGGATTCCATTATTTGAACTTCTTGATTCAGAAGGTATTGACGTTAACCTGGTGAATCCGAAATTTATTAAAAATGTTCCCGGTCGTAAAACCGACGTATTGGATTGTCAATGGATCCAACAACTCCATACGTACGGTTTGTTGCGAGGCTCCTTTAGGCCGGAGGATCAAATATGTATTCTCCGTGGTTATCTGAGGCAAAGAACCATGCTTGTCTCTTATGCCTCTCATCACATTCAACATATGCAAAAAGCGATGGAACAGATGAACATCAAACTTAATCAGGTCGTTCGAGATATTACCGGTGTTACCGGAATGGGGATTATCCGAGCCATCACCAATGGCGAGTGTAATCCTAAAAAATTGGCCAAATTACGCAATCCGCGATGTAAGAATGATGCTAAAACCATAGCCAGAGCATTGCATGGCAACTACCGTATGGAACATTTGTTTGCCCTTAAACAAGCACTTGAACTTTATGATACTTATCATGAAAAAATTGTCGATTGTGACCGCAAGATAGAGCAGCATTTATCCTCCTTTGAAGATCAAAGCAGCGGCAGACCTTTAGGCAAAGCGCTCAAATCAAATCGTGGCAAGAATAAGCCATCGTTTGATGCTCGATCTCACCTTTACCGAATGACAGGCACCGATTTGACCGCCATTGATGGCCTTGATACTCTTACCGTCTTAAAGGTTATAAGCGAGATTGGTTTGGATATGAGTCTTTGGCCCACTGAGAAACATTTTGGTTCCTGGTTAGGCCTGTCTCCGGGCAGTAAAGTGTCCGGAGGAAAGGTTATGAGTTCAAAGACTAAAAAATGTGCCAATCGCGCTGCCCATGCGCTTCGTTTAGCGGCTTTTAGTCTTCATAAAAGTAAGTCTGCCACAGGTGCATTTTTTAGAAGAAAGAAAGCCCAAAAAGGTCCGGCCAAAGCGATAACGGCAACTGCCTATAAGCTTGCCCGTATCGTCTATAATATGCTTAAAAACGGGACCGAGTATAAGGATATAGGACAAGATTATTATGAGCAACGGTATAAAAAACGTCTCATTGAAAACCTAAAAAGGCGAGCCAAACAATTTGGCTATGAATTGAATTATATCAAAGAACAACAGCCTGTTATGAAACATGCTGATAATTTAGTTATTTGAAAGTATAATGCTATATTTGCGTATTGTCAATATATTTATATGGCTAATTAATGGCGGTTAAATTCCGAGGCCCCTTGCAGCCTGCTGCAACATTATAAAGCAATCATTGAGAAGCAATACCAGTGTTCCGGGTTATGTTGCGAGTTTAGTTATGTTGTGAGTTTTCAGATATATTTTCCTGATTTTCAAGTAAATATATTTTCTTTGGATTTTATTCTTATACTTAAGTTATCGTCAGAATACAAAAGAAATCGTGTGGCAATGACTAAGAACAATTAGCCCTTCTGCTTTATCCTCCCCAATATTTTAATTTGTTTTACTTCCTTATCAGATCTTATTGTTCTGCAATAGACCAAAGATGATACATTTTTGCCTTTATGGTAAAAAATACCATGAAGACAATGATTAAATGTGCCAATTGCGGAAGAATCGTTATTGCTAACCCCCGCGTCAAAAACCAAAAGTACTGCAATCGAAAAGCCTGCCGGCGTGTCAGAAAAAACAAATGGAAACAAAGTAAAATAGCATCTGATTCTGATTATAAAAACGATCAAAAAGAATACCATAAACAGTGGATTGAACAGCATCCCGGATATTACCGTAATTATCGAAAACAAAACCAGGGTTATTGCGATCGAAACCGTAAATTGCAAAGAAAAAGGGATAAGAAACGCCGTTTGAAACGATCTTGCAAAAGAGACTCGTTAAAGCAATTTTTAGCTATTAAACCCGGAAGTTACGGACTCATACCCTTAAGCAGAAAAAGAGACTCGTTTAAAGGGGGAATCCTCGTTATTCAAAGGTGTTAAGTGTTTTTGTCAAAATCTTGCAAAAGGATACTCGATAGCTTTTCTTAAAAATTGATTATAAAGTGGCCGGCAAAGGAGATAAGAAATGATAAAAACAAAAATACTTTGTTCTAAAAGAGTGCGCAGGATTAACAGCAGTTTTGCATTTATCGAGCATCGGTTTTTACGTGAAGGATTCTGGGACAGTCTTAGCCGTAACGAATTATTACTTTACCTGTTTCTTATACTGGTGGCAGATCGGAATGGAGTTTCTTACTACAGTTACGATAAAATCTATTCGCTTTTAAGAATCTCCATGGATGAATACCTGAGTGCTCGGAATGCTTTGATTGATAAAGACTTAATCGCTTTTGACGGCTATTTTTTTCAGGTACTCTCTTTGCCGAAAAAACCTGTAAACCAACCTTTAAGACTTCTTACATCCCGGCGGCAAATGGAAAGATATGATCCGGCCACGATACGCAATCTTATCGGCCGGTCACTTAAGGAGGACTGAACATGGTTAAGCGATTAGAGAAAGCCGTCAGTGACTACCTGTTATGGATGATATCCGCAGATTACGCAACTGGTACCATCAGAATTTATGAAATCGTTTTAAATCATTTTCAAAAGTTTATAACCCATCGGGAAATCGAATGGAGCGATATTTTCACCCATAACACATTAACTGCCTTTCAAATACATAAAGATCTTTCTCATGCACCCATGGCTGTGAGAGGACTTAGCCGTTATCTTTATGCTCGGAAAATAATACCAGCTCCGATAAAAAAGCCCTTTGAACGATTGCCCGACATCTATGAAGACTATCTGCATTATTATGAAAAGATAAGACAGGTTCATCGTTCCTCACTTGTGCAAACGAGAAGCCTTCTGGCTGCATTCAACAATTACCTTTCAAAACATGAAATTAATCTTTCAGCGTTAAAAATTGAGCAGATAGATGGTTTTTTATCTGAATTGAACGCTCGCTTTATGCCGTCAACCTGCCGATACAACCGCTCTTATCTGCGTGGGTTTTTAAGATACCTGTATTTTTATCGCAAGATATTAAAAAGGGATTTGGCCCCTTTAATTGTCGGCGCTCCCATGTTCGCGCAAGCTCAGCCTCCGAAGTTTTTACGATCCAATGAAGTAAAAGCGCTGTTTGCGAGCTTGCCCACCGACAGTTGCAAAGAGCTTCGAACTTTTGCCATGGTTCATTTGGGATATACGCTGGGCCTTCGTCCAAAAGAGATCAGCCTGATCCGGCTGGATGATATCTCATTTGCCAAAAGACAAATAAGTCTTCCCGATAGAAAAAGTGCCAATCCCATCAAGCTTCCTTTGCCTGAAATTACAATCAAGGCAATTGCTGCATATATTGTGGGATGCAGACCTGAGAGTGATCACCGTGCACTGTTTTTAACCTTTTATGCTCCAGTAAAACCAGTCAGTGCGGTAACAGTCAGTCGCGACATCACGTTTGCTATACAAAAGATCAATCCTGCGGCATCAGCCTACTGGCTCAGACATACATACGCTCAGAATTTGCTGGAAAGCGGTGCATCCATTTTTGAAGTCAAACAGATGATGGGCCATGACAATGTTCAGTCTGCAAAACGTTATCTTCATATCCATACAAACTTAATGCGCAAGGAGCTGTTTGATGAGACACTTTAAAAGTTCCCTGTCCATGCTGCTTAAAGAATACATCGCCTATCGATGCTCACTTGGCTATACGGAAAGTAATCTGAGACCATGGCTTTACTCGTTTGATCGATATGTATGTGACAAAGAAGCCAGCCTGGATGACCTGATGCCTCCATTTTTCCTTGATTTTAGAAAAAGCCTCAAAGAAAAACCTCAAACATTCAATGCAATTTTGTTGGCTATACGCGGATTTTTTAATTACCTTGTTCGCCGGGAAATCATAGATGAAAACCCTGTAATTGATATTTGTTCATTTGCTGAAAATGCCTTTATCCCATTTGTATTCTTGCCGGATCAAATCGACAAACTGCTTTCTGTTGTTCAGAACGCCATTCGAAAAGATCCGTTGTATTTTTTTAAGGATTATTCCGTGTACATTGCCATATTGCTGCTTGCCCGATGCGGTATGAGAATAACCGAACCTCTGCGGCTTAAACCCGACCACTATCGTAACGGAACCATATATATTGAAAAGACCAAGTTTGGCAAAGACCGGTTGATAGCGGTTCCTAAGACTGTTATCAACGAAATGGACAATTATCTTTCTGTACGAAAAGGCTTCATTAAGGATCAAACTTCATATCTTTTGCCCGGACAAAACGGCCGTACATTATCGACCAACAGGATTTACAAGGCATTCGGACAGGCCGTTAAAGATATCGGTATTGATCAGCCCAGGCGAGTCATCGCCAATACAATCTTTGGAAATCCCACGCCACACAGCTTAAGGCACTCTTTTGCCATAAATACTCTGAAAAGAATCAAACAGCAGGGCAAATCACCCCAGAATGCATTGCCGATACTGGCAGTATATCTGGGACACAGCAAATATCGATATACTGCCGTTTATCTTAAAGTTATCGATGCCGAACACAGACAGGGATTAGTCGATTTTGCAATAAGCCGGCAAGAAGAAATATGAAACTATCAAGTTGTCTCCATCAATTTTTTGATCAGTATCTTCCCAGGATAAAAGGGGCAAGTGATGAAACCATCAGTTCTTATCGCCAGTCTTTTACTTTGTTTTTAAAATTCACAGCGGCCTGTCAAAATCAGGCAGTCAAAGACATACATTGAACATCTCACACCCGATTTAATATTTGACTTTCTAAATCATTGAAGAGCAAAGAGAAAATTGCGCAAGGACCAGAAACAGTCGTTTAGCCGCACTTAAATCTTTGGCAAAGATGATCAGATTGCTGTATCCGGAGCATCGCCAAATCGCCGAAATGCTCCTTAATATTCCTCAAAAGCGATGGTTGAGGCCTTTAATCGGCTTTTTGACACATGATGAAGTTCTCAAAGTCTTTGTCTCAGTTGATCTGAAAATAAAAGAGGGCTTCCGCGACTATACGCTTATGCATCTTCTTTATGACTCAGGATGCCGGGCCAGTGAACTTGCTGCGCTAAAGGTTGACTATTTTGATCCGAAAAAAAGAATGCTTGCCATTTTAGGAAAAGGCAACCGGTATCGGCGGGTGCAACTTATGCCTAAAACAGCAGCTCTTGTTGAACAATACATTAAAAATTATCGTTCGATTCCAAAACCGTTGTATGAAGACAGCCTGTTTATTAACCAGCGTAAAGAATCGTTAACGCGACACGGCATTTATCAGATATGCAAAAAGTATTTGAATAAAACTTTTCCGGAAAAAAAACTGATATTTATCAACCCGGTACACAGCTTCAGGCATTCTTGTGCTGTAAACATGTTGATGTCAGGTGCATCATTAACCGAGATAAAAAACCATTTAGGTCATGAGAAACTTGGATCGACTATGGTTTATTTGCATCTTGATTTACCGAAAAGAAGAGATGTTCAAAAGCGGTTTATAGAGTATACTCAATCAAATTTAAACAACGATACAAAGATAAACGAGTTGATTGATTGGGAGAATAAAGATAAAACGTTAAACTGGCTCGATAGTCTTTAAAGGAAAAAACAAGTCCTGGCCGGCTGATAAGAAGTGCGCATACCTGAAATTTATTATGTTGTCAGTGAAATTATAAAAACGGCTGAAATATGTATAACTACCTGAATATATATCACATATCTTCAAA
>JAVVLW010000018.1:3792894-3823095 GCA_034401795.1 Chaetoderma sp. LZ-2023a
GCATGACACGTGTGTTCGCCAGTGTTTGAGAAATGCTTAACACCGTCTTTATCTATCCACATTTGCATCTCAGCATATCCGATACTTGAAAAAATGAAAATAATTGAGATTATAATTAACAGTTTTTTCATTTGAAACCTCCTTTGATATATTGAGATAAAACGTAACAAAATCTGATTTTTCTGTTATCACAAACTGATGTTTTAGTCCACTTTTAAACATTTCAATAAAAAAAAATCCCCCCGGAGGATGACCAGAGGGATTTCCATGGGATAACCGCAAGCGAAAATTGATTGATAAAAAACTTGTGGCTATAGGAACCTGCAAGGGATAAACGAAAGATGAAAAACCTTGCAAGTCCCATAAAAGGCAGATGAAGAAATTTAAAAAAAGGCATCCGCCCTACAAATTATTGTTTGCTATTTTTAGATACAGATTATCAATGATTTTCAATTTTGCTGGTACTGGAAAATGTTTTAATACTCCGCTTAAATCATCATAGACTTTTTCATCAACTTGAACGGTCTTTAAATCCATTCCAAATTTTTTCAACTGTTCCCGGTATGAAACATATCTTTTATCTTCTCGGATTATTTTTTGCAATTCCGCTCTTGCTCTCGTATCATCTTTAGAAATGACATAATCAACTACCTTTTTCATTTTTTCTTTGTTATTCATTTTCTTTTTATCCTTCCAGAAGTAAATTTATTTTTTTATCAATCTCGTACTCGTTCAAATTATCAATATCACCTTCAAGGTAATATTGTTTTGATTTTGTGCTGGCTCGGATTATTGATTTTCAATTCATCAAATCGCCTGTGGACGTACAACTGTTTAGACATCAAACGGATATCGTCTTTAACCATCGCTGTTGAAGTCTTTGCTTTTGCAATATTAGACCTTAACTTGATAATTGTTCCCTTTGCTTCTCTTAGCAGTTGCCGTGCTTCTTCATTTATTAAGCAATCATCAACTGATATTCTAATTTTGAATTTTTGGATAAGGGCTATCATAAATTTTACCTTTAACCGCCCACCTTCTAACATTCTCGGATATCTCTAAATCTTCGGAAAGTATTTCATCAATATATTTTCTTGTAGCATCCGACAAACGGTCTTTAAACTCATTATAGTCGTTTTCCATTTGTTCAACTTGCGATAATAACCACATACATTTACTGGTATCTGTTTTTAACGCTTTCAACTGTTCCAAAATTCCTTTTTTATCCATTTTCAATCACTTCTTTTATGATATTTTGTATCTGTTCCAAGGATAAATTTTTGATAGAATTATCGCTTGATAATAATAATTTGTTAATCTTTAGTTTTGCTTTTGCATCTTCTATTTTTTCAAGCTCTGTTCTAACATACAGTTGCCGTGCCATTATTTGATTATATTTTAAATATTCTAAGTTTTCGTCAATCAATGTATTCATATCAAAACGAATTTTTATTATCTCGTTTTTTCGCTTCGGTCAAAAGTGATTTGACTTCTTCATCTAACAGACCTTCATCAACGCTCAATCTAATTTTAAATTGCTCTATCAAATCATCGAAAAGCAATCCCTTTTCAGCGTAATGTTCTAATTTTTCCATTTCTTCTTTGGTTCTTATTTTCATTTCTTCTATTTGTAGTTCTTCATTATTCATTTTCAATTTCTCCTTTGTTTTCGTTTTCTTCTTGTTCTAAGTCCCCCAAAATAGAATAAACTTTACTGTAAATCTCTAATAGTTGTTTTAAAACAGGGAACTTTAAATCAATGCTTTTTTTTGCTATTTCCTTGTAATAAAAATCTTATCACCTGTTTTTCACTTCCAAAAAAATCTGCTTCGTGGCATTTCTTGTTGAGATAAAGTTCAAGGGCTAATTCCACACAGTCTCTTTTAACTTCATTTGTTTCATTTTTTATTGCTTCCATCTTTGCTTGATAAGATAAAATATCCGTTCTGATTTCAATAAGCTCTGATATTATATCCGTGGTATCTTTTTCAACTTCTTCTTTTATCATTATAATTCTTTTTCACTCTCCTTTACATATGCATTAAAACTTTCAGAAAATTTTGATTTCGGTTTTACAATTATCTTTTGTTCAATTTTTATCGGTTTTGCTTCTTCTTCAATTTCTGGTTTTATATGTGTCAATTTTGTGATTTCAACTTGTGGCGGGTTCAAAAGTTCCATCTCACTTTCATAAATGATTTGATAATAATCATCCACAACCATCTCAATGAAAAAAGGCACTTCTTGTTTATCCAGTACTGGTATAATGTCTTTTAATGTAGGAATATTAAAAATCAGTTCTCCATCGTTATAAACACCTTTAAAACTTATGCTCATATCCTCCTGAACGCTCATTATCAGCCTGTATTGAACTTGGTCAGGTTGTCGGATACCTGTCAAACCAATATTAAAAATCAACTTTTCTTGTGTTCTTGTGTCTATTTTTATCATTATTTCTTTACTTCTCCTTATATTGTTATATTTTGCCCTTATCAGCCATCGTTATTGCTGTTATTATTTTCACAGCCTATGCTTATCCTTCGTAATTTTACCGTCTTTTTCGTTTTTTACTGAAAATGACCGTAAACAATTTTTGCAACGATAGTGTTTAACTGCGGCAACGATATATAAAAATTCAATGTTGCAGCTTCGACAAACAGGACAACTAACGGTTTTAATCATTTTTTATTACCTCTGCGGCTATCGCATCTTTTTGAATTATCTCTTTTCCAAGGGCATAAGACCGTAAAATTTCGTCAACTGCATCTTTGTGAACAGCTTTACAATAATTCCATAAATATTGACGTGCTGTTGCAGACCATTTGTTATCGGGTACGGATACATTTTTTAAAACAGTCCATAGCTTTTCATCTACTTTTAACATTCTTGTTTTTTTCATTTTTATTAACCTATATATTTTGACTTATTATGTGCGGCTTGAAGTTTTTTTGTGATATCTGCATTTTCGGCACCGTCTAACGCCCTTTCTACTTTTTGCCGCTTGACTGGCTTTCATTTTATCAATTTTAACTTGCCTGTCTGCTTGTGTTTTTTCTCTGGAATACCAGTTCAAATTTTTGTTTATCAAAATTCGTAAGACTGATTGACTGATAAAGTTTATCGGTCTTCCACTGTTATGGCTCAAAATGTTGACTTCTCGACCACCTACAGATTTTTGAATTTCTCCTTGACAGTCTGCAAGTGATAGTCCAATCATCTGCAACATTTTTTCCTGATATTGGTTTTTGCTATCATAAAAACTGTAAGTAATTCTGAAAAATCTCATTTGATTTGTTATGACTTCTGGCTGCTTTTCGCCTGCCCTCTCAATGTTTACGTTTATCATTTTAGTTTACTTCTCCTTTTGTTTTATCTTATATTCCTTTTGTTATTCCACGAAACTTCTGTTGCTATTTGCTTCGCAGCTTTTTTAATTTGAAACTTTGCATCTTTTATTTTCATTGCCAGAAGTCTGTCAAATTCACGTTGTACCATTTTTGGTTGAACTTCTTCAGTCGGTATGTTCGTTTCAACTGTGGTCAACATTTCCTCAAAAGTTATTTCATCTAAAATGTTGTCTTGGTTGTAAAACTCTTCATTCAATATACCTTCGGAAAGTTTTTTTGTATCAACATCAAGATAGTTGACACCTTCAATTTTTCCTAAAACCTTTAAAGCGTTTTTTACCTCTGGAAACAAATATGGATTACCACTTTTTGAACCTCTATTGCCCTTCGCCCATTCCAGCAAATTTGCCAGAGCTTTTATGAGTTCGTTTTTATTTTGCGTTCCTTCGTTTAAACTTTCACTGAAATATATTTTAACTCCCATTGCTTGTAATTCTTTGATTTTTTCATCGGTCAAAGTACTTCCGATTGTTGCAAGATTTGTGTTTGAATGGACAACTGTATTTGTTTTGCTCAATCTCACATATTTAAAACCGCTAAAATTTGTATGATTAAAAGAACTGGTATAAGGGCTGCTCTCGTTCTGTAAGATTTTTCGATATCGGTCAAGCTGATATCCTTTAAATTTCTGCTCTGGAACAAATCCTTTATTTTTTGAAGCTGTTTTTCAATCTGCTTTTCTTTTTTGGATTGTTTTTTCGGCATAGGTGATTGTCTAAAGATACCTTGTGCATCTTTTTTTCTTGTGTATAAATCACCTATTTTCGGGCTATCGGGTCCAGAAATTTCACTTCCTGTTGCTGTTGTTTCCGATATCGCACCTTTTAAACTGTTATTGAACCCTTGACCAAATTTAAAATCATACTCGTCTATAGAATGATATCCAGCCTTTGATTTTATCTCTTTCCATAGGTGTCCACGAATTTCTGCTTGACTGGCTTCATCAAGTTTTTCAAGTCCAAATAACTCCATTGTATAATCAATAGCACCTGAACAAGTTTCGTTCTTTTCGCCTTGATAGTGGTCTATTAATTTTTTTAAAACATCCTTTATTTCTTTTTGTTTCTCGGTTGATAATTTTTGAAAACCAAGCAACTCTAATAATTTTTCAAAATCTGTCATATTTTATACTTCTCCATTTTATACTAATTTTATACTTCATATATTATTTATATTTATTTAATTTGATTTGCTTTTTTTTATGGAAAAATTTTTTTATACGGAAAGTATATTTTTTATGAGAACTTTTGAGAAGGTTGAATTAGTGGCTTTTTTGCTGTTTTTGGTGTCCACACATACAAGCGGAAATTTTGAAAAAGGAAGGAAAATAGGTTTTATATGGTTTTCGTTTTCAAATTAATTTTTTATTTCTTCAAAGCTATAGCTAAATCGTTTCTCGCTCGTTATGTTGCAATGCTTACAATAATAGCGGAACCAAATATATTCTCTCGCATACTGTTTTTCTATATCGTGATAATTTAAGGAATTTCCACACAGGCAATGAATTGATAATAGGTGCGGCTTGTTCTTAATTATCCAAGAATAAATTGCATCAAATTTTTTCTCTATCTGTGGGTTTTTTTCCTATCAAATATTCTTTAAATCTTTTCCAGTATTCTTTTATTTTTTCTATTATTCTTTTCATTGGCTTTTTCTCCCGGTAGTTTTTTGTTGTGATAAATTTTGTTCACTTCTCGGAATGAATGTTAAGACCGGGTTAATTTCAATATCAACTTCATTATCGTTTAAAAAGTTTTCGTAAATCATATCTTCTTTCAATTTAGATAAAAGCAGTTCTTCTATTTTTTGTGCCGCTCCCGTTTGTTCTTTCAATGCCAGTGCTAATATCAATTTCATTAATTTTCGGTTTTTAATCTCAAATCTAAATTTAGTTGTTTCGTTAAACTTTGCCCACTGTTGTCCCGTTTTCCAGAGTGATTGCTTTTCTCTTCTTGTCATAATATTTTATATAATTCTCCTTTACTTTTATATAGTATTTATACGGCTGAAAACGCTTCAAAGACGATATATAAAGATATTTCAATTATTGTATATGAGTATCAGCGGACAAAACAAAATACAGTTGTCAAGGAATTATAAGGAATGAAGGCGGGTCTTATAATGAAAAAAAGGGTTATATGAAAAAAGGCATCTATACATCTGGAAGAAAAAAATCGTTAGATTTTTTTTGACAGGGTTATAGAGTGATTTGGTCTTATAGTGTGAAAAGTTATAGTGTTTATTCTTGTAAGAATTTTGACCGTAGGTCGTTTTCCTATCTATATAAATGTTATCTAAAGCTTTTATGTTATCTATAGTAATGTTATTTAACCGTTTCGTTTTCGTATACAGGCTATAAGAAAAAAAACACATTCTAACCATCTGTGGTGGTGAACTAACCTTTAATGGTTAGCAAAACAGTTATTCTAACCATCTGTGGTGTTATTCTAACCTTTAATGGTTAGCAAAAAACCCTTTAAAATAACTTTCAAAATTAATCGTAAATTGTTCAAACTCTGTCTTGATAATTTCATTTTCAAAGTGCGTAGTTTTGTGTTTTGTCCTCTGTAAACCCTTGATAACCGTACATTCATTTTTTAGGCTTTTTGCTGATTTTTGCCAGTTCTTCAAGTCCCGTTCTGATTATATCTTTTTTGATATTCCATTTGTCCCATCTGATATTGAATTCAATCTTGTATGGTCTGCTTTTTGTCGCTTTTTGATGTACGGTAATTGTGCCCATTTTTTCAAGTTTGCTTAAATTACGATAAAGGGTGTGCATCAATTCCCGTATTTTCCATTATCGTTTTTGGGTAAATCCAGTTTTGGTTTTTCTTTTTTACGCCCCGTCTTATCTTCTTTCCCTGTGGTTTTTTCAGTGTGAAATTATAGCCCACGGTCATTTCAAAAAGATATGTGATTAAGTTCCAGTCGGTTCCAGTAAGTTTTATTTTCCGTAATATTTTCATCATTATTTTATTGAACGCTATATAATTGTCGCTGTCTATACTTTCAAACATCCTATTTGCAAAAACCCTGTTTGCAACTGCAACTTCTTTCCTTGGTTCTGGCACTGGTTCAACTGGTTCATTTTCCGTTTTGACTTCATCAACTTTCCTTGGCTTGTCCATTTCATTTAAGGCTTTTGATAATTCTGCATCTATTTCATTTTTATTTTTCATTAATTTCTCCTATTTTTATTTTTCATCTGTTGATATTTTCTAATTTTAAAAGGATAAATATAGGCAAGACAACAAAAAAAGAGTTTAATCGTTTTCACATCTTTTTTTGTTGGTTCATTATTCTTTTGTTTGTCCGCAATTTTTTATTGAACTTTTTGTCTATAAATATTTTTAAATTTCATTTTGGAAAACCGCAATTGCTTCATACCTTTTGCGGTTTTTCTTTTTACTTTTTACTGGCAATATGTTCTTCATAAAAATCATTTAAAGCGTTTCTAAAAATTACTGATAAATTATGCTCTTTTTTAATTTCCATCAATTTTGTATGTTCGGTTTCGTCCAGTCTTACACTATAGGTTCTGAGTTTTTTTTGTATTGCTCTTTTTTCCATTGTAAAATCTCCTGTAATTTTATTTGTCATTCTTATTTATATTTTTATGGTCTAAATATAAAAAAGGCACAATGATAACATTCATTGTGCCTTATCCTTTCCTTGCTTTACTTATTTTTCAACCGCTTTTTTGATATTTCTAGTAAGAGGAAAAGAGAGTAGATTCTTGAAAGATGATATGGAAAGATTTTGCTTTGGAATACTTGGAAAAATATGACTTTAGTTACGCTTATAATTCAAGTATATCCCTAAGTTTTTTTCTTTCTGGAATAGTAAGGACAGATAAAAATTGTCTTTGCTCTGAACGCTGTATGTCGGTTAAAAAATGTGGGAATGCCGTTGAGTAGACTATTGAAGCATATCTTGAGAGTTCCTTATATGATTTTTTTTATTCGTTTTTTGCTTGCTCCAGTTAATTGTTTTCTACCGAGTATTTTAAGGTCAGCAAAATAGACTTTGCCGAGAGAATGAGTCCACATACTCAGAAAGCTATACAATTTTAGTATATCAGCAGATAAGTTAAACTCATTTTCAATTTTTGGGCTTTGACTGATGAGCGGAAAAATTCGTTTACAATTGTTTTAAAACTTTTATAGTTAAGTTTTTTATTATAAAGAAAATCTTTTAATTCATTTTTTTTTCTGGATAGCCTAACTCCATAGAAAATGTTTTCTAAGGCTACCCTCAGATGCATACTTGTTGTTTTTTCCCATCCAAAAAAATGAAGTCATAGTCGCTAAAGCAACATTTCTAACGGTCTCGTCCAACATCGAAATATCGTTTGCGTGTCCGTTCTCTCTCCAAGTCTCAAGAATCATAAAAGGTACTGTATAAGAAATAAATATTTTTTCGGCTCCGATGTCTTTGATGCCAAGTGAGTCTTTGTATCATCAAACAATTCGGTAAGCCTATCTTTATATGCATTAAAAAGTTGGTCTTGCATTTATTGCCTACCGAGTATAATTGTAAACCATCTTTCTAGATTAGTCTCGTCTTCCGGTTTGGACTTACCTAATGATACTTTATTTGCCAACTTATTTCTTATTTCGTTAATTTTACTTTTTGATGCGTTAATTAAAGCTTCTAACAATATACCCTGTAATTCAGGTTTAGACCTTTTTTCTGGTCTTGTAATTTTTGTTCCTGCAATGTTCTCTATATACTCAGAAAGTTCTATATTAGAGGTAGATAATTTTACTATATAACGGACAACTTGCATAACCGCAATATCAAATTCTTCGTCTTTAGAAAACCAATGATTATCGTTTGGTTGTAAATGTGACAATTGGTTTCTTATGTCTGACAAAACCGGCTCTTGACCAAATATCACCAAATCTATTACGACCTATAATTAACTCAAATTTCTTTTTTTCTGTCTTGGTCAAACCTATATAAAAGAGAAAAATTTTTGTTTCTAGACTCATTTTGATTCCTTATTCAATCTATTATTTAGATACCTTTAAAAACTCTTTTGTTATATTTTTAATATCACTTGATGCATTTTGACTGCCACTATAATCTATTAGATATTCTCTGTCTGAAAGTGCGTTTTGGATTTCTTGTCTCTGCCTAAATGCTGAATCAAATATTTTAAGATTCAAACTTTTAGCAAATTTTCCCACCACTAGCTTATGTCTTTTAGCGACCTTTGACCAATCAAGATATCTTGTTCTAATAATTCCTATACCTTTCAATTCGGAACCGTATGTTTCTACAAATTCATTTATATCCTTTTGTAAAAGAGGTAGTCCCATAACACTAAAGTAATCCATACCCATCGGTATTAAATATGCATCACTTGCTAAATATGCCGCTCTTGATAATATCGTGCTTGTCGGTGGGCAATCAATTAAAATATAATCATAATTTGAGTTTTTTTTTCTCTAGAAAGTTAATTAATAGTCTTTCACTCCCACTTTTTCGTTGGTCTATGAAATCAATTAAATTAATAGATGAAGGAATTATATCTAATTTATTCTTTAGATTGTGAATTATCTTTACAGGTGTTTTCGTCTTTTTTTTAGCAAGAAGCTCTGGAAGTGCCGTGGAAGAAGGAACAAATATGTTATGTACCGTTCCATTACTCTTTTTAGACAAAATATCTTCATATTTTTTTTCGTCCATACAATATTGGGTCAAATTAAATTGTGGGTCAACATCCACAAGTAATACCCTTTTTTTATGTATTTTGGATAGACAACGACCTATATTTGCAGTTAGCGTTGTTTTTCCCACGCCACCTTTCATATTCGTTATTGCAACAGTCAAACCCATAATAATATCCTGTAAAAGACAATTAAGGAAAATTGAGGATTATATTTAATCTCTGTTCAATGTATTTGTCAAATCGTTTTTGAACTTATTGAAATATTATGTTAAATATCATACTTCTAAATATTTTTCAAAGGTCTCAATTTTCATTATCATTATTTCATCAATCATAGGCAATTCCGATTTCACAATTTTCCGTACCATAAAATAAAACTGCTCTTCATTTTCAAGGGTTTTTATTCCTTTCAATCTTCTTATCATTGTATCTTTTTCATATCCGTATTGTTTCGCTTCGCTCACAATATCATATATAATTTTCATTTCGTGGTTTATCTTTGTTTACAACCATTACCGTTTTCATTTTCATAAAATTTCTTTTTCAAACTCT
Organism: Chaetoderma sp. LZ-2023a; assembly: GCA_034401795.1. Lineage (NCBI taxonomy): Eukaryota > Metazoa > Mollusca > Caudofoveata > Chaetodermatida > Chaetodermatidae > Chaetoderma > Chaetoderma sp. LZ-2023a. The sequence goes on from JAVVLW010000018.1 coordinate 3,802,534, forward strand.
CCTATTATTTTAAAATATATTTATTACTTCAATTCCCATAAGTAAAATAAATCATTAAACGGCAATGAATATTTTTACTATTTGTATGACATTACTTCTGTGTGTGTTTTTTACAGTGCCTATGTTCCACAAGGCTGAAACGGCACCACATAAAAAGTCAATAATATCGTAGGTCGGTATATCATCTCCCGGACACACAGGGCAAAAATTTCAAGTGCTGTGAAAGTTTTTTTACAGTGTGCGGCAAATTTTAGCACCCGCTCACAGAATTGATTTCAAACATTATAAACGGTATAAAGTACAGGCGGGGCTTATCTTTAAAACTTATGATAAAACAAATCAGGACACATCCAGAAGCTAAAAACAAAAGATACTAATGGTTGTATAAGGCTATGTAAAATAATTCAATTAAACGGCTCTGGTGTAAAATCCTTTGTTATTGTTTTGCCCCGTGGTTCTGCGGTGGCGTACTTCATAACAAAATATTTAATCTTCATCGCTGGTACAGTATCCCGGTGTCAAACAAGTTAAACCGTTTATACTTCCATTACCTTCCAATTCCTTTGATATACACCTTATAGAACAATCTTAAGAGCAAATATCAATGTAAACATAAGCATATCATAGTTAATCAAAGAACAGTACTTGCCAAAAATGCTCTAAATTCATATAAGAAAATCAGGTCTCATATGGTCTAATCGCTGTATATAGGCATTGAGCGAGCGTTCAACGTCTGATAATTATCTAATATGTAAACTTTAAAGGGTTATATGGCAGTAATTTGTAGGCGGTATAAAGTGATTATAGATGATTATAGGTGTGTGTGGTTGTGTAATGGTTGACAGGGCATACAAGGTATAGAGCGAGCCTTGACCGATAGGGAAAGGGGAGCGGCACTATATAAGGTAGGTGTCAAAATTCTATTGAGATGGTAAAAGAAAAAATAGGGTTCCTTAGATGTTGATACGTGCTGAAACAAGAATAAGGACATAAATCGTTTTCAAAAATCATTCCGAAAATTCCAAGTCAAAAAATTGCATAAGCCCCCGGTTTCAATCGTGCCACAGAATTGCTTTTGTTTAACAATAGATGTATTCATCTTATCTTATTCGACTTTCGTCTATTACAATCTTGACACAGCAACTCAACATTTCTGGCAGTATTGCTCCCTCCCTTTGAAACTGGAATAATATGGTCAAATTCAAGTTTTTCTCTGCTTTCACAATTTACGCATCTTCCTTGGTCTCTTCTCCAGACCTCACGTTTAACATTAGCAGAAATATGTCGAGTTGATTGTAATTCATTGTTGTCTGATAATTCAGAAGTAAGCTCTTTTGTTTTTAAATCATCTGGCAATTTAGCCTTATTTTCATAACAGTTTTGACAAACAGGAAGCCAAACTGTGGACATATATTTAGCCCAACTTTGAGATAAACTAACCTCTTTTAATTCCTTAAACCCTTCGGCTTTCTTTGCTTCATTGTAATCACTATAAAGTTTTCCTGTTATTTTTGAAAAGCCGGGTCCTCCATATAATGGTGGCTTAAATTTCCTACCGCAAATTTCACACGGCTGTTTAAAGATTAAAAAATAAATGAGTAAAATCGGTATTAATGCAATGAGAAAATATCCTTTTATCGTTATTATCAAACCCAAACATATCAACAATCCGATTATTATAAGAAAAATATATTTTTTCATAGTAGTTTCCTATTGTTATTATAATATTGTAAACTGTTTGTTAATAATAATCAAAGAATTTTGGGAATTTTTATGAAAAGTGCGGGACAATTGGTTGTGTGCCTTGGTTCCATTATAGGCATTGTTTTTCGGTATCAACCAAAAAAGGTCTTGATGGTTTTTTCTGCTTTTATTTTATTGGCTTTTTCCTTCAACTTATCTTTCTCTTTTTCTTCCCACGATAACAATTGCAATAATTCATTTTTATTTTTTGTTTCGTCTGAAAGGTAGTGTTCAACAGTTTCCGGGCGTTGCCGAGTAAAATTTGCTACGCTTTCATTTGTTGCTTCTGCTATATTATTAACAGCGGTATGCCTTAAAATATGCAATGTCATATATTTACCGTCTGCTAATCTTAAATGAAATTCTGCTCGTATCATTCGCCATACTTTGCGGTAATAGTGCTCGGTCATTTGTTGTCGTTTTTTCAATTTCAAGTTTTCAACGGTAAAGATATAATCATCAGGTTGTATATTCTCTTTTATTCTTTGTTTCAATATTGCTTTTATATCAGGGTGAACAGAATATAAGCCACCTTTTCCGTCTTTTGTGAGTATTGCAGGGATATCCAATTTAATACTATTACCATCAACAATTATATTCTTTCCTTTTAGTTCGCTCGCTTCGGTGCTGCGATTACCTTGCCAGTATAAAACTGTATAAAAATCAACGTAATTATCGTCTATTTCTGGATTATCTTTTAACCACGTAATGATATTTTTAAACTGTTCATAAGTTATTTTACCGTGTCCATTTTGTTTTTTGGCTCTGGCTCGGCTCATTGCGTGTTTTGTTGTCAATTTATAATCCGACCTGAAATATTTTATTATGGTAATTACTCTTTTCAACTCTTCTTTCAAATTATCTGTTTTTTTACTTCTGGTATCTCCGGCTAATCGTTTTAATTTATGATTTAACGCAGTAGTAAAAAATGACAGGTTATTACCGATTGAACTTTTTTCGGCTTTTTGATGTCTGACTTCCATAAATTCTTTAAAATGCTTTTCTGTGATATCTCTCAAATCAAGTTTACCAAAAAAGTTATTAACAATTTTTTTATTACTGTCTTTAGATGATATATGATAATTAACAACTCTTTTTAATTTTTCCCCATCTTTGACTTTTTGATTTTGGATATCATAAAACCAATTCACATAAAAATCTAAAATAGTGCTTATGATAAATGGCGTTTTCTTTTTTACTGGTCTCTTTTTGGGTTTGTTTTTTGGGATGTCATAATTTGCAAGGTAATAATCTATTGCGGATTGTTTAGAAAGTGGGATTGCATCCTTTATATTCGTTTCCTTGTTTATCTCTTTCCAAAAATGTTGTTTTTAAATTTTTATCGTTTATATATACAGACCAAAAATTATTTTCGTTTCAATTTTCTTTTGGGAGAATAAAAAACATTGGTTCTAACAGAATTATAAACAAGCTCTTTTGGATATCCATATTTTGTTTTGATATCTTTATTTGTGAGGTGTGTTTTGCTCATTGTTTTATTCTCCCTTTTATGCTCTTATGATATCCTATAATTTTTTGAAAATGATGTTTTATAGCATATTTAAGCTAAAATATAAAGCACTATTTTTTAATTGATATAAAATTAACTAATATTTCTAATAATATCAGACATCGAGCAAATTCTTGTCAAACCATATTTCATCTGTTAATTAATCATCATGAAAAAATCACAGGATAATCCTCGTTTAATACTTGCTTCAAACTCTCCGCGACGGAGTTACCTTTTAGAGCAGGCGGGTTTAACATTTACTGTTATTCCCAGCAGTTTTGATGAAAATTCCGTATCGTTGTCAACGCCTGAGACCTATACTAAAGTTTTGGCTGAAGCAAAAGCGTCCGATATATCTAAAGCATATCCTGAAAGCTGGGTGATTGGAGCCGACACCATTGTTGTTATAGACGGCACAATTCTCGGCAAACCCGATTCAAAGGGGCAGGCTCGCACCATGTTAAAGAGTCTTAGCGGCAAGACGCACCAGGTATATACAGGCTACTGTATCTGTTGCCTTGCTAAAGGAAAAGTTTTTTTAGATACTGTTAAAACAGATGTTCTTTTTAAAAACCTGGCAGATAATGAGATCGAATGGTACATTAATACTTCGGAGCCTTTTGATAAAGCCGGCGCCTATGCTATTCAGGGGCTTGGCACTTTTATTGTTAAAAGCATCAAAGGTTCTTACACCAATGTTGTTGGGCTTCCGGTTTGTGAAGTTATTGAATTTCTTATCGAAGAAGGCGTTACAGGTTTGAAAGTGTGTAAACGTTGATGGCGTCGTAGAAAGTCGAATTCCTCAGGTTTCAGGTGTTAAGTTTTAGGTTTTAAGTTAATGATATTGTCTGTTTTAATAGAGGCTTAAAACTTAAATCCTAAAACATAAAACTTTTCGTAAAAAGTGGTTTTTTGACTTTTTACGAAACCATCAAGCTTGATGGACTCGTAAAAAGCTACAATATGCCGCTATGCGACACTGTAACCGAAAATAACTTTTGCAAAAGCGGTATAAAGGCCGTTAATACACTGATGCCATTGTGCTCGTTAAAAAGCTTGGTCTGAAGGTCATAGCGTCTGGTTCACTGGTGACATAGATCCCGTTTGAAAGTTTGAATAGTTGGCTGACCTTCGCGTCTGATGCCTCCACAAAATTATTATAAAAGGAGGCAAACATGAAAAACAAACGTAAAACCAAAAAGATGAAACAGCGTGCTGCTACATTTGAGTTAATCAATACCAATGCTGCCGGAATTGATATCGGTGCCGAATTTCATTACGTTGCGATTCCTAAGGGACGTGACCCTGAGGGAAAGGACGTACGGAACTTTGGCACTTTTACTGCCGATCTTTATGCTTTAGCCCATTGGCTGAAAGATTGTCAAATTGAAACCGTAGCTATGGAATCTACGAGTATTTATTGGATTCCATTATTTGAACTTCTTGATTCAGAAGGTATTGACGTTAACCTGGTGAATCCGAAATTTATTAAAAATGTTCCCGGTCGTAAAACCGACGTATTGGATTGTCAATGGATCCAACAACTCCATACGTACGGTTTGTTGCGAGGCTCCTTTAGGCCGGAGGATCAAATATGTATTCTCCGTGGTTATCTGAGGCAAAGAACCATGCTTGTCTCTTATGCCTCTCATCACATTCAACATATGCAAAAAGCGATGGAACAGATGAACATCAAACTTAATCAGGTCGTTCGAGATATTACCGGTGTTACCGGAATGGGGATTATCCGAGCCATCACCAATGGCGAGTGTAATCCTAAAAAATTGGCCAAATTACGCAATCCGCGATGTAAGAATGATGCTAAAACCATAGCCAGAGCATTGCATGGCAACTACCGTATGGAACATTTGTTTGCCCTTAAACAAGCACTTGAACTTTATGATACTTATCATGAAAAAATTGTCGATTGTGACCGCAAGATAGAGCAGCATTTATCCTCCTTTGAAGATCAAAGCAGCGGCAGACCTTTAGGCAAAGCGCTCAAATCAAATCGTGGCAAGAATAAGCCATCGTTTGATGCTCGATCTCACCTTTACCGAATGACAGGCACCGATTTGACCGCCATTGATGGCCTTGATACTCTTACCGTCTTAAAGGTTATAAGCGAGATTGGTTTGGATATGAGTCTTTGGCCCACTGAGAAACATTTTGGTTCCTGGTTAGGCCTGTCTCCGGGCAGTAAAGTGTCCGGAGGAAAGGTTATGAGTTCAAAGACTAAAAAATGTGCCAATCGCGCTGCCCATGCGCTTCGTTTAGCGGCTTTTAGTCTTCATAAAAGTAAGTCTGCCACAGGTGCATTTTTTAGAAGAAAGAAAGCCCAAAAAGGTCCGGCCAAAGCGATAACGGCAACTGCCTATAAGCTTGCCCGTATCGTCTATAATATGCTTAAAAACGGGACCGAGTATAAGGATATAGGACAAGATTATTATGAGCAACGGTATAAAAAAACGTCTCATTGAAAACCTAAAAAGGCGAGCCAAACAATTTGGCTATGAATTGAATTATATCAAAGAACAACAGCCTGTTATGAAACATGCTGATAATTTAGTTATTTGAAAGTAACGCCGATGGCTAAGTAGAAAGTTCCATATACAAGGCGCAGTGGTTTTTTCAGGGATGAGGCAATACATGTAGTATGCCGAATTCCTGAAAAAGTGCTGCAACGCAGTATATGGGACTTTCTACGACGCCATCAAGCTTGCTTCGTATTCAAAGAAAGAATTGTCAAAAGAGATAGCTTTGGTTCCGCAGAATTTTTATATAAATTTTCCATTTACAGTAGAAGTAATAGTCATGATGGGCCGCTATCGGCATATCCCCCGCTTCTTTGCTCCATCTTTAAAAGACTTTAAAATTATAAAGGAGATAATGGAAAAGATCGAAATTTATGTTTTTAAAAATCGTTTTATCACGGAGCTCAGGGTTCGCGCAGAAATAAATTCACTTTTTTAGTCGTTGAAGCGCTTGACTGGCAAGGCACGAAAGCTAAGGAGTATCAGGATATTCTGTGCTTTCGTAACACAGCCAGGCGAGACGGATCGACGGATAAAATGTGTTATTTTCGGAGTCTACGCTTACCTGCGCGAGCCCTTAACATTGCAAAACATTGAGAATTAGGAGGTTATTATTAAAGGATTAGTAATAGCAGGAACTCAAAGTGGATGCGGAAAGACAACCATCACTCTTGGGCTCATGGCGGCTTTAAAGAGACGCGGACTTGATGTTGCGCCTTTTAAAATTGGTCCTGATTTTATAGATCCCGGGCATCATGCAAGAATAACAGGTGCTGTCAGCAGAAATATAGATGGCTGGATGCTGCCTGAAAATTACAACCTTAAATGCTTCAGGAAAAATGCAGGAAAAGCAGATATTGCTGTAGCAGAAGGCGTGATGGGGCTTTTTGATGGGTATGATGGTAGAAGCGAAGCAGGCTCAACTGCTCAAATGGCCAAATGGCTCGGACTTCCAGTTATGCTGGTGGTTAATGCAAAAAGTATGGCCCGCAGTGTAGCGGCACTTGTCCAGGGGTTTGAACTGTTTGATAAAGATCTGACTTTTGCAGGTGTTATTTTTAATAATATCGGAAGTACAAGGCACTTTGAATATTTAAAAGAAGCCCTTAAAGGCAATATCAAAATGCCATGCATAGGCAGTATTCCCTATGACAAAGGTATTGCAATGCCGGAAAGGCACCTTGGTCTGGTCACCTCTCAGGAACATCCATTATCAGATAGATATAAAGACAGGCTTGCAGATCATATTGAAAAAAACATCGACATTAAAACGCTTCTTGATTTGCTCCCGGAAGTTGAAAATACTGAAGCAAAGTCTGAAGATGCGGTTTTGACAATTAGAGCGGATGTAAGGATCGGACTTGCCAGGGACAATGCCTTTTGCTTTTATTATCAGGACAACCTGGATATGCTGGAAAAAAACGGTGCGCAGCTTGTCGAATTTTCACCCATGGATGACAAGAGCCTTCCGAAAAATCTTGACGGGATTTATTTGGGAGGAGGCTATCCTGAGCTTTTTGCAAAGCAGCTTTCAGATAATGTGAGTATCCGAAGACAAATAAAAGAAAGCAGCAAAAACGGTATGCCTGTTTACGGAGAGTGTGGCGGATTTATGTATCTTTGCAAAGAAATCTGCGACACAAAAGGGAATACATATCCGATGGTCGGCTGTTTTGATTTTGCAACACAAATGTTTACACGGTTGAAATCACTTGGTTACAGAGAGATAAAGCTGGTCAGGGATACGTTGACGGGAAAACGCGGTGATACCATTAGAGGACATGAATTTCACTATTCGGAAATAAAAGTGCAAGGAGATAAAAACGGAGATAGAAACAAAGTTGAAACGGTTTATGACGTTACTGCAAGAGCAGGAATAAATAAAACAGATGAAGGCTACCTGGTTAATAAAACACTCGGCAGTTATATACATCTTCATTTCGGTAGCAGCCCGGAGTCGGCTGCATGTTTTGTTGAATCTTGTCGAAATTACAAACGCGAAAAGGGAACCCATATATGAAACCTGATGAAATTGAAAACCTGAGTTTTAAAATAATAGACGAAGAAGCCGGCAGACATGATTTTCCTCCTGATAAGTGGCCTGTCGTGCGACGGATGATCCATACTACAGCCGATTTTGAATATATCAAGTCTGTTCGTTTTCATCCCAATGCCATATCATGCGGAATCTAAAGCCGCACTTGTAAAAATTGATTATCCGTTTCATCAGGGAGGATTTAAGGATTGCAATCATTATTGATGGTCTCGTAAAAAGTAGCGCCGATGGCTAAGTAAAAAATTCCATATACAAGGCGTAGTGGTTTTTCAGGTGCGAGGCAATACATGTAGTATGCTGAGCACCTGAAAAACCGCTACAACGCAGTAGATGGGATTTTTTACGACGCCATCATTATTGTTTCCATTGACTTTCAATACGGCTTTGTTTATAGGTTTGTAAAAGTTCAGGTGCTCGTGTAGCTTAATAGGGAACCCCGTTAAAATCGGGGACGGGCCCGCCGCTGTAGCCCCACCCTTTTCTCATTAGAAAAGGGAACCTTTTTAGTATTTTTCGCCACTGTTCCGACAAACAGGGATGGGAAGGCCGCTGAAAAGGTAGGGAAGTCAGAAGACCTGCCTGAGCTGAAGGCTTAACGTTCGAGGACGGAAGATAAGCCTGTAGGATCTAAAGGATAAAAAAGGGATATCCCCGGATCGATTAAATTTCGATTCGGGGATTTTTTTTGTTCTTTTCGCGGGCGCATTAATAATTTTATCCCGTGGGGGAAAGGAGATTCAAATGAAAAGATTTGTTGTTGTATTGGTGTTTATGTTTTTTTTGACGTCGAACAATCTGTTTGCTGAAGAAGAAAAGGGAAATATTCATGAAATGGAAGAGGTTGTTGTAACTGCCACACATAAAATGAAGGTGGTAGACACACCGGCAAGTATCTCTATTATTACTGCAAAGGAACTGGAGGATATGGGAGCTAAGAATATCGCTGAGGCTCTTAAAAAAATACCTGGTGTCGTCGATAAGAGCGCCAGCAGAGATTCCCTTGCAATTCGTGGGACCCAGAGTTCCATGGCAGGCGGACCTGTGATTCTTATCGACGGTGTCCCACAAAAAATAGGGTCTTACCGATACGACTATTTTAATTTTATTCCAGTCTCGCAAGTGGAACGAATTGAGGTTCTTCGTTCTGCCGGAATTGCCTATGGGCCGGGATCGGCAAGAGGCGTTATCAATGTAATTACCAAAAAAGGCATTAAAGATAAGCCGCTTAGTATTAATGCATCGGCTTCTTACGGTTCATGGAGCACTCACACAGAAAATGCCGGAATTTCCGGAAGTGTAAAGCGATGGGACTATTTGTTAAATGTCTCAAATTACAGCACGGATGGTTATGAAGATGAAGATCAGGAGCAATTATCAGGACTTTTAAAGTTTGGGTACAACTTTTCAGATAAAACCCGCCTCGGTTTGCGAGGCAGCGTTACAACAAATGATCAAAATTCAGCATATGGATTGTGGAAAAAAGATTATCAACTTAATAATTTCAGGCGGGATATTCATTTCCCCAGAAGCGAAACAGATTCAACACCGGTTTGGCACACTGAAAAGAAGCAGGATATATCCACAGTTGCTCTTGAGTTTTCACACAAAGATGACATGAGGTTTTTCGATTCTACAGCTTCCTGGACAGGGCTTGATGAAGAAGATAATGACTTGCATGAGCTTTTCACCAGACCCGGGAGAGTTAATTTAAATGACAGAAATCAGGATACATACACATTTACCCTTTCCGGCGGTTATAATTTTGAGTTTGGAGGAATATATTATACGCCATCTGTCGGTATCAATTACGAAGACGTCACATTCGACCAAAGACGAACATTCCCAAATAATCCGACAGCAAGTACAGCCAGGTATGATTTTGATGTTGAGGAAACCCAGTACGGCCTTTTCTGGGATAATGACTTTCTTTTCGGGAAGAACTGGGGCCTGAAGATCGGTGGCAGGGTGGATAAGGCTGAAGTTAAATTCGAAAACAAAGTCCCATATTACGTAGATGAAGACGAAACCATGTTCGGCTGGTCGACAGCACCTTCTTATCGCTTCAGTGAAAAGGCCAACATTTATGCATCTGTCGGGAAAAACTTCTGGTTCCCTACCCCCCAGTATTATGCATGGGCTGCTGAAAGAGGTGGTGACATGAACCGCCCGGAAGATCTCAAACCTGAAGAATCGATTACTTATGAACTGGGTTACAAACACCTGTTTCACAAGGCACTAAATTTTTCTATAACCGGTTTTTTTATGGATTATAAAGATAAATTTGCCGGTATTTATAACGACGCAGGGGACTGGATGGGAAACAAAAATGTCGGTAATGCTGAAACAAAAGGGATTGAACTCGAAGCTGACGGGAAGCTTCTGCCCTGGTTTGGATACCGCTTAGCCGGAGCATATCAAAAGGCAAAATGGACAAGCGGGACCATGAAGATTAATGAACACCCAAGCAATGTCAGAGTTGTGCATGATCTTGATGGGCAGGATATCTACGGAATACCTGATTATACTTATACAGTCGGACTCGATTTTTATCCCATTGGCGGTCTTAAATTCAGCACAGACATAAACACACAGGGTCCATATTACATCGACTATTTAAACCGCATAAAATATAGTGCCAAGACCACTGTTGATGCTAACCTGTCATACAGTTTCAGCAAATGGAAAGTCTGGATACTTGGTAAAAATATCCTTGACGAAGAAATTGAAAGACCCATTAATACAACAGGCAGATTAACCGGACCAGGCGGCACGCCTGATACCGCTTATTACATCCGGGATGGAAGATACATAGAGGTTGGCGCCGGCATCCATTTTTAGTTTCTCTATTTGAGGCAAATTATCTCCGGGCGACCACGAAGCAAAAGTATATTCACTCCGTTTTTTCCCATTGATAAGAAAGGAAAAAGAAATAATTTGTGTTACATTTGAAGAAAAAGAAGTATGGCAACAGGCTATCTTTGCGATTTCATCCGAAATGCGAAAGTTTTGTGCTTTCAGATTTTCTGATTGACAGGGATTTAGCACGTTGGTATCCTTACTTTTTGGTAAGTAAAATAAGAATATGAGGTGAAACATGTTGAATAGCGCCATAACCAGCAAGGGCCAGGTCACTATTCCAAAGAAAATCAGAGAATTTCTCAAGGTAAGAACATCAGACAAGATTATTTTTACCCCCATCGAGGATGGCAAGGTCCTCATTACCACCAGACAAATTCCTGCGTCTACGCTTTTTGGTATGCTCAAGCACAGAAGGCCAGCAAGACCTGTATCATTGAAAAAAATGAATTCCGCAATACGTAAAAGGCGCGCAGAGAGGATGCCGAAATGATTGCATTTGATACAAACTTTTTAGTGAGAATGCTTGTTGAAGATGACAGAAAACAGGCAGAATCAGTTCGGAAAACTATTTTGTACGCTGAAAAGCTTTCTATTCAAATTCTAATTCTGCCAGAAGTGCTTATTGAAACAGTCTGGGTACTTGAATCCGTTTATCAATGCACAAAAGACGAAATCACCCAGTTTTTGGAGACCTTGCTCTCTGCTTCAACATTTACTCATCCGAATCCCGATGTTATTCGTAAAGCGATTCACCAGTACAAGAGAGGCGGCGACTTTGCAGATTTTGTAATTGTTGAGCAGGCAAAACAGAAACAGGCAAAAAACTTTTTCAGTTTCGATAAAAAACTTCAAAAAAAATATCCAAATTATGCAGTGAGTAATATCTCCATGACCCAGGCTATCAACAAAGAACTAAGATAAATTGTACCCGTTCACGCCCATTCGGAATAAAAAGGCTGGGCAATCTCTATTCCTGTAAGCGTTCACAGGTGCTGCATATGTGCGTGATCAGGGCGATCAGCTATATATATAGTCTGCTATGCTGGTTGCCCTGATCACGTGCAGATGCGGTGCCTGTGAATGCTTACGATAAATTAAGGATAAGATGCTCAATATATTCATAAACGGCGGACCAGTCATGTACCCTCTTCTGGCCTGTTCTATTATTGTTTTGACCGTAATTGTAGAACGGATTTTCTTCTGGATTAATTTAAACAAAAACCGGAATCATCAGCTTGTAGACGAAGTTCTTGAACTTTGCCGGAAAGGAGACTGGGAAGCTGTAAAAGAAAAGACAACCAGTTCAAAAGACTATATCATTGAGATCCTTATTACAGGCATTCTCCATAGAGAATTTTCAATGATAAAGGCTATGGAATCTTCCGCCGCGGAAGAAATTAAACGGATGCGCAGGTATATGAACATTTTAGATACCATGATTACCGTGGCACCCCTTTTGGGAATCTTCGGCACTGTTATTGGAATTATCTTGTCATTTGAAGTTCTTGGGACTTCGGGAATTGAACATCCCGAGGCCGTTACAGCAGGAATTGCACAGGCGCTCATTACAACCGCTACCGGGCTTGGAATCGCAATTCTTACTGTTTTTCCCTATAACTATTTTAATTCACGCGTTGAAAATGCCTCTATTTCCATTGAAAAATATGCTACCAGCCTTGAAATTGTTCATGAAAAACTTGTTCAGTCTTCAGTAAACCGGTCAGGTGATTTTAAATGAAGATCAATCTACCCAAAACTAAAAATCCCAGGATTGAAATGCTCCCTTTGATTGACGTTGTTTTTCTGCTTTTAGTCTTTTTCATATATGCAATGCTTTCCATGGCGGTACATCGCGGTTTACCGGTAGTCCTTCCTGATTCTTCTACTGCTAAAATTGACAAAAAGCTGGTTTTATCCGTCAGTATAAAATCAGACGGAACAATTTATATAGATAAACATCCGGTTGCCCTTGAAGATCTTGCCGAAACTTTAAAGGTTAGAGCCGGACATGAAACCGATCCCGGTGTTCTTCTTTTTGCCGATCGTGATATTTCTTACCAGAAACTTTTTAAGGTCCTGGACCAGATCCAGACAGCCGGTATTCAGCGGATCTCACTCCAGGCAGATTCGGAAAAAACAAAGTGAAACGGGTTCTTCTTGCAGCTATAATATCACTTGGTATCCATGGACTTCTTTTCAGTATGGAAACCGGATGGATTGCAGGAATCAATCCTGTAATACCAATATCTCGTGAAATAACTATATCCCTGGCCCGCCCGCAACAGAAAAAACCTGAAATAAAATCTTCACCGAAACAGAAATCCAACCACATTCATAAAAAAAATACACTGAAAAACCAGGTAAAACCGCCTGATATTCATAAAAAAGAAACCGCTGTCGAGCCGGAATTTATACCTGAACCTGAAAAACCGGAACCGGTTAAAGAAACCAAAGAAGTATATTCTGACCCTGCTTTTGATATGTCACATATCATATCTTCAACGCCGGTTGCCCAAAAAGCAGAAATGTCGGTCGCTCTGACCATACTGGAAGCCAGACCGATTTACCGTATAAACCCTCCTCCTTCATATCCCATTATCGCAAGAAAAATAGGTTATCAAGGTAATGTTGTTCTGGAAGTTCTAATTAACAAGAAAGGAAAAGTTATTGATTTTAGGGTTTTCTCATCAAGCGGACACTCGATACTTGATAAAACAGCAATTGCGTCTGTTAAAAAATGGCTCTTTCAACCTGGTATGAGAGGCCCTGATAAAATCGAAATGTGGGTCAGGGTTCCTATACGATTCAAGCTGAATTAAACGTAAGCGTTTACAGGACGCAGATTGAGCAATCTTTTTGTTTCGAATGGCGTAAACGACTACAATTAGACAAGGAAAAGACTCAATACAGGAACATATGTAATCAGGATCAGCAGACCGAGGAGTAAAAGAAGATAGGGAACCGACGCTCGATACAGCAATGTTACAGGTTTTTCGAATTTAAGGCTGGAAATAAACAGGTTGATTCCGACAGGTGGTGTGGAATAACCAATCTCTAAATTTACCAGAAAGATTATGCAAAGATGAACCGGATCAATGCCGTATTGTACGGCAACAGGAACCATAATAGGCACTATAATAATAAGGGCTGAGAAGATATCCATAATACATCCGGCTGCCAGCAAAAAGATATTGAGTCCTGCCAGGAAAACATATTTATTATTCGTAAACGCAGTTAAATAAGCCAGTATACGGTTTGGTATCTGCTCATCTACCAGATACCCCGTAAAACCCAAAGCAAACCCCAGGATAATGATAATAGCGCCCGAAAGCATCGCACTTTCAATCATTATACCTGGAACCTGCTTTATAAAGCTGACTTCCTTTAAAATAAAACATTCGACTATTATCACATAGACAAGAACAATCGCTGATACTTCCACTATTGTCACAAAACCGCCGTAAACTCCTATAAGAATAATACCGATAATAGGCCAGTCCCACATTCCGGCTATAAGAGATGCTTTTGCCTTGCTCCAGGATATAGTTTTAAACGATCTTTTTTGTTTATTAATGCCATTTGAAAAGAATTCATGACAGAAGGCATAAATCGACAACACGACAATCAACAGGACTCCCGGCACCAAAGCTGCCTTGAAAATATCGAGTATAGCAATCCCGGATACAACGCCGTAAAGAATTATAGGCAGGCTGGGAGGAAATAAGAGACCGAGGCTTCCAGATGTTGTGAGCAATCCTAAGGAAAACTTTTCATTATAGTTTTGCCGGCGTAATATGGGAAATAAAACACCACCCAAAGCTACAATGGTTACGCCACTGGCACCTGTAAGTGCAGTAAATAAAGCGCAACTGCAAAGTGCTGCAATCGCAATACCTCCGGGGAGCCACCCTAACAGTGCTTGTATAAAATTCATCATCCGCTCAGGCGCCTTTGTTGAAGCCAACAAGCTTCCGACAAAGGTAAAGAGCGGCAGCGCTATTAAAACAGGCATTGAGGCCAGTCGATTCATCTCGATTACAATCAAATGTAATGCCAGCGGGTCATATTCTATAAAATATAAACAAACAATCGACAGAGCAGCAATTACTGTAAATAGTGGCGTTTCTATAAGTGCAAACAAAAGAATAATAAAAATGAGCAGGACTGTTAGATTCATCATGCTTCAGCTTTCATATTATTCATAAATTGAATAAAATACCTGAAAAAGGATATCGCAAAAAACATGGGGAAAATGATTGCAATCATTCCCCATTTTCCAAAAATTAGTATCTCATTTCCAACAAACTCAATTGATACCCAAAACAATATTCCCATTACCGTCATTCCAAAGGCACTTTGTGCGATGATGACAAAAATTTTAAATTTATCCGAACAGAACCGAAGCAGGATTTCCAGTTTTATATGACGTTGATTTCTAAGGGCCAGAGAAGAACCGAGCAGAGCCAGCCAGAGCACTAATGATGGAGATATTTCCAGAATTTTCTGAAAGGAAACCTGGAACAGATTTCGTGAAATGACATTAAAGGTAATAAGCAGAATAAGTGCTGAAAAAAATGCAACTACAAGAGACTTTTCAAATACTGCAAGAAATTCATCAAATTTTCTAATAAACCGCATGATGTCTACTTTTATGTATATTTAATGCCTGAACGAAAAGTAATGTTCAGGAAAAATCAGACATTAGTCAGGGCTCGCGATGGGTCTTTAAGATATCCTCAACCCTGTTAAACAGCTCCCTGGAATATAATTGAGGGATGTTTTTTTCATAGACCTTCCCGGCATCTTCATGGAAAGAAGTAATTTGCTTTCTTTGTGGGGATTCAAAAATTATGCCTTCTTTCTTTAAAACATCAAGGGCTTTTTCATTTTCTTTGCGGGCAAGATGGATTAACTCCCTGCAATATTTTTTAGCTGTCTTTTTGAAAATCTTCCGGTTCTCTTTAGAAAGTTTGTCAAATATATTTTTTTTAATCAGCAAAGCACCGGTAGAATTGACCATAGGACAATCGAGAAAGTATTGAATCTTTGAAAACCATTGGAAAACAATGGCTGCCAGTGGTGGGGAATAAAAAGAATCGATCATTCCGGTCTCAAGCCCTGTATTCACATCAGCAAGGTGCAATGGATATATCTTGATACCAAAAGTTTCCAAAGTGGTCTTTGCAACGGCATCACTCTTCCACACCCACATCCTGATGTTTTTCAGTCCATCATGTCCGGACATGTTTTTTTTTGAAAAAAAATATACAAAACCTGCTTCAACAAAACCGAGAAGAACATAGCCTCTCTTTTCAAAATCTTGTGAAAACTCATTATAAAGCTTTTCCTTAACCAGATCGATTTCTTCGTAATTTTTATATAACATCGGAGCTTCGAGAATACGAATTTTAGGGAGTAATATCCCCAGCCCTACACCTGAAAATCCTGCGGCATGAATACGGTTAACCTGCATTTTCCTGATAACGTCCACTTCATCGCCGCTTACTCCTCCTGGATAAATTTTAAATTTAATCTCACCAGCCGTTTGCTTTTCAATTTCACTGGCCATATTGCGTAAAGAGTTAGTCCAGGGGCTTCCATCAGGCATGACGACAGCTACTTTAATAGTAGTTGTTGCAACAGCAATTTCAAGTCCGGCAAATATGATTGCCATCACAATCAAAACCATGAAATATTTTCTAATAAATTTTTCCTTTGCCACTTAACATCCTTTTTAATTATGAAGACTTAATCATATTAGACCGACCTTCAAACGATGAGCCTTCTTTAATATCTATTGATCTGGCTGAAATATCGCCGTTCATGACTCCGGAAGCTCGAATTTCCAAATGTTGCCGTGCTGTTACATTGCCTGTCACTTTTCCCTTAATAATGATATTGTTAGCCTCTATATCAGCCATAACGACACCAGTGCTCTCGATATGCAAATCTCCATTTAGGGTAATTGTACCTTTTAAATTTCCTTCTATTGTTAAATTCTTTTTACCATTCACTTCACCATCTATTTTCATATTTCTGGTGATTAATGATATCGATCCTGCTATCCTTTCAGTTTCCATTACTATAACTCCTCTTTTTGATGACGGCTACAATTCAATCAACCATTTTTAATTCCCCGTTAAATTGTGCACCTTCGACAACCGATATTACCGGTGTAAACATTTTCCCTTTTATTCTCGCTGTATGGTCAACAAACATTTTACTGTCTGCAGCTAACTTTCCTTCTACTGCCCCTTTTACATATATTGTTTTAGCCACGGCGGAACCTTTTATTCTTGCTGTTTGTTGTATATCCAGTCTCCCTTTCAATTTCAGATTTCCTTCAAATATTCCATCAATCTGAATATCATCCTGCCCTGAAATGTTCCCTTTTATATTAAGATCTTTTCCTAAATAGGTTATTTTTTTTATTTCTTCAGGGCTTTCCAGTGGTAAGGTTGTTTGTTCCTGGCTTTTCTTTTTTCTAAAAAATCCCATTCAATTTCTCCTTCTTCATATATCGTCGATTTGTTGAGTGGTTTAGTACTTAAGTACGGAGTCTATTCATATTTATCCAGTGAGATATATGTTATGTGAAAAAAAAGCAATATTTTGGTAAAAATTGTTTTTTCTCTATCTTTTGTGCTATATGTGTATCAATTCCAATAAGGAGAATCGCCATGAAAAATATCCTCCTTTTCTTTTTTATCCTCAGCTTTTTATATAGCCCTGATGACTGAAAGTCTCAATCTAAAAGGTAACGAACGAGTACTTGAAGTCGGAACAGGCTCAGGATACCAGGCAGCAATTCTTGCTAAAACAGCAAAAGAAGTTTACACCATTGAAATCAAAGAAAGACTTTATAAAAAAGCAGACAACCTCCTTAAATCACTTAACTTTAACAATGTAAATACGTACCGTGGCGATGGCTATTTCGGATGGGAATCAAAGGCGCCTTTTGACTGCATTATGATAACAGCAGCTATTAACCATATCCCGCCGCCTCTTCTAAAACAACTTAAAAACCAGGGTAAACTCATCCTCCCCCTGGGCAACCCCTTTAACTATCAAAATCTTGTTCTTGTAACGAAACATGGTGATAATTACAAAGTCAAACAAATCACCGGTGTTCTGTTTGTTCCGATGACAGGCTATGCACTTGATAAAAAATAATGTAAGCGTTCACAGGCACCGCATCTGCACGTGCTCAGGGCAACCAGCATAGCAACAGTATAGCTGATTACCCTGAGCACGCACATCTGCAGCACCTGTGAACGCTTACAGGACGGAGATTGTGCGACCTTTTTTGTGATAACCTTGAACCTATGAACTTTGAACCCTTAAACGGTTACAAAGTAAAAGCCCTTCCAGGTGTTTATCTATGATTCTTAAAGCGGTTTTCTTACTCTGTTTTTCCTCTCTTGCATATGAAGTTCTCCTTATAAGAGTGTTCTCCATTAGCCAATGGAACCATCTTTCCTTTATGGTAATCAGTATAGCTCTTTTTGGTTTTGCTGCAAGCGGTACGTTTCTTAGCATCCTGGATACAAGAAATAAACAGTGGGAAAAACGCCTGTCAACAAAAAGGAGTCTTTTTTATTTCATATACCTTTACACTGTTTTTGCAATTGGATCTTTTGTAGCATTAAACAAAATGCCCCTTGACTATTTCAGACTTCCGCTTGATCCTGCCCAGGCGCTCTATCTTCTGGCGGCCTTTCTTCTCCTGGCTCTTCCTTTCTTTTTTACCGGTCTTATCGTTGCAATCGCTTATTCATCTCTCCCTGAAAAATCCGGTCTGGTTTATTTTGCAACCATGGCGGGTTCTGCCTGTGGCGCTCTCCTCCCAATACCACTGCTTCCTGTTTTGGGAGAAGGTAAACTCATTATCCTTTCCGCCCTCTTACCCGTTATAATTATGCCTTTGAAATGGCCCTGGAAAAAAACGGATATTGTGAAAAATGAGAATTTAAAGAATACTGTCACACAGAAAAAACAAAAAGCTTTGCTGGGAGCCGGACTAACAATCATCATTTTTTCAGCAATTCTGATATCTCCTCTATGTGATTTTATCATCGAAATTAAACCCTCTCAATATAAAGCACTCAGTCAGACCCTGCGTTTTCCCGATACCCGTGTAAGCAGAACGGTTACCGATCTTAGGGGAAGAATAGATCATGTGAAAAGCAAATATATCCGTTTTGCTCCGGGATTGAGTCTTAAATTTGCAGAAAAATTACCCGTTCAAAGGGCCGGCTTTAAAGACGGAGACAGCCAGTTTGTTCTTTATGACCTTCAAACTCAAAGAGACGCCTTCTTTTCAAAATTCACCCTTCCCTACTCAGGATATGTTTTAGCCGCTAACGTTGCAAATGTACTGCTGATCCAGCATGGCGGTGGATCGGCCATCCCCTGTGCCATCGCATCCGGTGCAAAAGAAATCACCATTATTGAACAAAACACTGAGATTGCAAAAACTGTTCAGCACCTATACAAAATTCCTGTTGTCAATCAAAGTTCTTCCCCTCCTTGCTATTTATAGAAAAAAGGAAAAAATCCTTAAATCACCTATATTTTTCTTTTTATCTGTGGGTGCAGGTTTTATGTTTCTCGAACTTTTTTTTATAAAAAAATATATCCTTCTTTTCGGGAATCCCACCGTCAGTTTTACAATCGTAATCTCAGGAATCCTTGTATTTTCAGGCATCGGTGGTTTTTGGTCCCAACGGATAGGACCCAATAGTTTTAAAAAAATTCTTATCGTCCTGATTTCTGTTCTCATAGTAATATTCATCAGCTTTGATGCTATTGTCCATTACATCCTCGGCTTTTCCAGCTTCCTGCGCTATTTTCTTGCATTTCTGCTTCTGCTCCCTGGGGGATTTTTAGTCGGCATTCCCTTCCCCCTTGGCATGCGTTATCTTTTAAAAAGTCCTGTGGAACGTGCATATGCATGGACTGCAAATGGTTGCACCTCAGTCTTAAGTTCTATCTTATCTGCACAAATCGCAATCAGTTCGGGAATTTCAACGATTTTAGTCTGCTCTGTTTTATCATATATTCTTGCTTTTCTGTGCATCCTGAAGCATGATGGCGTCAATTCCTAAAAGGACTATCATGCAAAAAAAGCTGACGTGAAGAAGCCGGCGGTTTAACGAAATGCCCGAGGAACACCGGTGGTTTCAGACACACAGGATGAAATTTTAGAAAAACTCCTTTTTTTGAATGCATACGCATTATAACTTCTCCATTTGTTTTCTACTCCTGCTGTTTTACACAACAACCGTCTTTTTTAGACATAAATATTTTTAACAGCCCTCACATTTCGACAATTTTATCCTAAACAGCATCTATATATTGACAGATATGTATTTTATATGTATTATTGGTAAAATTTAGGTCTCGCGAAAAAAATAAGTTCACAGTTTTCGCGCTCAGATTTAGGTCGGCTTTGGTCGATTCGAATGAGCGAACCCACAGGAATAGCAAGCTATTTCGAGGAGTTCGCGATTGAGGATCGGCCGAAGATGGCTTGAAGATGAGATGCGAAAATGTGAAGTTATTTTTCCGCGAGCCCTTAGTAAGTTTTTAAAAATTGAAAACACCATACAATTTGAAATTATTATGAAACGAGATTTATATAACTGGTTAAAAGACTGGAAAAATGAAAAAAAACGAAAACCGATAGTAATTCGTGGGGCACGCCAGGTGGGTAAAACCTGGCTGATTGAATATTTTGGTCAGCAGGATTATAATGAGTTTCTTGGAATTAATTTCGAGTTTCACCCGCATTTTAAATCATGCTTCTCAACTCTTGATCCACTTGAAATAATACAGAAAATAGAACTCACTGCTAATGT
>JAVVLW010000018.1:3823595-3865656 GCA_034401795.1 Chaetoderma sp. LZ-2023a
TCTTTATAATAAAAAACTTAACTATAAAAGTTTTAAAACAATTGTAAACGAATTTTTCCGCTCATCAGTCAAAGCCCAAAAAATTGAAAATGAGTTTAACTTATCTGCTGATATACTAAAATTGTATAGCTTTCTGAGTATGTGGACTCATTCTCTCGGCAAAGTCTATTTTGCTGACCTTAAAATACTCGGTAGAAAACAATTAACTGGAGCAAGCAAAAAACGAATAAAAAAATCATATAAGGAACTCTCAAGATATGCTTCAATAGTCTACTCAACGGCATTCCCACATTTTTTAACCGACATACAGCGTTCAGAGCAAAGACAATTTTTATCTGTCCTTACTATTCCAGAAAGAAAAAAACTTAGGGATATACTTGAATTATAAGCGTAACTAAAGTCATATTTTTCCAAGTATTCCAAAGCAAAATCTTTCCATATCATCTTTCAAGAATCTACTCTCTTTTCCTCTTACTAGAAATATCAAAAAAGCGGTTGAAAAATAAGTAAAGCAAGGAAAGGATAAGGCACAATGAATGTTATCATTGTGCCTTTTTTATATTTAGACCATAAAAATATAAATAAGAATGACAAATAAAATTACAGGAGATTTTACAATGGAAAAAAGAGCAATACAAAAAAAACTCAGAACCTATAGTGTAAGACTGGACGAAACCGAACATACAAAATTGATGGAAATTAAAAAAGAGCATAATTTATCAGTAATTTTTAGAAACGCTTTAAATGATTTTTATGAAGAACATATTGCCAGTAAAAAGTAAAAAGAAAAACCGCAAAAGGTATGAAGCAATTGCGGTTTTCCAAAATGAAATTTAAAAATATTTATAGACAAAAAGTTCAATAAAAAATTGCGGACAAACAAAAGAATAATGAACCAACAAAAAAAGATGTGAAAACGATTAAACTCTTTTTTTGTTGTCTTGCCTATATTTATCTTTTAAAATTAGAAAATATCAACAGATGAAAAATAAAAATAGGAGAAATTAATGAAAAATAAAAATGAAATAGATGCAGAATTATCAAAAGCCTTAAATGAAATGGACAAGCCAAGGAAAGTTGATGAAGTCAAAACGGAAAATGAACCAGTTGAACCAGTGCCAGAACCAAGGAAAGAAGTTGCAGTTGCAAACAGGGTTTTTGCAAATAGGATGTTTGAAAGTATAGACAGCGACAATTATATAGCGTTCAATAAAATAATGATGAAAATATTACGGAAAATAAAACTTACTGGAACCGACTGGAACTTAATCACATATCTTTTTGAAATGACCGTGGGCTATAATTTCACACTGAAAAAACCACAGGGAAAGAAGATAAGACGGGGCGTAAAAAAGAAAAACCAAAACTGGATTTACCCAAAAACGATAATGGAAAATACGGGAATTGATGCACACCTTTATCGTAATTTAAGCAAACTTGAAAAAATGGGCACAATTACCGTACATCAAAAAGCGACAAAAAGCAGACCATACAAGATTGAATTCAATATCAGATGGGACAAATGGAATATCAAAAAAGATATAATCAGAACGGGACTTGAAGAACTGGCAAAAATCAGCAAAAAGCCTAAAAAATGAATGTACGGTTATCAAGGGTTTACAGAGGACAAAACACAAAACTACGCACTTTGAAAATGAAATTATCAAGACAGAGTTTGAACAATTTACGATTAATTTTGAAAGTTATTTTAAAGGGTTTTTTGCTAACCATTAAAGGTTAGAATAACACCACAGATGGTTAGAATAACTGTTTTGCTAACCATTAAAGGTTAGTTCACCACCACAGATGGTTAGAATGTGTTTTTTTTCTTATAGCCTGTATACGAAAACGAAACGGTTAAATAACATTACTATAGATAACATAAAAGCTTTAGATAACATTTATATAGATAGGAAAACGACCTACGGTCAAAATTCTTACAAGAATAAACACTATAACTTTTCACACTATAAGACCAAATCACTCTATAACCCTGTCAAAAAAATCTAACGATTTTTTTCTTCCAGATGTATAGATGCCTTTTTTCATATAACCCTTTTTTTCATTATAAGACCCGCCTTCATTCCTTATAATTCCTTGACAACTGTATTTTGTTTTGTCCGCTGATACTCATATACAATAATTGAAATATCTTTATATATCGTCTTTGAAGCGTTTTCAGCCGTATAAATACTATATAAAAGTAAAGGAGAATTATATAAAATATTATGACAAGAAGAGAAAAGCAATCACTCTGGAAAACGGGACAACAGTGGGCAAAGTTTAACGAAACAACTAAATTTAGATTTGAGATTAAAAACCGAAAATTAATGAAATTGATATTAGCACTGGCATTGAAAGAACAAACGGGAGCGGCACAAAAAATAGAAGAACTGCTTTTATCTAAATTGAAAGAAGATATGATTTACGAAAACTTTTTAAACGATAATGAAGTTGATATTGAAATTAACCCGGTCTTAACATTCATTCCGAGAAGTGAACAAAATTTATCACAACAAAAAACTACCGGGAGAAAAAGCCAATGAAAAGAATAATAGAAAAAATAAAAGAATACTGGAAAAGATTTAAAGAATATTTGATAGGAAAAAAACCCACAGATAGAGAAAAATTTGATGCAATTTATTCTTGGATAATTAAGAACAAGCCGCACCTATTATCAATTCATTGCCTGTGTGGAAATTCCTTAAATTATCACGATATAGAAAAACAGTATGCGAGAGAATATATTTGGTTCCGCTATTATTGTAAGCATTGCAACATAACGAGCGAGAAACGATTTAGCTATAGCTTTGAAGAAATAAAAAATTAATTTGAAAACGAAAACCATATAAAACCTATTTTCCTTCCTTTTTCAAAATTTCCGCTTGTATGTGTGGACACCAAAAACAGCAAAAAAGCCACTAATTCAACCTTCTCAAAAGTTCTCATAAAAATATACTTTCCGTATAAAAAATTTTTCCATAAAAAAAAGCAAATCAAATTAAATAAATATAAATAATATATGAAGTATAAAATTAGTATAAAATGGAGAAGTATAAAATATGACAGATTTTGAAAAATTATTAGAGTTGCTTGGTTTTCAAAAATTATCAACCGAGAAACAAAAAGAAATAAAGGATGTTTTAAAAAAATTAATAGACCACTATCAAGGCGAAAAGAACGAAACTTGTTCAGGTGCTATTGATTATACAATGGAGTTATTTGGACTTGAAAAACTTGATGAAGCCAGTCAAGCAGAAATTCGTGGACACCTATGGAAAGAGATAAAATCAAAGGCTGGATATCATTCTATAGACGAGTATGATTTTAAATTTGGTCAAGGGTTCAATAACAGTTTAAAAGGTGCGATATCGGAAACAACAGCAACAGGAAGTGAAATTTCTGGACCCGATAGCCCGAAAATAGGTGATTTATACACAAGAAAAAAAGATGCACAAGGTATCTTTAGACAATCACCTATGCCGAAAAAACAATCCAAAAAAGAAAAGCAGATTGAAAAACAGCTTCAAAAAATAAAGGATTTGTTCCAGAGCAGAAATTTAAAGGATATCAGCTTGACCGATATCGAAAAAATCTTACAGAACGAGAGCAGCCCTTATACCAGTTCTTTTAATCATACAAATTTTAGCGGTTTTAAATATGTGAGATTGAGCAAAACAAATACAGTTGTCCATTCAAACACAAATCTTGCAACAATCGGAAGTACTTTGACCGATGAAAAAATCAAAGAATTACAAGCAATGGGAGTTAAAATATATTTCAGTGAAAGTTTAAACGAAGGAACGCAAAATAAAAACGAACTCATAAAAGCTCTGGCAAATTTGCTGGAATGGGCGAAGGGCAATAGAGGTTCAAAAAGTGGTAATCCATATTTGTTTCCAGAGGTAAAAAACGCTTTAAAGGTTTTAGGAAAAATTGAAGGTGTCAACTATCTTGATGTTGATACAAAAAAACTTTCCGAAGGTATATTGAATGAAGAGTTTTACAACCAAGACAACATTTTAGATGAAATAACTTTTGAGGAAATGTTGACCACAGTTGAAACGAACATACCGACTGAAGAAGTTCAACCAAAAATGGTACAACGTGAATTTGACAGACTTCTGGCAATGAAAATAAAAGATGCAAAGTTTCAAATTAAAAAAGCTGCGAAGCAAATAGCAACAGAAGTTTCGTGGAATAACAAAAGGAATATAAGATAAAACAAAAGGAGAAGTAAACTAAAATGATAAACGTAAACATTGAGAGGGCAGGCGAAAAGCAGCCAGAAGTCATAACAAATCAAATGAGATTTTTCAGAATTACTTACAGTTTTTATGATAGCAAAAACCAATATCAGGAAAAAATGTTGCAGATGATTGGACTATCACTTGCAGACTGTCAAGGAGAAATTCAAAAATCTGTAGGTGGTCGAGAAGTCAACATTTTGAGCCATAACAGTGGAAGACCGATAAACTTTATCAGTCAATCAGTCTTACGAATTTTGATAAACAAAAATTTGAACTGGTATTCCAGAGAAAAAACACAAGCAGACAGGCAAGTTAAAATTGATAAAATGAAAGCCAGTCAAGCGGCAAAAGTAGAAAGGGCGTTAGACGGTGCCGAAAATGCAGATATCACAAAAAAACTTCAAGCCGCACATAATAAGTCAAAATATATAGGTTAATAAAAATGAAAAAAACAAGAATGTTAAAAGTAGATGAAAAGCTATGGACTGTTTTAAAAAATGTATCCGTACCCGATAACAAATGGTCTGCAACAGCACGTCAATATTTATGGAATTATTGTAAAGCTGTTCACAAAGATGCAGTTGACGAAATTTTACGGTCTTATGCCCTTGGAAAAGAGATAATTCAAAAAGATGCGATAGCCGCAGAGGTAATAAAAAATGATTAAAACCGTTAGTTGTCCTGTTTGTCGAAGCTGCAACATTGAATTTTTATATATCGTTGCCGCAGTTAAACACTATCGTTGCAAAAATTGTTTACGGTCATTTTCAGTAAAAAACGAAAAAGACGGTAAAATTACGAAGGATAAGCATAGGCTGTGAAAATAATAACAGCAATAACGATGGCTGATAAGGGCAAAATATAACAATATAAGGAGAAGTAAAGAAATAATGATAAAAATAGACACAAGAACACAAGAAAAGTTGATTTTTAATATTGGTTTGACAGGTATCCGACAACCTGACCAAGTTCAATACAGGCTGATAATGAGCGTTCAGGAGGATATGAGCATAAGTTTTAAAGGTGTTTATAACGATGGAGAACTGATTTTTAATATTCCTACATTAAAAGACATTATACCAGTACTGGATAAACAAGAAGTGCCTTTTTTCATTGAGATGGTTGTGGATGATTATTATCAAATCATTTATGAAAGTGAGATGGAACTTTTGAACCCGCCACAAGTTGAAATCACAAAATTGACACATATAAAACCAGAAATTGAAGAAGAAGCAAAACCGATAAAAATTGAACAAAAGATAATTGTAAAACCGAAATCAAAATTTTCTGAAAGTTTTAATGCATATGTAAAGGAGAGTGAAAAAGAATTATAATGATAAAAGAAGAAGTTGAAAAAGATACCACGGATATAATATCAGAGCTTATTGAAATCAGAACGGATATTTTATCTTATCAAGCAAAGATGGAAGCAATAAAAAATGAAACAAATGAAGTTAAAAGAGACTGTGTGGAATTAGCCCTTGAACTTTATCTCAACAAGAAATGCCACGAAGCAGATTTTTTTGGAAGTGAAAAACAGGTGATAAGATTTTTATTACAAGGAAATAGCAAAAAAAGCATTGATTTAAAGTTCCCTGTTTTAAAACAACTATTAGAGATTTACAGTAAAGTTTATTCTATTTTGGGGGACTTAGAACAAGAAGAAAACGAAAACAAAGGAGAAATTGAAAATGAATAATGAAGAACTACAAATAGAAGAAATGAAAATAAGAACCAAAGAAGAAATGGAAAAATTAGAACATTACGCTGAAAAGGGATTGCTTTTCGATGATTTGATAGAGCAATTTAAAATTAGATTGAGCGTTGATGAAGGTCTGTTAGATGAAGAAGTCAAATCACTTTTGACCGAAGCGAAAAACGAGATAATAAAAATTCGTTTTGATATGAATACATTGATTGACGAAAACTTAGAATATTTAAAATATAATCAAATAATGGCACGGCAACTGTATGTTAGAACAGAGCTTGAAAAAATAGAAGATGCAAAAGCAAAACTAAAGATTAACAAATTATTATTATCAAGCGATAATTCTATCAAAAATTTATCCTTGGAACAGATACAAAATATCATAAAAGAAGTGATTGAAAATGGATAAAAAAGGAATTTTGGAACAGTTGAAAGCGTTAAAAACAGATACCAGTAAATGTATGTGGTTATTATCGCAAGTTGAACAAATGGAAAACGACTATAATGAGTTTAAAGACCGTTTGTCGGATGCTACAAGAAAATATATTGATGAAATACTTTCCGAAGATTTAGAGATATCCGAGAATGTTAGAAGGTGGGCGGTTAAAGGTAAAATTTATGATAGCCTTATCCAAAAATTCAAAATTAGAATATCAGTTGATGATTGCTTAATAAATGAAGAAGCACGGCAACTGCTAAGAGAAGCAAAGGGAACAATTATCAAGTTAAGGTCTAATATTGCAAAAGCAAAGACTTCAACAGCGATGGTTAAAGACGATATCCGTTTGATGTCTAAACAGTTGTACGTCCACAGGCGATTTGATGAATTGAAAATCAATAATCCGAGCCAGCACAAAATCAAAACAATATTACTTGAAGGTGATATTGATAATTTGAACGAGTACGAGATTGATAAAAAAATAAATTTACTTCTGGAAGGATAAAAAGAAAATGAATAACAAAGAAAAAATGAAAAAGGTAGTTGATTATGTCATTTCTAAAGATGATACGAGAGCAAGAGCGGAATTGCAAAAAATAATCCGAGAAGATAAAAGATATGTTTCATACCGGGAACAGTTGAAAAAATTTGGAATGGATTTAAAGACCGTTCAAGTTGATGAAAAAGTCTATGATGATTTAAGCGGAGTATTAAAACATTTTCCAGTACCAGCAAAATTGAAAATCATTGATAATCTGTATCTAAAAATAGCAAACAATAATTTGTAGGGCGGATGCCTTTTTTTAAATTTCTTCATCTGCCTTTTATGGGACTTGCAAGGTTTTTCATCTTTCGTTTATCCCTTGCAGGTTCCTATAGCCACAAGTTTTTTATCAATCAATTTTCGCTTGCGGTTATCCCATGGAAATCCCTCTGGTCATCCTCCGGGGGATTTTTTTTATTGAAATGTTTAAAAGTGGACTAAAACATCAGTTTGTGATAACAGAAAAATCAGATTTTGTTACGTTTTATCTCAATATATCAAAGGAGGTTTCAAATGAAAAAACTGTTAATTATAATCTCAATTATTTTCATTTTTTCAAGTATCGGATATGCTGAGATGCAAATGTGGATAGATAAAGACGGTGTTAAGCATTTCTCAAACACTGGCGTTCCTCAAGGTGTAGAAGTTGAAAGCTCCGATGAAATTGAATATGTCGAAGAACAAACAGATGAAAAGGCATATATGAAAGCCACAGGGAAAGCAATAAAAGACCAGAGAACAAAAGCCACGTCAAAAGCTAATGAAAAAAAACAAGCAAAAATAATTGCTTTAGAAAAAAGACGTTTAGAGAAAAAATTGAAATACTATGAAAATGAATGTATAACAAAATATAATGGACTCAATAAAGGTAAGCATAAAGAATGGTGCGATTTTGGTGCTGAAAAAACTAAAAAGAGAATAGAGGAATTGGAAAATGACCCAGAATATTATTTTTATTCAAAAAGCTCATCACAGTCAACTTATTCTTCAGAACATACATATTCAATACCAAAACATAAAAATACAATAATTAATCCTCACACGGGAACAGCATATACACATACTGGAGCCGGTAACTATGTCAACACAAAAACGGGTTCTGTTAATATACATCAAGGAGGGGGGCAATATTTAGATACACAAACAGGGAAAATAAAACGACTTGAATAAAAAACAATCAATACACTCATTTTTCAGATGAATTGAACATTAACTTGTCTGTTCCTTAAGAAATTCAAAAGTGACTTTATAAACAAGATTAATGTCTTCCTCATTTCCTATCGTTGTATCATAAGAAAGTTCGCCACAGACTGTTATCCATATTATTTGATAAAATAGTTCCTCCCAATTTAGGCTTTTATCAAATTTCAAGGGAAAAGAGCTAAATTCTAACCATAATTTAATAGCCTCTTTAATATCAACGTTTTGTTTAATATTAATCAGTTTGTGAAGGTCAATCCAGAGCATACGTACCCTTTTTTTAGTAACATTTTTTAAAGCACTCTTTTTCAGTAAACCGCTTTTTTCCCCACTTATAATTTTATTCTTGCGTTCTCTATAACTATCTCTAAAAATTTGAAATATTGCACTTAATAGACCAATAAAACCAATAAAAATAGCTAATTGTACATATCTAAACCATCGTTGTTCAAACCATTTTATCTTTTCCTTGTTATCTAATGATGGATTATTTTGATTAAAACTATTCCTCCTGTCTTCTAAATTAGGTTTGATATTTATCTCTTTTGTGTTATTTTTTAATTGAAAATTCTCTATTGGTTGTGACTTTGTAGGCTCGGCTTGTTTTTCTTTATATCCTTGAGGAGGATAATCCGAAAAACGAGTAATGCCCTTTTCAGTTGTAGTGTATTTTTTTTCTTTATATCCTTGAGGAGGACGATTTGAATAATGAGTAAAACCATTTTTATCCTTCCAAGTATATACTTCACTTCCAGCAGTTATAAAAGGGTAAGAAAGAATGAGTAATAAAATCAAAAAACGCATTTTATTCCCTATTAGATGATATGATTGTATCCCGAACGGGGCAAAGTGCAGTATTAAACTATTTATGATACTATGATACAAAACGGATGTAAACAGGGAAAATTATATAACCTTGAAATGAACCCTTTTTTATGTAATATATCCATTAAAATAGACTTAAAAAAACAATTAAAAAATGGTCGTTTATATTTTTTAAGTCAATAAAAAACAGTGTCCTTTATGAGACTATAACAACTTGAAAACATAATATAAAAATAGTACTCGACCGTTATTAGGTTATGGTTTGACAAGAATCATGAGATCAAAAATTTACAAACTCATTATGAAGTTAACTTGAGGCATAGGGCAATTACATTTAAAAGTGTCTGAAACTCGCGCATAAGTGAGCGTAAAGAAAGAACTTGGATCAATCCTTTCATAAAGTTGCTTTTTAAGTTTGTAAATTGCTGGAGATACAAATTGTATAGCGGTATGAGTCGGTTTAATAAAATGTAAAGTTTTTAGAAATAATACCGATAGTATATTTAAACCTGATGGTCTCGTAAAAAGTAGCACCGATGGCTAAGTAGAAAGTTCCATATACAAGGCGCAGTGGTTTTTCAGGGATGAGGCAATACCTGTAGTATGCCGAATTCCTGAAAAAGTGCTGCAACGCAGTATATGGGACTTTCTACGACGCCATCAAACCTAACTTGAGCGATTTTTTAAGAAATTCAGGTTAAAACCTTCTCGAGTATGCGTGCATCTTTTCAACCGGGCATCTTTAAAATAATAATAGATGTGCCTCGGTGTTAATAACGGTGCTTTGGAAAAAACTTGTTTTAAATCAATTTCAAAGAAGTGAAGTACATATTACAGATATAGCTAATACGTCCTTACATGTGGATGATCCGGGAGACTCCAAGGAAAATGGCTCAAACGGATGGACATCTTTGAAACAAACATCTATTCTTCGATGCAATAAAGGCGGGGTCGAAATTGATCCTGTTTTTATTAGAACTATCATTAGATGGGATTTTTTACGACGCCATCAAATATTTGGTTACGACGATATATCCTGCTAATGAAATATATATCGTCTTTCAGAAAATACCTTTAAGCCCCTCCTTTTAACTAAATTATTTTGTTTGTGTTTATTTCAAATGCATTTACCTTGTATGAAATAACTTTTTTCCTTGAAATCCTGGTTAATTTAAAGTATTCAATTATCGCTTCTTTTCTTTAGATCAAACACATCTTGCCTGGGTGGCGGAACTGGTAGACGCAAGGGACTTAAAATCCCTCGGGGCTAGTCCCTGTACGAGTTCAATTCTCGTCCCGGGCACCAATAAAATAAGGGGTTTAGGCGAATTGCCTAAACCCCTTATTGTTTTTTAACGTTCATAAAAATAATTTGTCTACATTTTTAAAAGAAGGATTCTTTATATTGTCAAAATAATGCCTGCAAAGTCTTTTCCATAAATAAACTGGTATCAGGGTTGAATTAGATAACAGAACGTTCTAACTGTATTTCAATGTATTTCCGCCCGTTAAATCCTCGTTGGCAAAAAAGTTGCTTTTCTACATAAATCAATAAAGTCATTTTATTTCCAACATTATCGATTATTGTCTAAAGTTATTTAATTGATATCCCGATAAGTTATGTGGGTTCGCTCATTCGGATCGAACAAAGCTGACCTAAATCTGAGCGCGAAAACTGTGAACTTATTTTTTCACGAGCCCCTAAGATGATCAGAGACCGATACCGGACCAGAGATCATAATAAGAGGCATCTTTCCGGTTCTTATACACCGGCAGACGGTATAAAACGGCGGAATGAGTAGACAGACAACCCTGAACCTTCGAACGTTGAACCCATGAACGGTTACAGATAAGAGTTGAGTAGAGAATCGGTTGAGTTGTTGAAGAGCAAAACAACTTAACCACTCACCTATTAAACCAAATAAGAATGGAGGAGTGGAAAATGTTTAAAAAATTGACGGTTGGAAAACAAATTGCATTAGGATTCGGAGTCGTGCTGGTACTTTTGACAGTACTCGGTTTAACGAGCTTTACAGGAGTTTCCGGTATTGTTCAAAATGCAGTAAGCATGATTACAGGTGAAGGGATCAAGGCCGAGATGAGTCAAAGGGAGATCGATCACCTCAATTGGGCAAACGGATTGACAAAATACATGAATGACCCGGATGTTAAAGAATTGACAATACAAACCGATCACCATAAGTGCGGCCTTGGAAAGTGGCTGTACGGGGAGGGCAGGAAGAACGCAGAGGCTGCCATACCGCTCCTGGCACCACTTATGAAAGCCATTGAGAAGCCCCATGAGATTCTTCATAATTCTGCGGTTCATATTGCAAAGGAGATGAACAAACTGGATATTGGGAAAGAGAGTACCGTATTTTACAATCTGGAAATAGCACACCGAAAATGGGTGGCAACAGTTATCAAAGAGATCCTTGGCAAAGAAAATGCCGTATCTGTTCAGCTTGACCATAAAAGCTGCGGAATGGGCAAATGGCTTTATGGTGGTGAGGCCGCCGTTCTTACAAAGGAATTTCCAGTATTTGCACCCTTGGTTGAGCAGCTAAAAGAGCCCCACAGACTCCTGCATGAAACAGGAAAGAGTGTAAACAGTTATCTTGCTTCCGGTAATTATGATGGAGCCATATCTGAGGTTAGAAATGAGATTGAACCCAAACTGGAAATTGTAACCGGTATTTTAAGGAAAGCGCGTAGTCAAGTAAGGGGTTTTGAAAAAGGCCAACGTGAAGCCGCCCATATACTTATTTCAGTCACGCACAAGAACATGGCCCAGGTACAGGATTTAATGCACCAGGTTATACAGACTGTTGATAAGAATGTGGTAACTCAGGAAGTGCTTTTAGGCGGAGCCAGCAGGTTAGAACTGATCGTAACTGTTATTGGTATCGTGGCACTTATTTTAGGTATTGCCCTTGCCTTTTTTATTGCCAGGGGCCTGGTTCGTTCTCTTTCCAACATCGCAGAAGGCATGAACGAAGGCGCCGAGCAGGTGGCATCAGCATCAGGACAGGTTTCATCTTCCAGCCAGTCATTAGCAGAAGGTGCGTCCGAGCAGGCTGCTTCCATTGAAGAGACATCTTCGTCACTGGAAGAGATGTCTTCCATGACAAAGCAGAACGCAGAAAATTCAAACCAGGCGAATGGTCTAATGCAGGAATCAAACCAGACGGTTTCCCAGGCAAACACTTCCATGGGAGAGCTTAAGAGTTCCATGGAGGAAATTTCCAAGGCAAGCGAAGAGACACAGAATGTAGTAAAGACAATAGATGAGATAGCCTTCCAAACCAACCTGCTTGCATTGAATGCAGCAGTAGAGGCAGCCCGAGCCGGTGAAGCAGGGGCCGGATTTGCCGTAGTGGCGGAAGAGGTCAGAAATCTTGCCCTGCGCAGTGCAGATGCAGCTAAAAACACTGCTGAGCTGATCGAAGGTACGGTAAAGAAGGTAAAACATGGATCAAAGATCGTGAATACTACTGCTGATGCCTTTACTGAAGTGGCTACCAGTTCTACCAAGGTTGCAGAGCTGGTATCTGAGATAGCAGCAGCTTCCAATGAGCAGGCCCAGGGGATTGAACAGGTGAACACAGCAGTAACCGAAATGGACAAGGTAACACAGTCGAATGCTGCGGGTGCAGAGGAATCCGCCTCAGCTTCAGAAGAGCTCAATGCCCAGGCGGAAGAGATGAAGGGTATGGTAAGTGCCCTTGTAGCGATGGTTGGAGGAAGTGCAAACGAGTCAGCTAAGTCGCAAAAAAGGATTCCGGCCGGAAAGAAGGCAATGATAGCTCCACATATTCCTAAAGCAGGCAAGATTGTGCCTCGCAGGGCAAATGAAGTTAATCCCCAGCAGGTAATTCCATTAGATGATGCTGATTTTCAGGATTTCTAAATCAGTTAATTAATTGCCAGGTCAAATTGTTTTAATACAGCCGATGCATAATTTTCAAACTGACTTTTATAATATGCACTACTTGTTGTCGATCTGGGGCAGGGTTAAGGTGTTTTGTATCTATTGAAAAGAAATAAACTGCGATCAAACTATTCTAATAATACAAAAGGTTTGAAATGAGTGAAGAAACAGAAAAAACATCTGGTGACCAAAGCAAAGGGAAAGAATCAAATACTCTGGACCAGAACGACATTTCCAAACTTATAGATAAAATGCAGGGTGAGGAAAATTCATCGGAAGCGGAAGATCAGTCCGAAAAAACTACTGAGGATGTAACAAAACATGAGTCTGATGAGACAAAAGAAGATGAAAGCGAAAGTGAAGAGTCAAGCACTCTTAACCAGGACGACATTTCCAAACTTATAGATAAAATGAAGGGTGAGGAAAATTCATCGGGAGCGGAAGATCCAGCTGAAAAAACTACTGATAATGAAATAAAACAGGAGTCTGATAAGACAAAAGATGACGAAAGCGAAAGTGAAGAGTCAAGCACTCTTAACCAGGACGATATTTCCAAGCTTATAGATGAAGCGCAAAGCGAGGAAAAATCATCAGAGGCTGGAGAGAGGAAAGAAACAACGAAAAATGTTGAAAAAGATAATGAAGGTGAGAAAAATGACGAACCTGAAATGCCGGAAGATGAAAACACGCAAACGGCAGAAAGTAATGATGGTAATGTTAAGGAAGAGGAGATAGAGGAGAAGGCGGAAAGTGAGGAAAAGGATGAAAAACCCGTTGGAGAGGATAAAAAACCAGAAAAGAAAACAGATGAAAAGGATAAGAAAAAAGAATATGATGAAGAAGATAATGGTAGTTTCA
Organism: Chaetoderma sp. LZ-2023a; assembly: GCA_034401795.1. Classification (NCBI taxonomy): domain Eukaryota; kingdom Metazoa; phylum Mollusca; class Caudofoveata; order Chaetodermatida; family Chaetodermatidae; genus Chaetoderma; species Chaetoderma sp. LZ-2023a. The sequence goes on from JAVVLW010000018.1 coordinate 3,837,351, forward strand.
AAGGTTTAGATTTTGATGACGAAAGTGAAATTGATAGTAATTCTGACACTGAACCTGACATTGAAAAGGATGAAAGTAATAATGATGATAAAATCAAGAAAAATGATGAAGATAGAGATAAGAAAAGTGAAAAACATGACGTCGGTGGGCAAGCAGTTATATTAAAAGAAACTAAAAAGAGGTTCAAAGGAAATAGGTTTAAACTATTAATATCATACATTTTATGTGTCGCGTTTATTATAGTTTTATGCGGAGCATATGTATTCTTTAAAAAATCAAGAGATGAAATTATAAAGGCTGAAAAACCTTTCAAACCAGAACAGATAGCAAAACCTGAAAACAAATATAGTGAGGAACAAAACAAGCAACAAATAAAAGTTTATGAAACCAAAGATATTTTATTAAGTGACGGTATTATTGCTAAATTGGAAGAGATAACAAAGCTGAGAAATGAACTGCTTATAAAAGAGGGTAAATTTGCTGATCTTATAATGAATTATAAAAATGGCATTGGTGAAATGGAAGATCAAATATTAGGGGTAAAACAAAATAACCAAATAAACTCCTTTGGTGCTGCAATAAAGAATAAAGAGATTGAATTTGGGATGATGACTATCCAAAGACGCTTGGTATATATTGAAAAAATTGAACAGCCTTATAAGTGGCTTAATCAAGGTATAGAAGAATTGGTATATTTAAAACGCAAAATAGAAATAGATGCCCGGATAAGCCGTGTAATAAGTGGAATTGATATGGATAAAATGATGCAGGAAGTCGATATTGTAATACAAAGCTATCGCAACGGTATCGGAAAGCTGGAAATAGACATGAAAAATGTTGAGCTAATCTCCCTTGAAATGATCTGGAAAAGGATAATGGACAAGGGGAAATTTACTGCAGAAAATAATACAAAAACCGATGAACCGTTGGGAATAAATAAATCTGTTCTTAGAAATGAAAAAACAAACGATCGAATAATCTGGGAAGAAATTTGCAGCGGTAATTTTAAGAGAAAAAATGAAATGATAAAACTTTCAACAAAAGCTGCAAAATGTCTTTCCAAATGGAAACATGCTGATCTTTTCCTCAATGGATTATCCGAACTTTCTCCTAATGTCGCAAGGTATTTATTAAAATGGCAAGGAAACTGGATATGCCTTAACGGCGTGAAAAAGCTTTCTCCTGAGGCTGCAAAAAATTTATTTCAATGGCATGGAAATTGGATTTCTTTAAACGGTATATCAGAAGTATCATCCGGGTTATTGAGGTATTTACCACACTGGCAAGGCAAACAACTTGAACTAATGGGGCTGAAATACAAAAAGACTAAGAGTGAACGAATCGGGTTGAAGGCTTTGGCAAAGTGGGAAAAGTCGGGAGGAAAACTTTACATTCCCGTACAGATTAGAAAGGTTGTAAACAAGCTCTAAGGTAGTGGAGTAACTTTGTTTTCCTTTGATGAATTCTTATCAAACTTATAAAGAAATACTGATATTGCCAAAGTTATAAAATGAACAGCAAAAAAATAATAAAGCACGCCATCTTTGGCTTTAATTGCCAGAATGAAAAATATAATTGCACTATAGAACAATAGTTTAGTATTCATGCCATTAAATTTCCTGAGATGTATCACTAAATAACTCGTCTTCCTTTAAATATATCGGCAATAAATATAAAAACTTTAATTTTTGAATATATCGAAGCGATTAATCTTTTAAAAACAGGTTTAGAGCTTAATGGATAATAATGTGTGTGATGAGCAAAGATGAGCAAATTTGATGGCGTCGTAGAAAGTGTAGCGGTTTTTTAGTGAAGAGACTATACTTATAATAGTATGTCGAGTTCCGGAAAAACCGCTGCAACGCAGTAGATGAGCCTTTTTAGACAACATTAAGTTTTACTTGCAATTTATTGTAATATTTGGTATTGCTGTTGTGAAAACGGATAAAATTGATAGGGTTAGAAAGAACTGCGGAATCACAAATTACAATCTGATTGAGGATAATCCTTATGAAAAAGATTACTTTGATTGTTATGCTGCTGATGTTTACGTTACTCGTTACTTTAAATTGTTCAGGGAAACCTAAACCGATACTTGAAGAAGAGGAATTGCTGAAGTTGTTAATGAAAATGCAAAATGGAATACAAGCGAAAATATCTTATAATGATTATGGAAAGCTGCTTATCGAGTCAAAGAATATGCTTGAACTCCTTAAAAAAGCAGAAAATAAAAACAGCTGTTTTTATAATTCTGTGACGAAATGTTACACTTCTTTTGAGATAAGCAAAAAAGCCTGGAAGCTAAGAGATGAGGCAGAAACTGAGAAAAGAAAAATAGATATGGATACAACCCTGTCATTTGCACTGGGATTCGGAGCAGTAAGTCTCGCTAAGGCAAAAGAATGTTTTAAATAATTATAAGCGTTTACAGGCACCGCATATGCGCGATCAGGGCAATCAGCATAGCAGAAGACTATAGCTGATTGCCCTGATCACGCACATCTGCAGCACCTGTGAACGCTTATACTATGGTTTTTTACGACGCCACACGGTTTATTGATGATGCAAAATAACCTGCACCAAACCCGTTATCGATATTTACTACAGCAACATTTGAACTGCAACTATTTAACATTGCAAACAAGGCAGTTAACCCTCCAAGACTGACTCCATAGCCGACACTCGTTGGGACGGCTATAACCGGTTTCGATACCATTCCTGCTACTACGCTGGGAAGGGCTCCTTCCATTCCTGCAACAACAATAAGAACGGAAGCCTCGTCTATCTTTTTTTTATAATTAAAGAGTCTGTGAATACCGGCTACTCCCACATCGAAAACTACTTCTACCTGATTTCCCATATTTTCGGCAGTCAGGTATGCCTCTTTTGCGACTGGAATATCAGATGTTCCTGCTGATAGTATTAAAATTTTTCCCTTTCCCTGCATCGTTATTTTACTTTTTTTAAAAACGATCATTCTGGCATCTTCGTGATATTCGATATCAGGAAAGTGTGATTTTATTATGTTAGCCTTATCCAGACTTACCCTGGTAACAAGAACAATATTTTCCTGCTTAAGTATTTTTTCAATTATGATGATAATTTGTTCCGCTGTTTTGCCCTGGCCGAAGATGACTTCAGGAAAACCTTTACGAAGAGATCTGTTGTGATCTATTTGAGCAAAGTTAATGTTTTCAAATGAAATATGCCGGAGATCTCTGGCTGCATCATCAACAGATGTTTTCCCCGTGGCAACTAAATTAAGGAGTTTATGTAAGGATTCTGAGTTCATCTCATAGATCCTTCTCGATAATTTTTCCTGATTTTTCAGAGGTTTTATTGCCGGGTGCCTTTACCGGAGAAACGGACTTTGATGTGCTTTGAGATTTTTTTCCGGATAACCTCAGTCTTTTTTCAAATTCTTTTAACTGTTTTTGCATTGACAGCAATTTTGTTGAGAGCTCTTTGTTTATCTTATTTAACTCTTGCTGTTGATTTTTCTCTTGATATTTTAATTGATCATCAAGAAATATTCGATTTATTTCTTTTTGAGAGGAAAGGCTTGAGATATCGGAACTTAATTTGGCAAGATCTTTTTTTATAGCATTTTGTTCGGCAGATAGCCCAATCATCTTCCCGGAAAAAATAACGTCAAGGTTATCTAATTTTGTTGAAAAATTATTTGTTTCTTTTTTTAAAATTTCCTGAGCTTTCTTATCTGCTTTCGAAGAATTTATTTTTTTAATCCTGTTTTCCGACTTATAAATTCTGAGTTTCAATGATGATAATTTTTTTTCATAAGAGGAAATATTTGAGACAAGTGACTCTTCGATTTTAGAAAGTTGTGATGAATGTTCATTTAGTATAGTATTAAAATCCTTTGACAGACTTTGGATATTAGTTGCACCTGTACTTTGATTGGCAGTGACCTTGTTTCGTAAATCAAAATAGACTAAAAGGAGAAGAATGCATATAAAGCAAGGTATTAAAATGGAGATGATTGTGACACGTTTGGTTAATTTTTCAAGGCGAAGATTTTTAATATCATCCTGAAAAACAACATCAGGGCTTTCTTCATCAATACGGATTTGAAATTCCTTAGATCTTTCTTCTGACATTTTTTTTTATTCCCATTCTATTGTGCTGGGCGGTTTGGAACTGATATCATAAACTACCCTGTTTACACCATTTACTTCATTTATTATCCTGTTTGATATAATGCCGAGAAATTTGTGAGGCAACCTTGCCCAATCTGCAGTCATTGCATCTTTGCTGGTAACAGCCCTGATCGCCACGATGTTTTCATAGGTTCGCATATCTCCCATTACACCAACGCTTTTAAGGGGCAAAAGTACAGCAAATGATTGCCATAATTTTTTATAATAGCCGGCCTTCCTTATTTCGTCAAGCAGGTGATCATCTACATCGCGCAAAATTGAAAGACGTTTTTTTGTAACTTTTCCAATGATTCTGATTGCAAGTCCTGGCCCTGGAAAAGGCTGGCGGCAGATCAATTCTTCGTCAAGACCAAGCTCCCTGCCCAAAAGGCGTACTTCATCCTTAAACAGGTATTTTAAAGGTTCCACAAGTTTTAATTTCATTTTATCAGGAAGACCCCCTACGTTATGGTGGGATTTTATTACAGAAGTAGGGCCTCCAAAAGCAGATATTGATTCAATCACATCGGGGTACAGTGTTCCCTGGGCTAAAAAATCAGCATTTTTTATTTTTTTGGCCTCGGCTTCAAAAACCTCCATAAAAACTTTTCCGATAATCTTGCGCTTTTTTTCCGGGTCGATGATATTTGCAAGTGGTTTTAAAAACTTATTTTTTGCACTTACAAACCGGATATTGATTTTAAGATTGAGTTTTAAAGTCTTTTTCAGTTTGTCCGCTTCATTCTTTCTAAGCAACCCGTTATCTACAAATATACAGGTAAGGTTTTTCCCGACAGCACGATGCAGGAGCAAGGCAGTGACCGAGGAATCCACACCACCACTTAAGCCGAGTATAACTTTTTTATCCTTTACGGTTTCCTTTATGTGAGAAACAGCATCCTTTGCAAAAGATTTCATGGTCCAGGAGCGCTTGCAGCCGCATATTTTAAAAAGAAAATTCCGAATAATGACTTTACCCTGGAGAGTGTGTTCAACTTCCGGGTGAAATTGCAGACCATAAAGCCTTTTCTTCTTATGCTCGGTTGCAGCTATCGTTGTGTTTATAGTGGAAGCAGTTATTTTAAAACCTGCAGGCAATTTTTTAATGGAATCACCGTGACTCATCCAGCACTTTGTCGACTTATTAATCCCTTTGAAAAGATCTTCCTGATACCGAACATTAAGTTCAGCAAAGCCATACTCACGTTTTTTAGCCCTTTTAACAACTCCGCCCATGGAACCTATCATAAACTGCATGCCGTAGCAGATTCCAAGTATGGGAATTTTCATATCAAAAATCGCTGTATTTATTTTCGGGCTTTGTTTTTCATAAATACTTGAGGGGCCTCCTGAGAGTATAATACCATCAGGATTAAGCGATTTTATATAATCTATTGTAATATCAGGAGGTTCAATCTGACAATAAATATGGCACTCTCGCACACGGCGTGCAATGAGCTGGTTATATTGAGCTCCAAAGTCGATGATTAAAATCATAGTTATCCTTGATGGCATGGAACTTGGAACGATGCCATCGGTTATACTTTTTGAGAATTCATCGTTATTAAAAGAATTCCGAAACGGTTTGTTAAAACAGGCTGAATATGTTAGAGACAGCCCAAAAAGTCAACTGAATTCTTATTTGCTGAATGCGGCTTCAGGAAGAAATGAAGTAAGCGATCACAGGCACCGCATCTGCACGCGATCAGGACAACCAGCATAGCAGACTATAGCTGGTCGCCCTGATCACGCACATCTGCAGCACCTATTAACGGCTACAGGATGGAGATCGTACGACCTTTTTGTTCCGAATGGGCGTGAACGGGTACGAAATGAAAAATATTATTACACAGATTTATGAAGTACAGACACCTGCCGAGGCAAAACAGCTTATCGAACTTGGTGTAGATCATATTGGCAGCGTTATAGTTTCTGAAGATAACTGGAAAGTTCCGCTAATTAGGGAAACAATTGAAAATATAAAAGGGACGACTTCCAAAAGCAGTTTGATTCCGCTGTTTCAAAGCCCGGATTTGATATTTCAAACTCTTGATTATTACAAACCTGATATAATCCATTTTTGTGAGGATATATCAGGTAATACTAATTTTGAAAAGTTATTGTTTTTACAACAAAGTACAAAGGAAAAATTTCCTGAAATCAAGATTATGCGGTCTATTCCAATCGCTCAGTCAGGCAGGGCAGAAATTGTATCTACTATTAAACTGGCACAGATCTTCGAGCCGATGACCGATTTTTTTCTTACTGATACATTATTAACTGCAAAATCTAACATATCTACTGATCAACAACCTGTAAACGGGTTTATAGGAATTACCGGAAAAACCTGTGACTGGGATATGGCGCTTGAACTTGTTAACTCGAGTAACATACCGGTAATTTTAGCCGGCGGGATATCGCCTGATAATGTTTTTGATGGTATTGCTTATGTTAGACCTGCAGGTGTTGATAGTTGCACAGAAACTAATGCTAAAGATGAAAACGGAGATTTGATAAGATTTAAAAAGGATTTCGAGAAAATAAAGCGCTTTGTTAAAGAGGTGCGAAGAGCTGAAAAACACTCGACCCCTTGACCCCTTCAGTTTCAGTCTTTCAGCCTTACTACGTGAGTAGGCGCCAAAAAAGATTATTAAAGTACGAATTTATTATAATTAAAGGAGATTATAAACCTATGTATGAAAGTGGCGATTTAAGAAAGGGTCTGAAAATAGAAATTGACGGAGAACCTTATATCATTGTGAAGTTTGCTTTTGTTAAACCTGGTAAAGGTCAGGCTCTTTATAAATGCACGCTGAAAAATATGATAACAGACACCAGATTTGACAGGACTTATAGATCAGGTGAAAAATTTAATGAAGCAAACCTTGAAGAAGTTGAGATGGAATATTTGTATTCAGACCAACAGGGGTACTGCTTTATGAATACCAGTAATTATGAACAGGAATTTCTTGTTGAAGACCAGATTGCTGAATCTAAAAGTTTTTTAAAGGAAAATACGGTTTGTAATGTTTTGCTTTTTGATGAAAAACCCATAGGTATTTCCCTGCCAAACTTTATTAATTTAAGGATAAAAAAAGCCGATCCCTGGGCAAAAGGTGATACCGCTTCGGGAGACACCAAACCTGCAACACTTGAAACAGGATATTCAATACAGGTTCCAACCTTTATAGAAGAGGGAGAACTCGTTAAAATAGATACGAGAACAGGTGAATATGTGGAAAGGGTAAAGGAATAGGTGATGCGTCTAAACAGGCTGAAGCTGTTTAGACTGAAGGCTGAAGGGGTCAGAGAAGCAAGATTGACGCACTTTGGCGGAATGTGATTCTTGCATCAAACATGGCTTTAAAATGTGCTTTTTCCTAACAGTCTTCAGCCTATCTGGTGACATCTGTTTGTGAGAAAGCTAGTCTCCTAAAAAGCAGTCTGCGTAAACATGCAACGCTGTGGATCCGCCGGTGTGTAGAAAGAGAATCTTTTCGTCTTGGTCGAAAAAGCCTTCTCTTACCAGATCGATCAAGCCGGCCATGGCTTTACCGGTGTACACAGGATCCATTAGAATCGCTTCAGTCTCAGCAAGCATCCGCACCGCTTCGATCATGCTTTCGGTGGGCAGTGAATAGCCGGGGCCAACGTAGTCACCGAAGCATACAACCGCCTCTTTTGGAATGGGGCTTTCGATGCCAAGTTTGGCGGCTACTTTTTCCACTAGTTCATAGACCAGTTTCTCCTGTTCTTCCTTAGTACGGCTGACATTGATCCCGATCACAGGGATATGGCTGTTGTTACCGTACAAACCAGTCAAAAGGCCTGCATGGGTGCCGGTGCTGCCACTGGCGCAGACGATTTGATCGATGGTAATTCTCTCATCAAAAGTCTGCCTGAGAATTTCTTCTGCACAGGAGACATATCCAAGGGCGCCGATTTCGTTGGAGGCTCCTCCGGGGATGATGCAGGGGGTCGCGCCCTCAGCGGTAACACGATGGGCGACTTCCTGCATGGCTGCCATCATGTCCGAACCACCATCCACCACGGTGATGGAGGCAACGCCCATGAGGTGAAAGAGCAGGTTGTTGCCGGCGGCCCGGGGATTATAGCTGCCCTTCACACGTTCTTCCAGAACCAGATGACATTTCATTCCTTCCTGAACCGCAGCGGCTAGTGTTAATCGGCAATGATTTGACTGGACGGCGCCACAGGTGATCAAGGTGTCGGCCCCCTTTTCCAGCGCATCGGCTACAACAAATTCCAATTTGCGGGTCTTGTTGCCGCCCCCGGCCGGACCCAGGAGGTCATCGCGTTTCATGTACAGGGTAGGGCCTCCCAGACGCTTTGATAAGCGGGACAACTTCTCAATGGGGCTTCGGGTCACAATATACCGGCGGCGGGGAAATTTAGCTAAATTCATTTTGATGTTCCTTTCGTTGAAATAATTAATCCTGCCCCTTCGCAGATCCTGTAATCCGGGAGAGGCTTCAGTATTCTGATGTGGATAAAAATGCTTTTAAGAGCGGATATCAACATGTTGCATCCCATTATCAAACGGGTTCCCGACCGGCACGGCGAATGGCCGATCTGGCCAATATCAGGAGGCTGTCGAAATAGGGAACCGCCACATCCTTCTGTGTCAGGGCCAAGGGGATCTCGGTACAGCCGGCGATGATGCCCTGGGCGCCCCGGCGGATCAGATGGGCGGCCGCATTCGCTATGCTATCGGTGATATCCGCCTGGCTGTGGAGGGCATTTTCATTTTTGATATCGTAAATAGCTTCCATTACCTGTTGCTGCAAAGGATCACTGCAGACCAGCGTGTCAATTCCATCATTCGCCAGTCGTTTCTGAAAAATTCTGCTTCTAACAGTGCCGCTGGTGCCCAGTAGACCGACAGTCTTGATTTTTGGGTGGGTCCGGCGAATGTGTTCGGCCACGGCATCCAGGATCGACAGTACCGGCACATCACATTGTTCTAAGAGTTCTTCAAGAAAATAGTGAACCGTAACGCAGGGGATGATCACAAAATCCGCACCGGCACTTTTAAGGGAGTCGACGCCCTGACGCAAGGCCGGAAGCGGTGATGGCCCGTTTTCCAGAATTGCCCGGGTTCTGTCCGGTACTTTGGGGTTGTTGACGATGACAATCCCAAGGTGCTCCTGGTCGCAGCCAGCAGGTGTGTTCTTGATCAACTTCCCGAAACAGTTGAATGTCGCTTCAGGACCCATGCCGCCCAAAATGCCGATCACCAATTCCTTTTTCATATTCTGTCTCTCCTTGCTTTTAGTCAAGAATCTGACTCAAGAAAAGCTTGGCGCGATCGGTTTGGGGGTTGTTGAAAAATTCGTCATAAGTTCCCCGCTCCACTATCTTGCCCTCATCCATGAAAATGATCTCGTCGGCAACTTCCCTGGCAAACCCCATCTCATGGGTGACGCAGAGCATGGTCATGCCGGCTTTGACCAGCTCGACCATTACGTCCAGAACCTCTTTGATCATTTCCGGATCCAAGGCACTGGTGGGCTCGTCAAACATCATGTAGTCAGGTTCCATGGCCAGAGTGCGGGCGATGGCAATCCGTTGCTGCTGCCCGCCTGATAGATTTGCTGGATAGTCATCCTTTTTGCTTTCCATGTCCACCCTTTTTAAAAGTTCTATGGCTTTATCTTCTGCCTTCTCCTTTGACCATTTGCGAACTTTTCTGGGAGCAAGGACAATATTTTCCATGGCGGTCATGTGCGGGTAGAGTTCGAACCGCTGAAAGACCATCCCGATTTTTTCCCTCAATTTATAAAGATTTGTCTTGGGATCGCCGACTGATATGCCGTCCACGAATATTTTACCTTTCTGGATTGGTTCCAGCCCGTTAACGCAGCGCAGGAGCGTACTCTTTCCTGATCCGCTCGGTCCGCAGATGACAACCGTCTGCCCTTTTTCGATGACTTCATCAACATCGATCAAAACGTGGAAGTCGCCATACCATTTGTTTATTTTTTTTATCTCGATCATATAAGGTTTACCTTTCTTGCTTTGTTTTCATAATAAAGGCTGATCTGGGAACCCGTGTAACAGACAATGAGATAGATAAAGGCCGCGAAGCCATAAAGTTCGATAGAGCGGACTTCCATATTGTCCACAATAGAGGACCTGCGAACCAGTTCGGTGAGTCCGATGACAAAAGCCAAGCTGGTGTCCTGAAACGTAACAATAGACTGGGTGATCAAACTGGGGGTCATCCGTTTGACGGCGATGGGGATAAGGATGTGCCGTGCAGTCTGAGAATAGGTCATACCTGTGGAATATGATGCTGCAATCAGATCCTTGCTGATCGTCTGGTAACCGGCCCTGAATATTTCTCCGAAATAGGTAGCTTCAAAGACAATGAAGGCAATCACCGCTGCCGGAAATGGATCCATGGCTTCCCCGATGATGATAGGCATAACAAAGTAGAACCAAAAAATGACAAGGATCAGTGGTATATTTCGCAGAAGATTAACATACCCCGTGATGGGGTAGTATATCCATGGGTTTTTGGACAGCCGGGCGAGTCCTACCAACATTCCCAATCCTATTCCACCAACCAGGGCGAAAAAGGCAAGCTCGAAAGTAGTTACAAGACCCCCCATGAGGAACACAAAGTTTCTACCGATGACATCAAACATGTTCTACCTCCCCATCAATCCCTGTATCTTATATTTCTTTTCAACCATGGACATGAACTTTACTACGGTCATCCCTAACAAAAGATAAATAAACATGGCGCCGGTGGTGGCTTCGAGCCCGTGGAACGTTTCAGCGTCTATCTGATAACTTTGAAAGGTGATTTCCGCGACACCGATGGTCATGACAATGGAGGTATTTTTAAATACCGTCAGAAACTCAGTGGTCAGAGGCGGTATAGTCAGTCGGAGGGCATAGGGGATAATGACATACCGGTACATCTGGACCTGGCTCATGCCGGTAGACAACACCGCCTGATACTGGTCCTTGCCGATCGAGGCAAAGCCGGCCCGCAGGTGCTCCGCTATCCGCGAGGCCGTGTAAAGGCCGAGGCCCAAAATTGACACGTAAATGGCCAGTCCGTCCATGCGGTTTATCTGGCGGGACAATGCCTCACCGAACAGCATTGGGGCGGCATAGAACCAGAAGAACATTTGGACCAGGAGCGGAATATTGCGGAATAATTCTACGTATACAGTGCCGATTATTCGCAGAATGCGGTACTTGGTAATTCGAAGTGTACCAACGGTGATGCCCACGGTCATGGCGATGATCCACGCGGTGATCCCCAAGAAAATGGTCATGCCCAATCCCTTGACCAGCATAAGTCCATAGGGATCCCGCCACAGTACGGACCAGTCGAATACATAGGCAAAGTTCATCGTTATTTCCTTAGTTTGGGTTCATCCCGTTTTTCGATTTGAGGATGGATACCGGTTAAATGCCGGCAAGAAGCCGGCAGAATGGCTGCCGGCTTCGAAAATTACTGATACTTTAAATATTATTTTTTCCACCATCCGTCTTCGATTGGATAGATGATCATTTGCAGATAGTCTTTATACGCCGGTGACATTTTCAGCGGTACAAGGCCGTTAGGGCCCATCCACTTCTCATAGATTTCATAGAATTTGCCGGTCTTGATGGCCCACAATATCGTGTCGTTGACGAAGCCACGAAACTCAGAGTCATTCTGGCGGACGATGTATGCATAGGGTTCATATGCAATCGCGAAATCAACGGTCATCCATTTGTCAGGATTGCTGTCTTTCATTTTCAAGCCCTCGAGCAGGCTTCTGTCGGTCGTGTACGCATCGATTTTTCCGCTTTTGAGGGCCAGCATACCCTGGGGATGTGTTTCAGTCACCATGATGCCGGAAGGATTGAACTTTCCTTCCTTGGCAAGCTTTTGCACGGCCATCAGATTTGTGGTGGCCCGCGCGCCGCCGACACGTTTGCCGCTCAAGTCGGTTAAGGTTTTGATACCGGAGTTTTTAGCCACAAGGAAAGTGGTTTCGGAGAAGAAAAAGATCAGGCTGAAGTCGGCCACCTTTTCCCGTTTCTGAGTGTAAGTGGTAGATCCCATCTCTGCATCAATGGTACCGTTCAACACCATTGGAATTCTGGTTTTGGGGGTTACCGTAAATGGCTTGATGGTGATTTTCTTGCCGAATCGCTTACCGAGGTTTTCGGCCAGAAGTTCGGCCATGTCTACTGAAAAACCGACATGTTTGCCGACCTTTGGGTCAATGAAAGCAAAGGGAATTGAGCCTTCCCTAAAACCCATTTTCAGGATGGCGGTCTTTTCGATCTTGTCCATGGTAGGGCCCGCTATAGCCGAGCCGCAAAACATGGCCATGCCAATCAATGTTACGATTCCAAACAGCATAAATTTCTTCATCATCTCCTCCTTTGATCGTTATTTATGGTTCATCACGATAGGTTGTGCCATGGTCCCCATGACGCGGCACGTTTGATGACATGTTTCCTAAAGCAACAAGCATGCCACGGGAGTGATTTTTTTATAATTGCCTCTCGATGAACGCCCTCATTATAAAGCGGTCTGAGCCCTTTAAAGGACCAGGGGTTTTGCATCAACGTCATGTGCGGTTGCCGCACGGTGGTGTTTGAAATCAGCACACACAGCCACTTTCACTATAAAGCGGTACGGGTTCGTTAAAACACCAGGAGTTAGGCATCGACGTCATGTGCGGTTGCCGCACGTTGATGTATGGAATCAGCATACTCCAACCTCTTCTATTTGCTGAACAGTCGTTTAATTTTACGCAACAGGGAATAACGGCTGATTCCCAAAATGGCGGCTGCTTCGGCTTTGATGCCACCGGCTTTTTCAAGGGCGTCGGTGATAAGACCGCTTTCAAAAGCTGCCAGTTTCTCCTCAAAACCAAGCTCCGAGGTTCGGACGGAGGTGTCGGTAGTTCCTTTTCGGAGTAAACATTCCTTCATCACGGTCGGCAGATCGTCATAGGTGATGACCGGCTCTGTAGATAAAACCACAAAGCGTTCGATAATGTTTTTCAGTTCCCGGACATTGCCCGGCCAACTGTACAAGAGAAACGCCTCGCATGCGTCATCCCCTATCTTAATGAGCGGTTTGCGAAATTTACGGGCGAATCGCTTCAGGTAATGCCCCGACAAAATCAATATATCGTCCCCACGCTCTCTCAACGGAGGAATTTTAATGGGTACGACATTGAGACGGTAGTAGAGATCTTGCCGGAAATTTTTCTGCTGTATGGCTTTTTCCAAATCAAGGTTGGTGGCTGAAATGATCAGTACATCGACTTTCACTTCCATGGTTCCCCCAAGCCTCCGAAATGATTTAGAATCCAAAAAGTTTAGCAATTTGACTTGCATCGACAAGGGTAAATCGCCGACTTCATCCAGAAACAGGGTGCCGCCATCGGCCAGTTCGACCAAACCGATCTTGCGCTTTTTTGCGTCTGTAAAGGCACCCTTTTCATAACCAAACAGTTCGCTCTCCAGCAGGTTTTCAGGTATGGCTGCACAGTTGACGACGATGAACTGCCGGTCGGATCTGGCACTTAAATTGTGTATCGCCTTTGCAATCAGATTTTTACCGGTGCCGCTGGCCCCGTGCAGCAGGATGGTGGTATTGTCGACACTGGTGAGCATCGCCACTATTTGATGCAGTTTTTTTACCGGTTTGCTTGACCCGATAAAATCATCCAGACGTGTATTGCTGGCCGCTCTCTGTCGATGGTGTTCGACTTCCCTCAACAGCTTATTTTCGTTAAGGGCACGCTCGATAATGATGCCAATTTCGTCCAGCTCAAAAGGCTTGTTGAGATAGTCGAAGGCACCCCCTTTTAAGGCCTGAATCGCGGACTCCATGTCGCCGTGGGCGGTCATAATGATGGTCAGAGAGGATCTGAGCGTTTGCCTGATTGTATGCAGAACCTCCATACCGTGGATGTCGGGCAGCTGCAGGTCCAGGAACACTAAATCCGGCTCCGAGACCTGGATGTAATCCAAAAATGTCCGGGCCTCGTAAAAAGGTTTGACCCGATGTCCCATTTCGGTCATTTCAAGTTCGAGCGAATCGACCAGGAACTTTTCATCATCAAGTATGGCAATTTCAACCATGGTGAACCTCTTTTGAATGAAGTGAATGACTTAGAAAATGCATCAGAAAAGTCGTGCCTTCCCCCTCGACACTCTCTACATCGATGCGGATGTCATTATTGCCGAGCAGCAACTTGACAACTGAAAGTCCCAAACCGGTTCCTTCCTTTGAAAGGGAGAAAAAAGGATCGAAAAGGTGGGTGATCTTTTCCTTCGGAATGCCATGGCCGTTATCGCTGAACGTCACAGTCAGGTTGTTGTCGGCCAAAACCCGTGAACTTAACCGTATGACGCCCTTATCAGGTTCGACAGCCGCCAACGCGTTCAGAATCAAGTTGATCAACACCTGGACCATTTGCTCGGGAGCCAGAATTACACGGTGTCTGGCGACCTTGTTGATAATTCTGATGTTTTTCTTGCGGATTTCATAATCCAGTATTTTTAGAGACCGATTGATAATTTCAACCAGATCACAAGGTTTTTTCGCTGAAGGTTGTGGTCGGGAAAAGTGAAGCAGGTTCCCGACAAGCTTATTGAGCCGGTCCACCTCTTTAGAAATACCAATGGCCAAGTTTTTCGTTTCCGCCGACGAACTCCTTTTCGCCATGAACTGAGCACTAGTTTTTATCCCGGCCAACGGATTGCGAACTTCGTGGGCAAAACCGGCCGATAACAACCCGAGGGACGACAGTTTGTCCGCCTGGATCAGTTCCTCCTGACGCTTTTGGAGTTCTTCTGCCATGGCGTTAAAGGCGACGGCGACCCGTCTTGTTTCGACACCCTTAATGGCCTTGATGCGGTAGGCAAGATTGCCGGATGCAAATTCTTTGATCCCGTCGATAATACGGACCAACGGTTTAATGGCAATGCGGCTGGCCGCAAGAGATGCCGCTATGGCCAGCAGTGCCACAAAAGCAGCAAACGCCAGAAGACGGTTGGATAGCCGGTTAACATCCTTAAAGAGCAGGCTTTCCGGAACCAGAACACTGATTTTCCAGTTTAGCAGTGGCAGATGCGCCGTGAATTCCTCTTTGACGCCATGAAATTTATCGGTTGAGTGGGCCTCATGGTAAATCACGGTACCGTCGCCGGTAGTAACGGTCTTTTGAATCCCGGCGCCGATATTGAGTTGCCGGGTGAAGCCTATAAACTTATCCAAGTTCACCTCTGCGGCCACAACGCCCACCGCGCGCTTGGGGTCCCTGAAATCGTAAACACGTTTATATAGCAGAATTTTTGGGTTTTTGCGGGATAAATCTAACTGGTGGTGATATTTGTAACTGTCGACAGAGAGGTGATCGACGCCTGTCTCGGGTTGATTTTTTATATCCAGGGATATTGGCGATGTGGCGGCCACAACACGACCATCATTGGCAAAGAGGGTAATGCGGTCAAAACTTTCAGTATTCACGCGAAAAAGTTCCAGCTTTTCCTGAATGGTGCCCAGCTGCCCTCTGGAGGGATATTGTTGGAAAGATAGTTGCACAAAAGGGAATTTAACCAATATATCCAAATATTTGAAGTGAATGCGCCCAAGTGAGTCCGTCTGTTCCGCGATCCGTTGAACCAGTTTGGTCAGATAATCGTCGGTTAGTGTATTGATGGAGCGGCTGTAAGAAACCACCGCAAAATAAGAAACCGCCATCATCGGTATGAAACCGAGGAGCACATAAAAAAGAAAAATATGCCATTTAAAGGAAATCTGACGCATGATGGCAATGTACACTTTTTTTTATTAATTGAAAACAACTTTTCAAGTGGCTAGTTTACATTCAGGTTTCAGAGTATCCGAACTTACATGCGGCATCGATCCGATTCGGGAGCCACAAGAATTGTTTTCGGCGCGCCTTCTTCCTGTTTGAATTAAATTTTACATATTTTATTGGACATGATATAAAAGCAAAAAACACTATAACCTCTGAACTTTAGTACTTAGACCCAATCATCATGACGACAGGCATCATATTCGACATTAAACGATATGCCATACATGACGGCCCGGGAATCCGAACCACGGTTTTTATGAAAGGGTGCCCACTGGCCTGCCAGTGGTGCCACAACCCGGAGGGCATTGAACCGGTACCCTTTTTGGCCTACACAAAAGAGAGATGCATCCGTTGCGGAGAGTGTGTCGAAAACTGCCCTGAACAAGCGCTTTGTCTTGAAGCAGAAGGTGTTGTCCCTTCCGGTTTGCCATGCACGAGTTGCTTCACCTGCACGGAAATCTGCCCTGCCGAAGCACGTGAAAAGGTCGGAAGAAAGTTGACGGCACCAGAGCTATTCAGTGAGATTCAAAAGGACACTCCTTTTTACGACACTTCGGGAGGCGGTGTCACGTTTTCCGGCGGAGAACCGCTGATACAAGTTGAATTTTTGATCGAACTGCTTAAATTGTGTGGAGATGAACACATACACAGAGCGGTCGACACAACCGGTCATGCAAGCTATGAAAATCTTATGTCAGTCGCGGGACAAACCGACCTTTTCCTTTTTGACTTGAAAATGATGGATTCAGATAAACATGAAAAATACACCGGAGTATCCAACAAACTGATCCTTGACAATCTGCGGCACCTGGCACAAAAAGAGATCGATTTAATTATACGGATACCATTGATCCCGGGTGTCAATGACGATGTGGAAAATCTGGATCAAACCGGATTATTTCTGAATAGCTTGCCGGGGATAAAAAAAGTACATATTTTGCCTTATCACGTTTTTCAAAAAAGCAAATTTAACCGGTTAAAGATACACGATAGTACCGGGAATATAACACTGCCCACCCAAGACATGATATTAAATGCAAAAAAACGCCTGGAAAACTTCGGACTCGAGTTGTCTATAGGAGGTTGAGTGAAATGAATGAGCGAATCAAAAGACTTCGGCAGCAGAGTTTCGAAGCTGTCCCCAGCATATCCATCGAACGTGCGCTCCTCGAAACCAAATTCTATAAGGCCCATTTAGGGAAACACTCGACACTGGTCATGCGGGGGATGTTCTTCAAATATCTCTGTGAAAAAAAGACTCTTTACATCGGCAAAGACGAATTAATCGTGGGCGAGCGTGGCCCTGTGCCAAAATCGGTTCCGACCTTTCCGGAATTGATCTGCCATACTGGCGAGGACCTTAAAATACTGAACAATCGTGACATGACCCCCTTTAAAATATCTGAAGCAGACATCAACATCTATGAAACTAAGGTTCTCCCTTACTGGAAGGGTAGAAGCATGAGGGACCGTGTATTTGACCAGGTTCCTGAGGAGTGGTCGGCCGCTTACAAGGCCGGTGTTTTTACAGAATTCATGGAACAGCGAGCTCCCGGGCACACCACCCTTGATGACGCTATTTATAAAAAGGGAATGATCGATTTTAAGCAAGAGATCGCCCAGAGCGTTTCGTCGCTCGATTATATTAACGACCCGGAGGCGTCCGACAAGGCTGAAACGTTAAAAGCCATGGACATCACCTGCGATGCCGGTATTATCTTTGCCGAAAGACATGCAGAACTGGCAGAAAAACTGACACTAACCGAGAAAGATGAGGTTCGAAAAGAGGAACTACTGAATATTTCCCGGATATGCAGCAGGGTAGTGAAGCATGCTCCAAGGAATTTTTGGGAGGCTCTGCAGATGTACTGGTTTGTTCACCTGGGCACCATCACGGAACTCAACGGATGGGATGCCATGAACCCAGGCCATTTGGATCAGCACCTGACACCGTTTTATGAAAAAGGAATTGCCGACGGGACACTTGACCGGGAGAAAGCCAAAGAACTGCTCAGCTGCTTCTGGATCAAGTTCAACAACCACCCGGCGCCGCCAAAGGTCGGGGTTACTGCCAAAGAAAGCGGGACCTATAACGATTTTACGAACATTAATCTTGGTGGAGTGAAACGGGACGGAAGCGACGGGGTCAGCGAGGTATCCTACATCATTTTGGAAGTGATTGATGAACTGCACATACTTCAACCGCAAAGCAACGTCCAGATCAGCGACAAGACATCGAATCATTTTCTAAACGCGGCCTGCCGTGTGATCCGAAAAGGATACGGTTATCCATCGGTGTTCAATACCGATGAAGTAATCATGGAACAACTCCGGATTGGCAAGACAGTTGAGGATGCGCGTGAAGGAGGTTGCAGCGGGTGTATCGAGACAGGAGCGTTCGGCAAGGAGGCTTACATCCTAACCGGGTATCTGAATGTACCCAAGCTTCTTGAACTGGCACTGTATAACGGGGTTGATCCTGTATCCGGCCAAAAAATTGGCTTGGCGACCGGCGACCCCAAAGGCTTCGAATCCTTCGATGAGCTCTATGATGCATTGGTGAGCCAGCTGAACATGATTGTCAACCTGAAAAACCGTGTCAACAATTACATTGAGCGGATGTTTGCATCGCATATGCCGGCGCCCTTTCTGTCAGTGGTCATCCGAGACTGTATCGTCAAAGGAAAAGATTATTATAATGGAGGCCCACGTTACAACACCAACTACATCCAGTGCTGCGGCATCGGTACTGTTACCGACAGCCTTTCTGCCATAAAAACCCATGTGTTCGACCAGCGTACCATAACCATGGAGCAGTTGATGAACGCAATGAGCTGTAACTTCAAAGGTCACGAAGCTCTTCGCCTCCGACTGCAGAACAAAACGCCGTTTTTCGGCAATGATGACGACCGTGCCGACCATCTCATGCAGCGGGTGTATGCCTCTTTGTTCGACGCTATCGATAGAAAACCCAATACCAAGGGAGGTGTGTATCACCTGAACATGCTTTCGACTACCTGCCACATCTATTTTGGTAAAATGCTGGGGGCGACTCCCAATGGAAGGCCGGCAGGAAAACCCATTTCCGACGGCACTTCGCCATCCCACGGCGCAGATCGTAACGGACCTACGGCCGTTATTAAATCTCTGGGTAAAATGGACCAGATCAAATCGGGAGGGACTTTGTTGAATCAGCGGTTTCTGCCGGATCTTCTTGCAACGAAAGAGGATATCAGCAAACTAGTGCACCTCATCCGAACCTATTTTAGACTGAACGGGCATCACATTCAGTTCAACATCGTGGACACCAGGACACTCAAAAAAGCCCAGGCCTCCCCTGATGACTACCGGGATTTGCTTGTGCGTGTCGCCGGATACAGCGATTATTTCGTGGACTTAGATGAGTATCATCAGCAGGAGATTATTGAAAGAACTGAGCACGAGTCTTTTTAACGGTCAGGTCAATACCATCCACAAACAATAAGGTTATCATACTATATAACTTCTCCAATATTCTAAGAGAATTATTGATCGTATTCTATTTGTGGATCAGACGTCGCCTCCGGGCAGTGATCTGGAAGCATTGGAAGAACCGCCGCACTCGCGTAAGGGAGCTTCTGAAAAGAGGTATTTTCCGTGACAAAGCTTTAACAACCGGGTGCGCTCGTAAAGGCCCCTGGCGTATGAGCAAAGTCAAATGGGTTCAGATCGCTCTGCCTGATAAATATTTTGAATCACTCGGGCTTGTGTTCCTCTGGATGTGATCCTGCCTGATCAGCCGAACCGTGCAGTACGGACCCGTATGCTGCATGGTGTGGGAGGGGCGCTTAGCGATGAGCGTCCCTGTCCCGATAGGTGCTTAATCCATATTGTCTATTGCTCTTTCAAATTCCCAGGGTGCAATCCCTTCAAGCCCTTCCATTAGTTGGACCAGAATGTCTTTTGTTGTGGTTGACTGATTCGCACCTTCAATGTGCCCCAAGCTCTTTCTCTATACGTTCGGCCAGGAAAATTTTCAAAAGAGATTGGTACGGGACATCTCTTTTGTTTGCCAAAAGCTTAAGTTCTTCTAACATTGACTCAGGAAGGCGAAGTGATATTTTTTTTTCTGTCATTTCATTTTTTCACTTTGCTATTCCAATATTCAACGTAGGTTACATAAGCCTTTGTGCTGGTCAAAAATAAAATGTGCTGATCAACGTTCAATTTATATGCCGGCAAGCTCTTTATTCCTATCCTTCGCGCTTTTTCCATTCTGTGGTTGCCATCAATCAAGTTGTATAGCCCTGGAGAAATTTCTGCCACTATTACAGGCTGGGAAATCTCAACTGAATCCATATAGGCTTCGTTGACAGATGAAAAACCTTCGAAGAAATCGCTTACTGCAACTTCTTCAAGAGTAATGCTATCTGGGTTTTTATGAATATATTCGATAATTTTTGTGATGTTAAACACAAAAATGCCATTTGAAAACAGCTCATCTCCAGTAGCAACTGGGCATGGAGTGAAATCATTTTCTAACCTCAACATTTTTGCCATAGGCCAAACCTCGTATCCTCTTATTTACCACCTTCGCCGCCACTTGTCACGGTAGCTTGGTGGATCTGGGACAGGCTCGTCTGGCTCCTTTGCTATCTCGGCGATGAAAGTACTGTCGTCACCGCCTTTGATCTTGATTTTTCCCGCAAGACGGCCATCCTTGCGAAGGAATACACTTCCTGTTCCAGAGACTGGATCATATTCCCAAGCGCCTTTCCACGTGAACGACAAGCCCTTCTTGGCGGGCTTGCAGTTCACGTAAGCAAGAAGTGCAAACATTCTTAACCGGTCTTCGCATCCCGTAAACGAAATCAGAGCGGTACCGATGAGATCTATATATTTGTTGCCCCACTGGGACGTCTCGACAATTCTCCACCAGCCATAATACTCTTGAGGTATGTCTTTGTCTGCCATTGGACAGTCATCCTCCTTGAAGGGTAAAAAATTTTGGCCCGCCGAACGTTAAGTCCACTGGTTGCAGGAGTTTCCAGAAAACTTATTCGCATTAATAAAGATTGTTAAACCAAAAACTTTCAAAACGGTTGAGACCCCTGCAGTCCGGTGAAACGGTTTGTTCTCTCAAATTTTTAATGTGTAGTCATATATTCGGTGACTGCTTGCGCTAACAGCCCAGATCTGCTGGAACCAGATTTTTTAGCGTACTGATCAACAACTCTTATCAATCTTTCAGGCATAGTAATGTTGATGGCGTCGTAAAAAGTCCCAAGAATTTATTTTGATCGCAATATATAGTGTTGTGAACTTTTATTATGTCCATATATTGTGTCTAAAAATTGTTTGTCCGACTTTTTACGAGACCATCAATGTTGATGGTCTCGTAAAAAGTAGCACCGATGGCTAAGTAGAAAGTTCCATATACAAGGCGCAGTGGTTTTTCAGGGATGAGGCAATACATGTAGTATGCCGAATTCCTGAAAAAGTGCTGCAACGCAGTATATGGGACTTTCTACGACGCCATCAATGTTGATTCTTTTTGATTTCAAAGAAAGCTTACTAATGTCAATCTCAACTAATGCCCATACTCCATTTTTAAAATCTGGATTTGTTTTATGTAAATCAATATTTGATGGAGTAGGGATAGGTTCAGAGTCAATTAGCATACCTTCAATATGACATTCACCAGCTTCTTGCGCATTATTTATCGCTTCTTCAATTGTTGTACCAGCTGAAAAACAACCAGAAATATCAGGAAAAGTGACACCATAATCGGAGTCTGCATCTTTATGTATAATTATTGGATATTGCATAATTTACCTCCGATTCCATCCAGCTTGCCTGAAAATGTTCCGTAAGGTTCCACCAGGGATATCTTTCTTAGGATGCGGAACAGTTATTTTACCTTATTATTTGTAAATTGCGTATGAGAGAAAATATAGCTCAGGTGCAGCCGGGGATACAACAAACTGCGGAACCAGCGAAGACCACGGCTGTCACCTGAAGCGCCATGTTCGCTTTTATTATGCAACTTTAATTTCTAATGTTTTTCCTAGCGCTTGTGCAAATTTTGCTAAGGTGGACAGCTTAATATCCTCTGCATGATTTTCAATACGAGAAATAGCTGTTTTTTGAGTTTTTAATTTTTTAGCAAGTTGTTCTTGAGTCAAGCCAGCTTCTTTCCTTGCCATTTTCAACATAATTCCAATTTTAAAATCTCGATATCCTACCTCAAAGCCTTTAGCAAACTCAGGATCATGAGCCTTACGTTTCGAAATATATGTTTGCAAATCACCCATTATTGCACCTCCTTTTAAAATATTCTTTTTTTCTATCTTCTGCTTTTTTTATAGCCTTACGAGGGATTTTTTGTGATTTCTTTTGAAAGGCATGATTTAAAATTATAATTTATGAGCTGTCTAAGAAACCAAGAAAACGAAAAATATCATTTGCAAAGTTAATTCTCACTTCCCAAATATCGTCAGTATTGACCAGTTTTTTAAAGTATTTTGTTGGCACTAATGGCAATTCTTCAATCAAACTAAAAATCCAAGAAGTTTTTTGAGCTTGCTTAGATGATAAAGTATCCAAAAAATCCTCTACAGGGCATTTGCCAGATATCGTCTCATAAAAAATAATCTTTTTCACAAGCCTATGTTAACATGCATGTTAACTTTGTCAAGAATAAATTTGTTTTCCTGTTTTGAAAGCGAACGCTTGAACTTACTGGTTTTTACGCAGCGAAGCGGAGTAAAAATCCATTGCAGTGATTTGTTGTGTGCCGGGCACGGCACGTATTCTTAAGGGTGCGCTGAGCTTACCCTTTATTTTAAAGCTTGGCAAGTCCCAAACCCAGCCTGATGGAGGCGAAGGGTATAGCGGTATGGCAACTGGGTATCGGTGACGGTGCTCGGAGAGGAAGCCGCCCTGCCGAGGCAGGGTACCGCGAACGCATGAGTCTTCGCCTGCGGCTACGCCACCACAAGCGGGGCGATGAACAAGAACCGAGTCAGGCGGGCCTGGTGGGACGAGTCCGCAACACAGGATAAAGTCTTCTATCCATTATAGGCCAGGCAGGTATACTCGGCGCTCGTGTGTGGAAAGATACGTGTTTACCCCGGGAGATCTGCCGCGTGTCCATTTATGGACTGAGCAAACCGTAAGGGGAGACTATCGCGTGGCAGAAGTCAGCAAAGGGCATATTAGTCGGTGGAAACGAGCTGCGGTGGAATAGACGCAGAGGACTCACCCCGACGAAGGCCTGAACGGTGCCCGGCCGAATGGCTTGGGTAAATGGTCGTGGTTATCAAAGAGCATGTTCTTACCGGTATAATGCAGCAGTCGCTGAAATGTCGGTAGCGTTCTGCTTGAGTAAAACCCGGCAGGCCGGATGTGGTTTATCCGTGCCTGTTTTGACCAGCCGACGTGTCCCGGCATAGCCGAAGGCGACGACGGAACCGCCGGATACGTGAACCGTATGTCCGGTGGTGTGGGAGGGGCGCTCAGTGATGGGCGTCCCTATCCCTATGGGCAGATGGGTTCATTCGTGCATGAGATAGGGCTTTATTCATTCTTTTAAGCGAGCCTGCACTATTGCGTCGGCCAGCCTCTCAAACGCGGATGATCGATCTAAAATACCAACAACTTTGGTTCCATCGAGTACTGGCAATGATTCAAGCCCTGAATTGCGTAACTTCTCGATTGCCACCAGTAAGTTATCTTTGGATAGAATCGGAATATTCACGCTTACTTGTCGAAAAACTTGTGGAACGGTGGCTTCTCTTAATGCGTCAACGAAGGTCTGAATGTTTGTCGCATTGATGGCGTGCTTTGGCAGGATACAACGTAGAACATCGCTCCGGTCTCGTATCTCTAGAAATTGGAGGTCAGGAAGCGCATGGAAGTATTCTTTAATGACTTCTGGAACGTAGTGGCCTTGCATTACAAACCGTAACCGTTTAACCTTTTCCCTCTTCTCTGGAACCAATTGGTATAACTGATCGAGAGAAGCCTTGGCGATTTCTTCCGCTTGTTCTGCGATATCACTGGCTTGTAGTAAAACCTCAGGAGCTTCGATAAAAGAGCCTTCATCTACCGGTGTCCGAAGCTCACCCTCAAGCTCTATACCAAAACCCTTGAATTTACTGATAAAACCACCAGCAAGGAGCGCGACCAATATCGGGATTCCCGCGACAGCAAGCCATCTTGACTCCAAAGATAGGAATAAGGCATTTCGGGCGTGTGCCGCCGCAAAGACTATCAGCATTAGTAGAGATAGTCCGACTCCACTAGCAAGGATCATGTATTTTTTATCCCTCACAAAGCTCACCTCCCTGTGAATCGTTGTTGACTGTGAAAGCTGTGTTGTTTTGACAAGGATAGCCTCTTTTAGGCTGCCCAACGTTTGGATCAGCTGCACAAAAAGCCGAGCGAGACATTTCAAATAGGCTCAAGATTTCGCTGGCTTTTTGTGTCAGACTGAATCCGATTGTTCGGTATTCCTTTCATTATTGGCAAAAATAATTTCCATAATTAATTCCTTAATTTCTTCATAACTTTCCTTACTTGGCATCAACTCACGATTGATACAAAACTTCTTTCTTTGCGTATGCAGATACAAAATTCTCTGACCCTGCACCTCTGTCTCCGATATTTCAGTGACATCATCTATTATGACATGCGTCTGAGTCTTCTTTATAAACCCTTTGGGAATCTTCAATTCAGTTTCGGTTAACTCCAGATTCAAAGATCCAGTTGCTCTTGGAACTATCAATATAAACCCGATTGCAGCAACTCCTACACTTAATGCTGTTAGAATCCAAAAAAAGATAGATGCGCCCTGTTCAGAGAAAGTGAAAATTCCGATTATAATCAATCCTCTATCGTTGTTTGCAGCTTTGAATCCGAGGACAACGGCACAAAGGCTAAAGAAGAGGATGCACATTACCATCGTAGTAACTTTTGGTTTATAGGAATAAGATTTTGGTAATAAATTAGACATTTTTATTCAATCGGGTAGGTCAGGGGCTTTTCAGCCCCATTCCCCCCTAAGAACTGTACATGACAGTTTCCCGTCATACAGCTCAAGCATCTCTAAAGCTGTCCTTGTGGGACGGCCCGATTGTGTTGCTTCCTATGCAAACTTTGCCCGGTATTCACGTGCTGATAATACCGGCGATAATTTGCTGCCCTTTTTATTCCTTCGCATCCAAAAATACTTACTGTATTTTGGATCGTAGGGATTAGCAGCCGCTTTGATTTTAATATGTCTTTTTATCCCAATGGAACTCACACGTATCACCTGATACACTTTCTTTATGCCATTTTTGATCTTGACACTAACAGCGAAAATGTGTTTCCTTTTGGCGGATGTCCAATATGTTTTGTGCAGCCACTTTTTGGATTTATTCCGGTGTCGTTTTCTTAACATGTTCCGAAGTTGTTCAAAGACATATGTATCTATGCGGCTAAAGACCTTCGATGATACCACATGACGGTGGTAGTAAGCCCAACCACGAAGTACGTCATTCAACTTTTTGATCAGACCCACCATCGGGGCGCCGACGTATTTTATGATCAACATTCCCACTTTTCGAATGAGGGCGAGAACTCCCTCAATTGATGGCGTGATGTGCAGTTTCCTGCCATGCTTTCGAAAGTCTTGCCCGAGGAATGTAAATCCCTTTTTGATGTGCGTAATCACGGTCTTTTCCTTAGACAGGGTAAGACCGCGTTCTGCAAGGAATTTTTCTATAGCCGGTTTAACTTTCTCTTCCAGTAACCGCTTTGATTTACCAGTAATGATAAAATCATCGGCATACCGGATGAAATTGACACGGACTCGACGGGAGACTGCACGCCGGACGGTTTCCTCAAGCCCGTCGAGTGTCATGTTAGCCAGCGTGGGACTGATTATCCCACCTTGAGGAACTCCTTTACGCGTGGGATACGTGATTCCGTTTTCTACATAGCCCGCATCCAGCCACTTACGAAGAACGACTTTATCCATCGGTATATTATTCAACATCCACTTTCGTGAGATATTATCATAACATCCCTCGATGTCCGCCTCAAATACCCATTTTGCCGAGTTCGGCTTTGACAGTGCGTTAAATACAGCTTGCACGGCGTCAGCACATGAGCGGCCTTCACGAAAGCCATATGAGTTTCTATCAGCTGTCGTTTCGGCTACCGGAGCCAATGCCTGCTTATAAAGTGCCTGCATTGCTCTATCGTACATGCTTGGGATTGATAGAGGTCGTTTCTTGCCGTTCTTCTTCAGGATATATATCCTTCTGAGCGGCTGTGGTTTATATCCACGTCTGCGCAGGCTGCAAGCAGCCCGCCATTTGGTTCGGGCGCCTTTCCACAAGACACCGTCTACACCCGGAGTATTTCTACCCTTGTTGGAAGTCACCCGTTTCACAGCCCATAGCTTGGCGTAGAACGAATGGGTTAATAGATATTGTAATGTTTTCACCTTATTCCATCTATTTTCCTTCACAGCCTTTGCGATACGCATTTGCAGCCTTCTGATTTGACGATGGGCTTCCTTCCAGTCAATGGAACTCCACTTCATCGCGTCATCTTTGAGTGCACCAGCTTCTTTCGCCGTCATTTGCTTTCTCATCTTTAAAGGTTCCGCAAATTCTCTCGCAATGAGACACCAGTTGGACGTCTGCACGCTCTTTCCCCGGAGCACGAAGCTGACCGGTTTTGGCGACAGGTAATGTTTCAACCCTATCTTTCGGCTCTCCCGAAAGCATTCGCTTCTTCCAACCTCTTTCTCCCGCCTCTCCATCGGCATGCCTTACGGTTTGCTTGCCTGAAATTGCTCCAGGCGAAGGACGGGGTTACTACGTTCCACACAGTTGATCCTTTGGATGACTTAGATGCATCTTCTACGCCGGTGGTACTACAGTTCCGTGCAGGCAGTTAGAAGACCTGCATCCTGACCACATCCGCTAACACTGGGTAGCGGCCTTCGACCTGTTAATCCTCGTAGGTCTGGGCTCATTGACGACGCTTACAGACATTCAATTAATTTCATCATATCATCCGACCCTGGCCCTTAACGAGGGAGGATTCCCCGGAGGGTTCGCCTGTCACCATTTGAACCCAATTCGGTACATTGTCCGTGGGGCTTCGCACCCCGTCATCAGCGCAACGGTAGCACGCCCACGTAGAGTCCGGCAGGAACATGCCGGGTACTCGAAATACTTCAGTACATTCAACTGTGCGACATCGTATCGCACCCTAACGTTTGAACTGTGCGGCCCGGCCGCTTTTTGGCCGGGTTAGCACCAGTGAATTGTTATGTTGCTGTACTAATTTTTACGCACGACCAACCAACACGCCACCCAAAACTATTAAAACTGCCCCTGTTAAAAGATAGAGGACATTGAGCTTCGCATACTCACCGAAAATAATTAGTCCTAAAACAACAGTTACTAAAGTGCTCATATTAGCTAAAGGAACCAACTTTGATACTGGCATTTGATAAATAGTAAGACCCATTGCAAGACAAATAAAACCAACACCAAAAAATATGCCGTGACCTGTAGCGAATAATCCAGCCTTATGGGAAACATGGTTTTCTGAGAAAATGAAATAAGCTATGAGCGATGTTACAATCATGCCTCCAGAAAAGTATAGAAGGTAATTGGTTTGCCCAATACCAATATCATTACTTTGTTTCTGGAATAATGCTCCAACACCGAATGCCAATGCTGGTACAAGGCCTCCAATTAGAAGTCCAACAGAATTATTCAAAATAGAATTCCTCCATGAATAGACACCATAGTTTTTATTGCCGACATAACGTTACGCTTCACCAGACGGGAAAGTGCACTGTGGCATACGTTAAAGAGATTAATAATAAAACTTTGAGTATAAGCGAAAAATGGCATTGCTTTCCCGGTCTGAGTGCAAGCGCTTGTTCTGCATTTCGGTATTATTTGGAAAACTCATAACTATTTCCTCTTTTTTCCGCACCACGCTAACCTCAGCCCAAAATTCACTGTCAGGTTTATCAATTTCAAATCTTCCGTCATTCAATAGCGCCTTAAAAAGGTCTTGCTCTGAAAATAGGAGATATCCTTCTGTAATAAACTGGGTGTGTAGTTCCATTATAGATCGAGGCTTCCGCTTGCGTTTCAGGAATTCATAGCAGGTATCAACAATATCCGTGGACATTCTCAGAACAGCGGGCCTCTTGACCCAATTAAAATCATCTTCAGTTTTACCTAAAGCGAACAGAGAACACACGTGTCATGC
>JAVVLW010000018.1:3866156-3899156 GCA_034401795.1 Chaetoderma sp. LZ-2023a
TGTTAAACCAAGACTTTTCAAAGCGGCTGAGACCCCTGCAATCCGGTGAAACGATCTGATATGTGTCATTTGTTTGTTTCCATACTACTTTTATTTATTCTCTCTTTCACCAGCACAACTGCTTGTGCTGCTATAACATCCGTTCCATTAAAGGTAATTGATGGTGAACCATATAAAGAATACCCATTCTGCAATAGCTTTGAAATTCTTTCACAAAAGTTTGCATCATCTTTGCCTGTTATTAAACGATATTCCAATTCATTTATCATAGTGGAGAAGTCTTTTTAAATAATTATTGTGATCTTATTGGCTGATGGACTTGCCCACTCATGAAGCAAGTCTTCAATGTAATGTCTCATTTTATTTTTTTCATATACATTGAGCTTCATATTTTCCTACACATATCGTTGAGTTCAGCCGCGCTTCTGAGCGTCGGCTGCAACGGGTGTTAGCCCGCCGCCTTGCTCTTTGCGAAACCCCTGCCTGCCGCCTGCTTGTCGGCAGACAGGGCAGACATGTCCGCTACCGCAAAAACTGCTCCCCACGACGAGATGGCGCTTGCTGGTGAAACTCCCGCCCCCGTTGCAACGATCGCGTCACCAGAAGCCTTCTTTTACCCTCGAGACCTGGCTTTCTTACTGCGAAAAAATCTGTTAGAATTACAACTACTCTGCTCAATGAGGCTGCTGAACACTCTGAATCAACTTGATGTTTACTCTGAGCCATTCATTGACTATCTTCTGAATGTCGATATCCTGTTCCTCTGCAAGTTTACTCATAAAATCATTCACATCTGGCTCGAGGTAAACTGGAAAGCTAAACAAGGCGTTGAGATGATAGAATTTTCCACGTGTACCCTTAGAAAAATCGTATTCTGCTCTCATAACGTATCTCCTTCTCTGTACTGGTTCGCTTCGGCACTGGTTGCTTTGCGTGCTGAGATAATACGGATTTCACACGAGTCTTCTTCAACTTGCTCAAACGTGTGCGTGACAACCCGCAAGGTACCACCACCGTCTATGCCGATGGTTATCCAACGATTTTCGTCTTCGCTATGTTCTTCGTCGTAGATGGAAAGTTGGTTCGGATCACGAAAAACCGTCGCTGCTCGGCGAAAAGCGACCTCGTGTTTACGAATGTTTTTCTTCTCTTTGACAGGATCCCAGTCGAAATTGTAGTGCAACATACACCTCTTAACCCCTATGACGATCATTTTGGCGTATGACTTTATTTGGGTGTGACGATTGTTCGGCGAAATTTTGGTCGCGTGGTTACTCAAATGATTCTAGCAATTGAGATTATAGTTCATCATACAGCGTTTGTCAACGTGCGAATCAATCTTGTTTTGGTAGAAAATCCCCTAACACTTGCGTGCTTCGGCGTGCTAAGGGTAACGGGCAGCAAGGGTTCCCAGTAAAATTAATTGAGGGCATCACCGTTCCAAAGTTGTTTCAATATTAATAAAAAGCAGACCCTGTTGTCCGGTTCACCCGCTGGTTGCATATATTTATGATATTTATTTATCAAAAAAGTTTTTTAATATTAGCTCCACTTGCTGCATATCTTCTTTGTCATATTGGGTATGCTCATTTTTAATAATTCTTTTCGTTCTTTTCATCTTATCTTTGATCGATTTTGTGAATGAAGAATGTGGGTATTCCCCTATAAACTTAAATAGTATGTCATATGCAGACCTCGTGAAAAATAGCATTTTATAGTGTTCTTTTTTGGACACTTTTTTTTAAATCGGTGACTGGCCAACTTCAATCTTAAGTATTTTTCTACTTGGAATATAAACGTTCAATGCATTCAGCTTTTTACAAAACTGTTCCTGCGCTTTTCGACGACTTGGTTGCTGAAGAGGCTCCAATCTGACAACTACTCTATCTGCTTCAGATTTGATCCATCCATGACATTGAGTGATGGCATAAAATAAGTCCACATATTCTGCTTTGTTTGGGTAATAACACAATAACCAAGAAGTCATTTCTTTGCGTATGTTCCACACTGAAGCGGTAACAAAATCAAAAAGATTTTTCCCTTCGTTATCGATTTTCTTAAAGGATTTATAGTTTTCAAGAGTAGAAACATCCACCTTTTCAGGTAGCTGTTTCTTCTGGTAAAGAAGTCTGTTGTATTCTGCTTCTAGCTTACTAATCTCAGCCTCTAAACGAGCTTTCAAACTCTTTTCTCGTCTTGATCCATCTTTGTTAAAAACGTCCTTTGTTTTTGAATTCTTTCTATGTTTCTTAGCAAGCGTTTTACGTATAGCCTTAATCTGTTTTTCAATGGATTTGATAGCAGGGTTTACTATAAGCTGTTTCTCACTTTTTTGTGTTTTAAAACCAGGGTGATAATGGAACGGATGCCTGTCATATAGGTGTTTAAATGTATTCTCAGAGGCACCCCAGCGGGCCAATATAGCTTGTGCGCATTCAACAGTACTCATGGCTCGGCCAGCATCCCACGCAAGACAGCATGTTCGGCGGCTGCTGGTCTGGTTCCAAAGATAAATTTTCCTGAGAACAAAGCTTTGAGTTTCACCATTTTTTTCCAGTGTGAATGTCTTCTCTCCTTCGAAAACGCCATAATTTTTGTTGTTCATCTCAAATAATTCAGTAAAGGAATCGTCATCTAACGCCATGAGTTTTTTTGAATCAACATGTTTTTCCCAGGTAACAAAGGGGATCTCATTCTCTATAAGAGTGTTAAAAAATTGAGCACCATACCCTTCTCGATCAAATACCATGAAGGGAATCTCTGCAAGTTCCAGCATCCATCTTTTTTTCAGTTTAACAATATGCGTTTTAAGGTCGCCTTTTCCTTCTTGAATCCGGAAATCGACAATGCGACCATTTGTATCGCATGTAACCATGTTCGTTTGTCCCGGCATCATCATTTTGCGTTGTGTATTATAACTATAATGAACCTTCTGCTTGCCGGTGTATGGAAGCAAATGACCATCTGTAAACCATATAGAAGCACCTACCACGCCGCATCTAAATTGTTGTTTAAAAAAAGAACTGCAAAGCAACTTAGAATATCGCAAATTGCAAGCGTTATAAAACCATTCCCAGACACCCTTTTTATGGGGCAATTTATTGAGACCCAAAATGAGTCCGGCTTCTTTCTGATTAACATTTTTTAATTGCTCTATGGATTTGATATTGCGGGCTGCCATCAACAAGAAAACTAAAAATATTTTGTAAGCAGAACCGAAATAACTCATTATCAGCCTCAGCCATTGATTCTGATTGATTATAACGATAAAATAAGGAAATACACCTGCAAACCGAGTAAATTTCCAATCGTGAAGGGTGCTAAAGGGCAGTTCGACTTTAGGAACTGATTCTTCGCCGAATTTAAAATCAAACTCCTGTTGTTGCTCTTGATTTTCAATCCGCTTAGCTTTTCTTTCTTCAGCAAGAATGACAGCCTTGTTACCCTGTATACGTCCACTTTGCGTAAATCTTCGTTGCTCTTCAAGGTTTTTACCCATTTTGGGATTGTATCCACCTAACAGGCCTTCTGTGCCAAATCTTTTTTTGCTCTCTATGTAATTGTGTATCGTTTGCCTGCTAATATTGAGGGCATCAGCCAATAAAGATTTAGTCGCACCCAATTCAACAGCATCAATAACAAATAATTTCTTTGCCGGTTTATCAGAAAGATCGGCCTTTTTAACAATGACATCATGGTTTTTCATAGTAACCAGATGCTTATTTCTACTGTTAAAAATCAACGACAAATTCGCACCAATATTTTTAATATTCTTCTTCTTTGATATTTCTGGGAATAGATCGTTTTGCATGATTGTCGCCTCAATAAATTATTTTCCATGAGACTATCACATAAATACAATTATTCAAGATTTATTTTACATTAATTAATTAAATCTAATATAAATAAATATGTTAAATATATCTACGTCCAATTTATCACAATATTATTGCCGAAACTATTGTCCCATAATGGTTTTAGAGTTTTTATGTGTTCTATGTATACCGAGGTCTGCATATGGTAGTTTCTCTTTAGGGCATTCAGAAAATGTACTATAATTTTTTCTGTACATCCTCACTGAATATTCATATTCAAAAAATTTATAGCACCCAGTTTTCAAAAGCTCTTCGTACGGTAATTTTTCTTCAAGCGGAACATGGATATTAATTTCGAATTCATCCGTTTCCCAATATCCGGCAGGTGTCGATATAACAAATTGAATCGTTGTTTTTTGTGGTTTTTGAGCAATTATACCTGACCAATTGTTGGTTAGGTCCCATCTCAATCTCGTTGTCTTCCCTCTAAAACCATGTCCATTACGATGAATATTTTCCCAATTTATTTTGTAAGTCGGTTTATGGTTTACCAGAGAGAGCGGTGTAAGTCGTATGTCAAAAATCTCTTTTTTGTCTAAATTTAGCAATTCTTCAAAATATTTTTCATTTTTTGCTTTTAGATTCAAAGAAATTCGTTGATAAGGTAGGTAATATTCTTTTTGTGGAGTGATATAAAATTCAAAGTTTGGTGGAATTTTTGAAAGGTTATTTTCTGGAATTGTTTTTGCAATAGGTGTTTTACAAGCCAAAAGTAGAAATAAAATAAAAAAGGATACTATAATTTCCCATTTTTTTTTAATCAAATACATAATCATTATGAATTCCTTTCCTTTTGCTGACTCCCATTGATGCATAACCAACACTAAGGAGGCGGGGACTCTCGTGATTAAATAAAGTGAGCCCATGTATCTTCGTAAACGATTGACATTAAAAAGCCGACGCTTATCCCGCTCCCTCTTCAGTGTTTTGTTGGACGAAGCCGCTACGCGGCAGAAAAAAAGTTTAAATTAGTGTATAGCTCCTTATAGCTGTCCAATTTCGGGCACTAATAACAAAAGGAGTATACCATGAATGCAACACAAGTAAATCGATTTAATGAACTTTATCAACGTCACTTAAGATTACTCAAGCTACAGGGCAAAAGTCAGAAAACCATTGATGCGTACTCTCGGGCTGTACGTCGAGTCAGTGAACATTTTGATTGCTGTCCCGATCAATTGACACAGGAACAATTAGAAATATATTTTGCCGAACTGGTTGATACCCATTCATGGAGCACAGTCAAAGTAGATCGAAATGGCCTGCAATTCTATTGGCGGTATGTGCTCAAACTTGATTGGCAATGGCTTAATATTATAAAGCCTCCAAAGATCCATACAATACCTGATATTCTTACCCTTGTTGAGATAGAAAAACTTATTGGGGCAACACGGAAACTACGTTATCGTGTTTTTTTATTAACCACCTATTCAATGGGGCTTCGTTTGGGAGAAGCCTTATCTCTTCAGGTTTGGGATATAGATGCCGACCGTAAAAAGGTTCATATTCGCCGTGGTAAAGGACATAAAGATCGTTTAGTACCATTGCCTGATCTCGCTTTATTGGCTTTGCGGGAACTCTGGAAAAAGCATCGTAATCCAAATTTAATATTTCCTAATGCCAATGGCTCTCCTGAAACAATCCAGAAGGCAACAACTCATATGGACAGAGGTGGTGCACAAAAAGCCATGAAAGTTGTAGTTGCAGAATGCGGCATTAAAAAAAAGTCCATATACACTCCCTTCGCCATAGTTTCGCCACTCATCTACTCGAACGCGGCTTAAGCCTTCGTCATATTCAAGCACTGCTCGGCCATGCCAGCCCTGCTACAACTGCACGGTATGCACATCTGACTGATATCACAGAAAAAGACAGCATGCTCACCATTGATGAGATGATTAACACTCTTCATGTTGACTTAAGGAAGGTGTAATCATGGAAATAGCCTCTATTATTAATCAATATTACGATGCATTTATAACCGAGCATGGTGATACTGCATTACCTGGTCATCTAAAGGCACTTAATGCCATTCGTCGTTGCCGCACACCTGATTCCGGTGAAGTTTATGTGAAATGTCCTGATTGTAATCACGCACAATGGCAACCTCTGTCCTGTGGACACCGCAGTTGCCCAAAGTGTCAGAACCATGTAGCCAGCCAATGGATTGATCGACAACAGGCCAAGTTATTGCCTGTCCTTTATTTTATGGTTACTTTTACATTACCCTATGAACTGAGGTCATTAGCCTGGCACCATCAGAAAATGGTGTATTCTATCTTTTTTATTTGTGTTGCCAGCACCCTGAAGGATTTCGGTTTGAATCCAAAAAATCTGGGGGCCAAAATAGGTATGACTATGGTATTGCATACTCATAGCAGGAAACTTGACCATCACCCTCATATGCATGTGGTGGTACCAGGCGGCGGTGTGGATAAACGCAGGCGTCAATGGAAAAAGAAAAAAGGTAAATATCTATTCAATAAAGATGCCATGGCTAAGGTTTTCCGAGCCCGTTTTTTGACGGCTTTAAATAAAGCCGGACTTCCTATCCCCAAAAGAGTTCCTAAAGAATGGGTAGTTGATTGCTCTCGTGTGGGAAAAGGAATAACCGCGCTGAAATACTTATCCCGGTATTTATACCGTGGTGTTATCAGTGAAAAAAATATTGTTTCAAATCACAATGGCCAGGTAACTTTTAAGTATATTGAAAGTAAGACCGGCAATACACGCTATCGCACCCTCAAAGGGGAAGATTTTTTGCGCCTCATTTTGCAACATGTCCTACCCAAAGGATTTAGAAGAGTTAGAGACTATGGGTTCCTTCATAGTAATGCAAAAAATTTGTTGTCTCTGGTGCAATTGATTTTGCATGTTGTTATTGAAGTTACACAACGTCTAAGGCCTGTTTTTAAATGTCCCTGCTGTAAGTCACCCATGGTTATTCTGGGATTCCGTCAACCTGCATGGAAACCAGGATAGCTTTTTTTTATGGCAAAAGTTTGCAATTCATTCAAATAGGAGGAAAAACTTTTATGAAATAGTTATTTTTTTGTAGCCTGTTTACAGGTTAATGCACTCCCTCGCCCTGAAAAAAGTGCGCTTTTTGAAGACGCACTTCTTACCCCTTGCTCAAAAAAGATATTTCCTTATATAAAGACACCGGGCTTGTCCAACAACCGGATAAGATTGTGGTTCGCTTCACTCACACAATCTATCCTTATTCGTTAGCCGCTTATGCGACGTATATTCCTGTCATCACAATGATTTGGAATCGTCGTTTATGGGAATGAAGTCCAGAGCAATACATGGTTCCTCTCCTATCACCCACGCGTCACTTCCTGGTACAATTTCGAATGCGCATCCCGACTCTATCTCCGCTTCATTTTCGGATGGATCTTTGACCATCATACGTCCAGAGATAACATAGCCAATGTGATTCTCCGAATCTTTACCAATCTGCGGTCCAGCATGTAAAGACCACCGCCAACCTGGTTGATATGTTCCAAATCCTATAGTAGCAGTTCTAAGGGCTGCATAGGAACGAGTACTGCCATCAATAAACTCCCGATTGTTACCAGCAGCACTCGGATTCCCTTTAAAAATGCCTGTCTGTGAATTTATATTTAATTTTGTCATAGTTTACTCTTTAGCGGGGTTCGTTCAGATGAGTTGCCAGGGGCTTGATATGACGAACTCTGTACGGTTAAATTTATATTAAAGCTGATATTTTTCGAAGTTGCTCAGTAGCCCCAGGTCAACTCCGGCGGCTTGTGTACGCCCGGCATGCATGGGCGTAAACTTATGGAGTGACCTGTCTGCGTGCACCGCACAGGCAGGAAGTTCCCTATACGTGAATCCTGTTAATAAGTCTTTAGATTTATTAGCACAAGTATTAGTCGACGGCAAGGGCGTTTCCGTGAGAAAAGGTCTGAAGGCAGGAGCTTGTGACCGGTTTGCCGAAGGCAAAAGCGAGCCGTGCGAGCGTCCAACCCTGAGAGCAGGTAAGCGAAGACTCCGAAACTATGAGCACCTGTCTGCGTGCGACACGCACAGGCAGGCGAACAAAAACAGCATATAATGCCCAGTCTCCGGGTAAGTTAGCACCACATAACAAAGCCCTGGGTTCAGGAGATAGGGTAAATGCCACGGGGGAGATCTGCCAAACGTGGCGGTTTTGGAAGACATATCGCCTGGTATCCGGTGAAAAAACCGACAGGGGCAACCGGTAAAACAAGTCCCGGCGACTGCGGGAAAGCGATCCGCCCGAAGTCGCGCTAAGAAAAAAAGGGAGCTATACAGGATACCATTGCCGTGTGTTTTCAAAATCGCGCTTTATGGGGCAACCTATAAGGTGATCCGGCAGAAGTCAGCAGAGGCCATAGTAGCCCAACGCCCGGAGTAATGTCCGGGACATGGTGAAGGGCCGAACCTTTGAGAGCAGGGAGGAGCCGGTCATACTTGAAAAGGCGATGAACCCGACAAGGGGTGTTATTATTTTCGACTTGACCCCTCGCTTACTATTTGTTTTATGCCGAGACAATAATGCTACAACAATTATCAATATGACAATATAGAATAGAGGGTCTTTATACCACCAGCCCTCAAACGACTCGACTCCGGGAGGGAATTCTTGCATATCTGTTTCACTTTAGAATAGACCAAGTCCTTTAAATAAAGAGACTATTCCGAAGCCAAAAAACATTGAAAAATACAAAAATGCCATCTTGCGGCCTTTTGGAAATGAAAAATGTTCGCATATCCAAATGAAACCTCGGAAAACAAAGGTTTTGTGAGAATAGAAATAGCTCAGTAGAAATAGAATTCCTATCAGCAGCATCCCCAAGCCATTAACAATAGAGGATGATCCTTTCTCCATTGGGCCAAGTTCGGATCCAGTGAAAAAGGGAATAATCATAGCAATTATCAAAACTAAAATAATTGCTATACCAAGTTTTAACCCTTTTTCATTTTCAATATTATTGAGTGACATAACGTATAGAGTTTTATCCATTGTCCCGCAGTACAAGAATGCGGGAGAAAGCCCAGTTTGGCAGAAACATTTTAAAAAGCTCGGACGATACGTTTAATCAGCGGGATGATGGATAAAACTTTGTTGGACTGGGCCGTTCTGATCAGCAGCTAATTATCTACCATTATCTATGGGAATTGTAAAGATGTGATTTTGCATCAGGATGTGTAAATTTTTGAAGTTTATAACTCTCATCGATCTAAAATATAGTTCATATAAACGAAAAAAGGCATCAGGATACCCAAATTTATTTACATGAGGGATATTATAGTAACTTCCGGAAGTTCCCTTGAAAGACCGAGCAGTTCCCGACACCTTCGTACATTTTCACCTTTGCAACGGTTTGCAAACAAACCGTAATGTCTGATCCGCATAAAGCCTTTTGGCAACACATGCAGTAGGAGCCGGCTGATAAACTCGAGGGCATCTATGGTTGTCTGATCTGTCTGTCCGGTATCCCGGTTTTTATACGTAAAGGTTACTTTTTCGTCTTCAAGTGACACGAGGCGATTGTTGGAAATGGCAATCCTGTGGGTATAGCGCGCGAGATATTCGAGCACATACTCCGGCTGCTCAATGGGGTCTCTGATATCTACTACCCAATCGCAAGCATAACAGCTGTTCACCAGCCCATGCTATGCGCCATGGGTCTATAGTAGCCGCGGTAGGAATGCCGATTACTCGGCACCCCCCGCACAGATCCCAAGCATGCGTAACTACCGCACTGGGCTCCTACCTTAGGTCAGACGCAGAAACATAGAAACGTTTCTCGTACCCTGTCCAGCCCAATCAACGCTGCTTCCAGCCCCTGTGTACCGGTCACGGTCGTCTGAACAAAGTTCCCCTCAGCCGGAGGCCTTTTCTCCACGAACTCCGCCGGTGGTTGGTCGCGCCGTTGGCATGATTGTGCACCTTCGCCGTTTCACTGCTGTTCGCTCGTTTCATCGATACTATGCCTCCGTCCGACTTCTCAGGCGCGTGCATGTCGAGCGTTCGGCCTTTGGCCTTCCCCGACTGGGCCGACTGTGGATAACAGTCGGTCACCCCTGGGATCTCCCGGTTTCCGTGCAAAGAGTTTGCGTGCATGCTCCGGTTCTCTGACTCCGCGGGTCCGGTGCGTCCCTCGCGATAGCGCAACGTACCGTATTGCCTTCCCCACCAAGTCACAAGGTCGGCAACCCGAAAAAGGTGATTTCGGAGCTCATTAGCCAAACCTGCACGCCCCCTGTCAACGCTTCGCCGCCCTCTTACGAGAAGCCGACGCATGACTCGGGGCCACGGCTGATCGCTAACCATTACCATGCGGGGACTTTCAGCCCTTACTCTTTGCCGGCTTTTACCGGCGCTTTCGACTTGACCCCTTTTTCTGATGGTGGTTGGAAATCCACAGAGGGTCTTGTGACAGACGAATCAATTGCATATATATTTGAATTTGTCGATGGTTTTCAACAGACATAAAACGTGAATGACATAGACATAAAATTTGAGATGTTAGTTGCAGTTATGGTCGCCATCTTGGGAGAAGATATGGGTGTGCAGTCAGCAAAAAAAGCCATAGAAATGCAATGTAATAAAGATTTCGACAAGATCAGAAAGGTTGCAGGACAGCAAGCAGTAGCGTTAATTAGAGACCAGAAAACTCCTATGGGCCTCAGCCACGTTCTTTTTGGGCATCCATTCGACAAAGTATATGGTCTTGATTCTAAAAATGCATAACCCGCATTTATGCCCTTTTCACTATTAGAATGTCTTCATAAAAATCATCTTGACGTATTTATATTTTGTATATACAATGATAGATGTGAGATTCGAATGGGATGGGAATAAAAATGAAGAGAATATACGCAAACATGGAATTGATTTTACTGATGTATATGAAATTTTCAATGGAGCCATGATTGTTAATCTTGATAAGAGAGTCGATTATGGTGAGGATCGGTATATCGGCGTAGGTTTCTTAAAAAGCACCATTGCAATTGTCGTTTTTATTAAATTTGAATGTGATGATATTATACGTTTTATTTCAGCAAGGAGGGCTAACAAACATGAAATTAAAATCTTCAAACAAGAAATCAAAAACCAACTGGGATAAACTTTATACAATGCCTGATACTGAAATTGATTACTCTGATATTCCACCTTTAAAAGAGGATTTCTTTAAAAAAGGTAAGCTTCGAATGCCTAAAACAAAGCCGTTAATTTCCATTAGATTAGATGCAGATATATTAGATTGGTTTAAATCAAATGGTGTAGGGTATCAAACTCGCATGAATGCTGTTTTGCGTATGTATATGGATGCACATAGGCATAACAAATCAATAAACTCTGACTAAAAAAGCAGAGCTTTTTTAGCAGGTTATCTCAAGCGATTCACGGCGGCTGCGCCGCTGCGAATCGCGGTGCTGACTACGTCAGTTCCTTATTCCGTCGCTCCGCGCCAGAACAAGGAACTTGACCGGACACCGTGAACCGCACAAGCAAACTGCGTTTGCTTGCACGCTCCCCGGAGCCGGTCAGCACCGCGATTATATCTAAGTAGACACTTTTCTCGAATTGAGGAAAGCCATTGAACCATAGAGGAATAATGAAAGGCAACCTTCAAAATCTCTGAGGTAAATATATGTAAGTTGCAGAACACGTTATTTTAAAATCGACTGTAAAAATATCAATCTGGCTGTATACCATTTGCCTTGGTTTGATTTACAGCTCTATTGCAGGAGCTTTATTATCTGTTTTGATTTCAGATTCTATGGAGGGATGTGAGTACTGGCTGCTTCTTTTTAAAGTATCTTTTCTCAGTGTTTTTTTTCTGTGTGTTGTTTTTTCTATATTTATTAACTGGTGGTTTAATAAAAAAAATATAGATACAAAAAAGCGTTTTAGAATGGGGATTCTTATTCTTTTTACGGTATCTCTACTCTTCATTTTGAACGATGAGAATATTGTTCCATTCAATTATACTATAGCTGATGTTCCGACAGTTAGTTTGGAGGCGCGGGCAAATAATCAGATTTTATATGAAAATTTTCATTACGGCGATGATAATCCAACATTCGAAATCAATTATTCCGGCATTAATATATGGGATGCAGTCAAGGACCCACTGACCTATGAAGAACAAATTTTACATATATGGGGTAATATTCAATATGCCCGTTCACTGATCGAAAAATTAAGCCAATATGACCAGATACCAGATTTTCCTACTGGTGAGGATGCAGTTGATTTTAATTATCTCAAGTTTAATCGTTTAATGCGCGTTCATTATGCCTATGCCATGCTGATGCTTAAAAAAGGTGAATTTGAAAAAGCCGCTAATACCCTCACGCAAACCTATTCGATAATAAAAAATATTTTTCCTTATTCCCGCTATTTAATCAGCAAAACGATTTATAACGCTATAGCAAATCAACACATACAATACGCATACAATATTGCCAGTGATCCGGGGTGTGATAAGGCTATCCTAATGATGCTGGAAAAAAACTTTTCGCCACTTATTCCAGCACAGTGCTCATCACGGGAAGCCTATATCGGCGAGTATTTTTATATGAAAAATTGTATAGAAAAATATCAGGACGATGTTGTCGGACTTTTCTGTGAATATTGTACTCGCGTAGATAATGAGCAGTGTCATTCGCGATGGAATTATTGGGTTCTTAAGTTTTTTCTAACGTTTAATTACAAACCTCAAAAATCTTGGAACCAGACAACGAATCTTTTTAATAGCATATTGTCTGAAATGAACAATCGGCCGTTGGATTTCTCAGAATCAAAGTCATTATTTGAAAAAAATAAATTTTCCGATGTTTTGGGTAATTCCGCACACTATCTAATGTCAGATATGTCATGGTTGTTTATTGAGCCCTGGACGCTTGTTGAAAGAACGGTGGAAACGAAAGTTATCAGTGACTTGTTTTATCTATTTCTTCAACATCAACTGCAAGTCTCTTTTGAAATGAAAGACTATATTACCGGTGAAAGCTATATGGAAACCGAAAGGCCTGGCATTCATTTCAGCCCGGGTTTTGACGGTGTTTCTTCTACTAAGGATGATATTTCCCTTGAAGGGTATTAAGTCTTTTAGCGTAAGCACCGTTTTAAAAACAATGAATTGCAACAAAAACATGCTATAACCTTGCTGGTGCAGGGGCCGGCAAAAAGCGCGCCGCCCCTGACCAGCCGTTCGAAGTACTGGAGCGGATAGAATCTAAAAAAGAAATATCTATGATATATACTCTTTATCAAATTGATTCATTTACTAAAGAACGATTCACTGGAAACCCAGCTGGGGTTGTTACCAATGCAGATAATTTGGGTGAAGCCGCTATGCAGAAAATTGCCAGGGAAATGAATAATTCGGAAACTGCTTTTGTTTTTGAAGGAAAGCCAGGGAAGTATGATGTACAGGTGCGTTTTTTCACCCCACAAATGGAAGTTCCTATGTGTGGGCATGCCACTATCGCAGCTCATTATGCTTTGGCTGTTGAACGTAGCTTATCTTCAGGGCGGTTGATCCAGAAAGTTGGTGTTGGGTGTTTGCCGGTGGATATCATTCAACAGGATCAGGATTATAAAATCATTATGACACAGGGGGATATTCGATTTGAGGAACCGCTAAGTCAATCATTTAGTGATGAGATAAAGTTAGCATTAGGTTTGCAAGAGAATGATATGATTAAAAATGCCCCCATTCAGATTGTGTCAACCGGACATAGTAAAATCTTTGTTGGAATAAAATCTTTTGAGAAATTGAAGAAACTGGCTCCTGATTTTTCACGATTAATCCGAATGAGCCAACAAATCAAATGTAATGGATATTTGGTGTTTACTCCAGAATCTCCCAAAACAGATTGTTTAATAAGTGCACGGATGTTTGGCCCGGCTATGGATATAAATGAAGATCCGGTAAATGGAAGTTCAGGAGGGGCTCTTGGAGCCTATTTAATTCATCATAATTTAGTTTCAATTGATGGGCAGCACCAGATCAATTTTAAAGTATATCAGGGCTTCGCTGTGGGGAGAAAAGGTATGGTTGAAGTAGAAATAGAATTGAATGAACAAGGGCAACCCGTAGTTGGTAGAATTATTGGAGATGCAGTTATTGTGTTTAAGACAACTATCGATGTATAGGGGGATTTGAAAGGAGAAAGGGATTAATCTGTTACTAAAGCGTTCGTTGGAATTAGAAAAAAAGTCTGTTTAAACAGGTAGATATTTCGCACAATGTGCAAGGATCTTTATATGATGACAAAGAATAATACTGATTTTATTGTACCGAAACGAGAGTTTGGCAATACTGGCGTTAAGATATCGAAACTTTGTCTTGGAGGCGGGTCCTTTGGAAACACTGATAGCCAAATTATTCTTGATGAAGCCTTGAAGCAAGGTGTGGATTGCTGGGAGATCGTTTCATTTACGGGAAATGTTTATTGCGAATATTTCAAAAAAAATCCAGAGATACGAGAGAAAGTTTTTTTGTCTGGAAAAGTCTATTCAACGGATCCCATTGTTATGCAGGAGCAGTTGAACATGATCCTCAAAGACAATGAGATTTCTTTCGTAGATTTTTTAGCTATACATCCAGTAGATGACGCCAAGGTACTTACTAATGATGTTAGAAAATGGGTTGAGAAAGTCAAAAAAGAAAAAAAGATTCGATTTTTTGGATTTTGCACGCATAAGAATATGGATACTTGCCTTAGCAGCGCCTCTAAGCTTGGCTGGATAGATGGGATTCAAACCTTTTACAACTACCGGATGCAAAGTGTTAAAAGCATGGAAGATGCTTTGCAGAAATGCCATGAAAAAGGCATTGGGATATTTGCTGTTAAATCCATGGGGTTCAGTGTCCAGAGAAAAACTGAGAATCAGAAGCTTCCGAGCAAGGAAAAATTAGATTCGTTGTTGAAAGGCTATAATATTTCCTTTGAGCAATTAAAACTAAGGGCGATTTGGCAGAATCCTTTTTTAACATCAATCTGTTCTCTCATGCCTAACTCAGCTATTTTACAATCGAATGTTTTGGCAGCTATCGATGAGAATTCACTCAAATCTGAAATTGTAAAATTATTGGTAGATTATGCAAATACCACCGGAAAATATTTCTGTAGGCGCTGTGACGTCTGCGATACAGCAAATGCCGATGGGATACCTATATTCAACATTATGGAAATGCTCATGTATTCAAGAGGATATGGTATAACTGATTTGGTTGCTCAGTGGTTTGCCCGATTACCAAACGAAATTAAAAGTAAAATAGCCAGTAGCGATTATTCGGGTACCGAAAAAATATGTCCGCAGAAAATGCCAATAACAAAACTCATGAAGGAAGCCTATTTAGAATTGAACAAAGCATAAATGGAGAAATTGGATTCCGGGACGCTCCTTGATATATTGATATGTCGATAAATCCTGAGGAAGAAACCGGGACATCCTTTTTTATACTACTTATAAAACAGACAG
Organism: Chaetoderma sp. LZ-2023a; assembly: GCA_034401795.1. Lineage (NCBI taxonomy): Eukaryota > Metazoa > Mollusca > Caudofoveata > Chaetodermatida > Chaetodermatidae > Chaetoderma > Chaetoderma sp. LZ-2023a. The sequence goes on from JAVVLW010000018.1 coordinate 3,881,529, forward strand.
AATACCTTCGAGTGCCCTGTGCCGAGCCCGCTACTTCCTTATGTTTATGATAGTTATTTGCTTAGTTATGGACGTCCCGGAACCTGAAAGCACCATAATAATCCCTGATCATTAAGAGATTGACCGTTGGACATTAAAAACCATCTTAAAACAAGCCGAGATATCTGATCAGGAATTTAATAAGTATCTAAAAAAATAAGGAAGCGCTTGTCTATTTTAACCGTTCCCGCCTGTCATGATAAATGCATTTATACATAAGTAATTTTGATCGTACAAAATTTTTATCTATTTTGTTTTGCTGCGGTAAAAATGCCGTCCGATAAAATCGTCTTATGCATACCCCATTTATCAAGCCATCCAGGAACTCACAACAAAGGTAAGCGGCGGTCATTTTAAGACTGCTGTCGCAGTGCTGCAGCGCAGCAGGGCTCGGCACAAGGCACTCGAAGGCATTCTGTTAATTTTATAAACAATAAAAAAGAAAAGGTAATAACGCTAAACCCGCTACTTCCTTATGTTTATGATAGTTATTTACTTAGTTATGGACGTCCCGGTTCCTAGTTATGGACGTCCCGGTTCCTACGGTTCATGTTGGGACTTATAGCACAAAAACCAAATGCCCCATCACCAAATTCTTTCTCATTTAAACAATTGAAAATCGTTTGATGGAAGGATACTGTTTTTCAAATTGCTCTATTGCTTGGTGTGAGCTTTTAGCGAATTTTTTTAAATAAAATAAATACAGCTTTGCTATTTGCTTTTCCATCTTCCTTCCCTTTAAAAGCCTTTTTATCTTTATCAGAAGTCCTTTTATTTCACTGTTATCTGAAAAAATATCCTTCATTACATCAGGACATTTATGGAAAACGTATATTAGAAAATCGTATTTTACTTTTTTCCGATCTACGTTATTAGAAGAACTGTAAATAGCTTTTTGGATATTATTTTTATTGTCCCTAATAATGTTTATAACAACATCAAACTCTCCGTCGTCATCAAGTGCAGCGAATAAATTTAAATACAGTCTACACTCTTCACCGATATGGATTTTTAAATCTAATTTTTTACCTGATTTTAAGCAAGTTAACCCAAACTCGGGATTCATATAAAAGAGTTGAATATGAAAAGTTTCTAATGATTTCAACAGATGAATAATATAATTATCGAAGTTTTTGCCATGCCCATAATATAGAATAGAAAGTATGCATCGATGATCATGGTTTAATTCCTTATCGCCTTTATAAAGAACTTTCAGATGATCAAAATCCATTTTTTTAGAAATCTTTTTTAACAATGGTTTATTATGCTTTCTTATAAAAAGTAAAAATTCCCAATAGTTTTGAATGTTAGAGTGATTTACGTTCTCCATTGTAGAAGCAATTTTGTCTGGAGAAAGTAGAGCAGTTAGTTTTTTACCAACTTTATGGTGACGATATTTGTTTTTCAATCCCAATATTGAAGAGACAACTCCAAAATATAAATTAAATAACTCATGATAGTTTTGAAGTGCGTTCATTGTGTCATCATTAATCCGTTGCGCTATAGTGGGGAGATTTTTTATTATAGAATCTTCAGTCCACTTTTCATTAATGTTGGCTAAATCGCTAATGAGATGTGCATAGTTAAAATGTGCGCTGTCAGAGTCATATCGGCTAAGGTCAATATTTGGGTTTGTTAAATCAATAATTTGATAAGCATCTGGTAAATTTGAGCCGTGTGTATAATACGCAACTCTCTGGAATAGACTTGAAAACTGAGCTTTAACAGTCAATGGAGCATTGTCCAAAGCATCAAAAATTGAAACAAGGATTTCTCGATTGATCTCTAATTTATCAAATTTAGCATTCCCCAACTCATTGAGAAGCCAATCTAATGGGTAGGCTGTCTCCTTATCACAAATTAAAAGCCAGTTCTCAATAATTCCTGGATTTTGTTCAATAGTGCTTAAACTCTCTTTACTAAATCGAACTAAAGAACGAAGCCTTTGTATCCTTACTTTGATAGGAATTTTTTCATTTTGAAGACTATCTTTTGCTAACTCTTGAATTAATTCACCTTGTGAAATTACATGCCATGCAGTGTAAAAATTGAACATAACAAACTCAAGAATGTTCGCATGTCCGTTGCAGAATTCATTATTGTTCAATAATAATTTAAATACTTTTATAGAAAAATCTCGACTGCCTTCATCGTTGAAAGTTGATATAAATATTTTCAACAGGCTCTTTGCATAACGATAATGTTTCAAACGAGTTTTACCATCCACAATAATTGCAACTTCAAGAATCTTTTGCTCAGCCTTTTTTAACCATTTGGGGTCATTAGAATAGTTTTTGAGTGCATCATTTATGTGCTGGACGTCAACGCCTTCATCTAATGTAACCAACTGATATACTGCAATAATGTATAAAATTATATCAAGCCGTTCTTGATGATGATATCTCTCAAGATCCTTTCTGGCGGTTGACCATCCTTCGCTTAAAGAATAATTAAATGCCCAAGGAGTCTTTTCATAAGACGCACGTTGTATGCGATGATCGATTGTGTCGTGGAAAGAACGGGGGGTAACATTTATCCCAATTGATACTAATCTACTAGAAATGCCATCTTTGTTTGCTAAGCAGTAGTCTGTTAAAAGTTTAACTTGTGTTTTGGGATCAATATCTACACATGGGTAACTTCTCAAGAAATCAGCTTCTTGGGATGAATTAGTGTTCCAATTTATGAGAACGAGCAGTCGTGAATTAGCTGACTGCAAAAGCGTTTCAATGAGGTTCTCAGAAAGTATTTGAGCATCATCCACAATAAGTAATGCCTGTTCTGTTGGCTCAATCAAATATTCGGTAGATTTAAAGATATCTTTATTCAACTGAAGTATAAGCGTTGAATTTTCATGATAAGATTTTGCGACTTGGTACGTTAAAAGTGATTTTCCACTTCCACTAGAACCACGTATTACGCACTTATTTGCTAAATTCAGGTTCTTATCAACCTCTTTAATCAAAAAAGAATCTGAGGGGCATGAATTGACGTCATGTTCCCCTAAGCCTGAACAGGACAATGCGGCCGAATACTCAACCTCCAAGTGTTTGTATTCAACCGGGCGATACAGAGCTATAAAATTATTCTCATATCCACGAGCTCGCTGCCTATTTTCTGCATTTTTTTTCCATTCATAGAGAACCTCTGGTGGGTAGTCAATTCCCTTATTGGTATCAATTTTTCTGGAACATTTGTTACAAAGATGGATGCCATTGGATATGCTGGTTCGTTCTTCTTCGCTAAGGTCTGGTTTTGGTCGGGGGCCATTATCAACTGCAGCAGAATAAATATGCGCAGCCACACCAGTATATTCCTTTTTATCTGGAGTATCTGCGGGGCCAATGGTTGCAACCCCGCACCCAGGATTGGAACAAACAAAGCCGACTCGTTCACCTAACAACCGAATAACGGCCTGCGGAAAATCTTGACGTTTCTTACACATACTTACTCTGAGTTATCGTAATCATGTAATTTATTATCTAATATCCTTACTCACCGCGTTCACGGAGGCGTTCAGCCACGCGGTTTTTTGCGTCGGCTGAATTAGCATTGTGTACGCCCGGCATGGGCGTGAACTTATGGGGTGAAAGTCCCCTATACGTGAATCCTGTTAATAAGTCTTTAGATTTATTAGCACAAGTATTAGCCGAAGGCAAGGGCGTCGCCGCGAGGCGAGGTCTGAAGGCAGGAGCTTGTGACCGGTTTGCCGAAGGCAAAAGCGAGCCGTGCGAGCGTCCAACCCTGAGCGCAGGTAAGCGAAGACTCCAAAGCTATGAGCCGACCTGTCTGCGTGCGACACGCACAGGCAGGCGAATAGAAATGGCATACAATGCCCAGTTTTCGGGTAAGTTAGCACCTGTCTGCGTGCAGCGCACAAGCAGGCAATATAACAAAGCCCTGGGTTCAGGAGATAGGGTAAATGCCACGGGGGAGATCTGCCAAACGTGGCGGTTTTGGAAGACATATCGGCTGGTATCCGGTGAAAAGACCGACAGGGGCAACCGGTAAACCAAGTCCCGGCGACTGCGGGAAAGCGATCCGCCCGAAGTCGCGCTAAGAAAAAAAGGGAGCTATACAGGATACCATTGCCGTGTGTTTTCAAAATCGCGCTTTATGGGGCAACCTATAAGGTGATCAGGCAGAAGTCAGCAGAGTCCATAGTAGCCCAACGCCCGGAGTAATGTCCGGGACATGGTGAAGGGCCGAACCTTTGAGAGCAGGGAGGATCCGGTCATACTTGAAAAGGCGCTGAATCCGACAGGGGGAGCTATTATTTTCGACGTGTTGACTGTAGCCGGCCTTGGGATGCAATCAGGAATCTGATTGTACTTTAAAACTCTCGGGGAACCGCCCAGTGCGGACCCGCTTGCTTGGGTGGTGTGGGGGCTGGGGGAGAAAAACCTCCGGCTACCCGATTATGTGTTTTTATGTTTATTTAAACCTTTCAAAGTATTCATCAATTTCACTGCGGAGTTCAATTCCTACACGTTCAAAACAGTCTAGTAAATCATTATACGCACCTTTACCACCAAGAAAATCCCAAAATTCCGCAGCAACTTTCAATTCATTTTCTAAATCAAGCATCCCAGCCATTGTCCAGCGACTATATGGTTTTGGTTCGTAAGGATTGTATGGTATTGCAATTAGAGTATTAATTTTTGCTTTTGGATTTTCGGATAAAACAGTTGCTGTCCATTCCAAAAGCGTTCTTTTAAATTCTTTAAAATCACCTTTGTTTGGTTTAGCGGTTTTTATATCAAAAAGGTATATTTCACCATCGTTGCTTTCAAGATAAACATCTACCTTTGTTGGTTTAACAGTTCTCATCTCTCCTTTTTGACAAACTTTTCTGATTATTTCAATTTCTTTTTTCTTATCAGGTTTTTTGTTTGCCGCTGTCAATTCATCCATAATTTTCTGAATTTCAAATTGAGCGTCAGTACTAATTTGTGTACCAGATTTCATTTGAAGTTTTGCAAGCTTAAATCTATTTGAAGCTAATGATACCGCAACGGGTTCAAAGATTGTTGTACCAAAATTTGTATTTAGAGAATGTATAAATGAATAAAGTGCAAGCCTGTCCTTACCAAGCAATCTTGTATGAAAAGGCATTATTGCTGGCTCTGGATTATACGTGTTGAATTTATTTCTTAAACTATATTTTATAGTATCTTCTACTATTTTTATTTGCTCTTTAGATAATGCCATTAATTTTTCTCTTTCAGGTGAAAGATTATTTCGGAATATGCAGCTCTGCCTTTTTCAACTCGGTTTAATACAGGTCTCTTGTATTTGTCTATAATTTCCATATTTGCCAGTTCAGCAATTTGTGGGTATAGATTATGTTTATCATTAGCCACTAAAAAGACATCATAATCTATTTTTAAGTATTGTTTGTAATTATTTAAAACATCAGAGATACCTTTTACATAAGATTTTCGAGCTTCTAAACCTTGTCCCTTACACAATGGTCCGATTTCAAGTTTATCTTTTCTCTCAAAACCAAACAGATCATAGGCGTAAGCATGTTGTTCATGATAATCTATTAATCCAACATATGGTGGACTTGAAAAAATACCTGAAATTTTATTGTTCTCAACAAGCTCTGAAAACTTTGGAAATTTATTTTTTAATTCTTCAATAATATTTATACTTCTGCTATCACCAACTATACATCTTTGAAACGTATTTGTTCTAAGAGTATCAAACTGTTTAATTCTCTTAATTGTATCTTGAGAATATCTTTGCCACCAGCTTAGTATAGAAAACAGTGGCTTGCATATTTTACCGTGTTTTTTGCAATAATATGTTTCTGTAACTGGTTCCTTTAATGTACCTAAATCAGCATGTGTTGTTGCCCTGCATGAGCGAATTGTTCGACTTAATATCACCGCAAGAGCTTTCTTTGTTTCTTGATTTTTTATTACTTTTATTTCATTGAAAACAAAGTCTATTTCATCTCTAACAGCTTTTAAGAACCATTTATCAATGAATGTATCATTTACTTGTTGTTTAAGTTCTATATTATAGCTATCTATGAGTTTATGATAAATATCGGCAAACTCTTTAGCTTTTTGATTGCCATGTTGTTTTTCATTTATTTCATTGTGTCTCACCTTGTATTTAAATTCTGGTGAAGGGAAAAACCTCTTATTAAATGTTTTTAATTCATCCAAAAGTCTTTGTTCAAATATCACATTGTTTTTATTTTTTTGAAATTCTTTGAGTTTTTGTGTAATTACCAGTGAGGTGTTTTTTATACTGTCAGTATCATGGTTTTCTATTTTGATGTTAGTTATAAATGAATTAAAAGCTGAAACATCAACCCCCAATGCATTAATTCCAAGCTCATTAGCCTGAACAAGAGTAGTTCCACTCCCGCAAAAAGGGTCTAAAACAATATCACCCCGTTCAAAAAATGATTTCTTTTTGAATTTGTCAGTATGCGTATCCAAAAAATATTCAACTAATTGAGGAATAAACTTACCTTTGTACGGATGTAACCGATGAACATGCTTTGTTGTTTCCGATTCTTTGTATTCAGAGAAAGATAAGCCCCAATTCAAATCATCACCTAATTGTTTTTTCCATCTATCAGCTTTTGTTTCATGATTAGCTTTGTAATACTCTTCTAAATCATGCCGATTAATTACAACAGTTCCATTATCACCATTTTTGGGGATTCTGCCATATTGAATTAGGTAAGATATATTTGATGTAGTAACATTTTTTTCTAAATATTTAGTTGCCCAAATACTTGCTTCTTTTATTGTCATTAAATGTTGCATTTTTTATTTATTCCTGTATTTTTCATCACATAACGTATAGAGTTTTATCCATTGTCCCGCAGTACAAGAATGCAGGAGAAAGCCCAGTTTGACAGAAACAGTTTAAAAAGCTCGAACGATACGTTTAATCAGCGGGATGATGGATAAAACTTTGTTGGACTGGGCCGCTCTGGTCAGCAGCCAATTACCTACCATTATCTATGGGGATTGTAAAGATGTGATTCTGCATCAGGATGTGTAAATTTTTGAAGTTTATAACTCTCATTGATCTAAAATTTAGTTCATCTAAACGGAAAAAGGCATCAGGATACCCAAATTTATTTGCATGCAGACCTCGTGAAAAATAGCATTTTATAGTGTTCTTTTTTGGACACTTTTTTTTAAATCGGTGACTGGCCAACTTCAATCTTAAGTATTTTTCTACTTGGAATATAAACGTTCAATGCATTCAGCTTTTTACAAAACTGTTCCTGCGCTTTTCGACGACTTGGTTGCTGAAGAGGCTCCAATCTGACAACTACTCTATCTGCTTCAGATTTGATCCATCCATGACATTGAGTGATGGCATAAAATAAGTCCACATATTCTGCTTTGTTTGGGTAATAACACAATAACCAAGAAGTCATTTCTTTGCGTATGTTCCACACTGAAGCGGTAACAAAATCAAAAAGATTTTTCCCTTCGTTATCGATTTTCTTAAAGGATTTATAGTTTTCAAGAGTAGAAACATCCACCTTTTCAGGTAGCTGTTTCTTCTGGTAAAGAAGTCTGTTGTATTCTGCTTCTAGCTTACTAATCTCAGCCTCTAAACGAGCTTTCAAACTCTTTTCTCGTCTTGATCCATCTTTGTTAAAAACGTCCTTTGTTTTTGAATTCTTTCTATGTTTCTTAGCAAGCGTTTTACGTATAGCCTTAATCTGTTTTTCAATGGATTTGATAGCAGGGTTTACTATAAGCTGTTTCTCACTTTTTTGTGTTTTAAAACCAGGGTGATAATGGAACGGATGCCTGTCATATAGGTGTTTAAATGTATTCTCAGAGGCACCCCAGCGGGCCAATATAGCTTGTGCGCATTCAACAGTACTCATGGCTCGGCCAGCATCCCACGCAAGACAGCATGTTCGGCGGCTGCTGGTCTGGTTCCAAAGATAAATTTTCCTGAGAACAAAGCTTTGAGTTTCACCATTTTTTTCCAGTGTGAATGTCTTCTCTCCTTCGAAAACGCCATAATTTTTGTTGTTCATCTCAAATAATTCAGTAAAGGAATCGTCATCTAACGCCATGAGTTTTTTTGAATCAACATGTTTTTCCCAGGTAACAAAGGGGATCTCATTCTCTATAAGAGTGTTAAAAAATTGAGCACCATACCCTTCTCGATCAAATACCATGAAGGGAATCTCTGCAAGTTCCAGCATCCATCTTTTTTTCAGTTTAACAATATGCGTTTTAAGGTCGCCTTTTCCTTCTTGAATCCGGAAATCGACAATGCGACCATTTGTATCGCATGTAACCATGTTCGTTTGTCCCGGCATCATCATTTTGCGTTGTGTATTATAACTATAATGAACCTTCTGCTTGCCGGTGTATGGAAGCAAATGACCATCTGTAAACCATATAGAAGCACCTACCACGCCGCATCTAAATTGTTGTTTAAAAAAAGAACTGCAAAGCAACTTAGAATATCGCAAATTGCAAGCGTTATAAAACCATTCCCAGACACCCTTTTTATGGGGCAATTTATTGAGACCCAAAATGAGTCCGGCTTCTTTCTGATTAACATTTTTTAATTGCTCTATGGATTTGATATTGCGGGCTGCCATCAACAAGAAAACTAAAAATATTTTGTAAGCAGAACCGAAATAACTCATTATCAGCCTCAGCCATTGATTCTGATTGATTATAACGATAAAATAAGGAAATACACCTGCAAACCGAGTAAATTTCCAATCGTGAAGGGTGCTAAAGGGCAGTTCGACTTTAGGAACTGATTCTTCGCCGAATTTAAAATCAAACTCCTGTTGTTGCTCTTGATTTTCAATCCGCTTAGCTTTTCTTTCTTCAGCAAGAATGACAGCCTTGTTACCCTGTATACGTCCACTTTGCGTAAATCTTCGTTGCTCTTCAAGGTTTTTACCCATTTTGGGATTGTATCCACCTAACAGGCCTTCTGTGCCAAATCTTTTTTTGCTCTCTATGTAATTGTGTATCGTTTGCCTGCTAATATTGAGGGCATCAGCCAATAAAGATTTAGTCGCACCCAATTCAACAGCATCAATAACAAATAATTTCTTTGCCGGTTTATCAGAAAGATCGGCCTTTTTAACAATGACATCATGGTTTTTCATAGTAACCAGATGCTTATTTCTACTGTTAAAAATCAACGACAAATTCGCACCAATATTTTTAATATTCTTCTTCTTTGATATTTCTGGGAATAGATCGTTTTGCATGATTGTCGCCTCAATAAATTATTTTCCATGAGACTATCACATAAATACAATTATTCAAGATTTATTTTACATTAATTAATTAAATCTAATATAAATAAATATGTTAAATATATCTACGTCCAATTTATCACAATATTATTGCCGAAACTATTGTCCCATAATGGTTTTAGAGTTTTTATGTGTTCTATGTATACCGAGGTCTGGCATGAGGGATATTATAGTAACTTTCTGCCAAATACCGCCAGGTTTGGGCGCACCTCTCCTGTTGCTCTTTGATGAGCTTTGACAAAGCATATGGCGCAATCATCCATAACCTTGTTGCCGGTGACAAAAAGGCTGTCTGGGTAATTAATATAATTGTAAGTCAGTCAAAATTACCTCTTACCTCTATATGTCAACAACTAATCACTATGCAAGATGTGACCCCAGCTCTTATTAACGTTGTCGCAAGCAATGTAGAAAAAAATATGCTCAAGGTCGTTCTGGGCACTTTGAGTGATATAAACGCTAAATTTCTTTGGCACGCTTGAACTCCTTGAAAAATTCTCTTGTTGCCGTATAGCGACCTTCTTTTATATCTTCCTCTGCTGGGGCTAATAACTTGAGCAAATTAAAGGCATTAGTTATTTTCTCGTATTCTCTTGCATCCACAATGACTGCTTCTGCTTTACCGTTAACGGTTAGAATTACAGGGCGTTTGGTTTTATGAATTTGTTCTAGAACGGCATTTGTATTCCGTTTGAGGTCAGTAATTGAACGAATATCTTTTGTTATGCTGATAGGCACTGGATTACCTCCATATGTCTTTTTCCGAGTATTATATGATGCTATATTGTATGCGAATATTGTGCTTATGGCAAGTGGTTTTTTAGCCGCTAATGCTAATCAGCCGCGCGGCTTTTGGCGTCGGCTGCATTAGCCTGGTGTACGCCCGGCATGGGCGTGAACTTATGGGGGGATCTGTCTGCGTGCAGCGCACAGACAGGCAACATAACGAAGCCCCGGGTTCAGGAGATAGGGTAAATGCCACGCTCGGAGTCTCCCGCTGGTCGCTTACCTGTGTATCGACAGTTCACGTTCTTATCCGGGGAGATTTGCCAGACGTGGCGGTTTTGGAAGACATATCGCCTGGTATCCGGTGAAAAAACCGGCCGGGGCAACCGGTAAAACAAGTCCCGGCGACTGCGGGAAAGCCATCCGCACGCTAAGAAAAAAAGGGAGCTATACAGGATACCATTGCCGTGTGTTTTCAAAATCGCGCTTTATGGGGCAACCTATAAGGTGATCCGGCAGAAGTCAGCAGAGTCCATAGTAGCCCAACGCCCGGAGTAATGTCCGGGACATGGTGAAGGGCTGAACCTTTGAGAGCAGGGAGGAGCCGGTCATACTTGAAAAGGCGATGAACCCGACAGGGGGGAGCTATTATTTTCGACGTGTTGACTGTAGCCGGCCTTGGGATGCAATCAGGAATCTGATTGTACTTTAAAACTTTCGGGGAACCGCCCAGTGCGGACCCGCTTGCTTGGGTGGTGTGGGGGCTGGGGGAGAAAAACCCCCGACTACCCGATTCTGCAATTGCTATCTACCGTTCCAATAATCTGGTTTTCTATGCAAATGCATTATTGCCATAATTTAAATATTGTTTTTAATTATTCGGTAAAGGATACCATATGGAAATCTACTTGTTAAACAGCGTCTTGTTTTCGAGTCTATGCTTGCCCATGCATGTGGATGAGTACATATTCTTTCAATTGTAGCTTTAACTTCTTCGGAAAATCTTAATCCAAGTCCTGGCTGACGTTCTTCATAAAACTCAATAGCTGAAAATAATTCTTTTTCAGCTGACCCATGAAAGCTATAATTCATGCTGAAAATCTTTTCTTAATTTTTTCAAAAACTTTTTCACCAGAAATAAGTTTGGCTTTCCCATCTGCAAGTTCCTGACAACGAAGCTCAACGTTGCCGTTAAGCGGGCGGCAGTTATACACCAAAGCTTATGCAAAAACAAAAAAAGAAGTCTCTAACCGGGTCTTTCAAAAACCGCACCTAAAAGCCGCTCCGCCTTCAATGGCCTTGTTAGCGTAGTTTCTTGGGTTCACGGTCTTTAGATTTCCCTTAATGCCTCAAGAGCTTCTCCAACTGGTGAAGCTATTTCGATGAACCTCTCTAATTTTTCACATTTGTAATCGCTGCATTCGGCACAATTATTGTTATTTTTTTCAATATTGCATTTTCTTATTTCACATACGCCTTCAGTAAAGAAGAATTTTATGCCATCAGATTTGCAACCATTACAATTTATTTGTTCCGGTCTGATGTCTGCATTATATTGTACAGCCCATTTTTCAGCGACTTCTTGGCGTTTAGTGTCACTGTTCTCTTGGGTGGCCAAATAGCCCTCACACTTGGAACAATCCATGCCACAATATGCAATCATTCTTGGGATCTCCCTTTTGATAATTTGTTTTTTCTTTCTTCTGTATAAAACCACCATCTTTGGGGTGGTGCTCCTTCCATAAATTTTACTGCTGAGATAAATACGTCAGCAAGACAAGGATCAAATTGTTTCCCTGTCATATCGCATAACTTTCTATACATCGAATAAGGATTTTGGCCAATAAGCTCAACGGGCTTATCGATGCCTAATAGGTGCAGATACTCAATTGTAGCAGGGCCAACATTGGGTATTTTCTTAAAATCATTAATGTCGTTTCTTATTGTCATTTTTTTATCTCTGGAACGCTAAGCGTTACATAATAAAACTCAGAGCGTTTAAAGTAAATATTCGACCCCGGGGGAGCCGGATATTTACTATCTTTCCGGCTTGAAAAAACCCTAATGGCAACATTGCTTTCATCTATGCTTTGCCATAATGGATATTCATTTTTTCGCGAGCCCTAAACTCGGGAAAGAAAATTTTCCAACACAAAAATTTTTCTTCTACGAAAAAACACAGGACTTTCTGCTATCGATATTGCTTTTAAATTGTCATATCCAGAAACAAACCAAGGCTCTTTGCAAGGCGGAACTTCCCAGATCCATTTTGGCGTTTCAATTCCCATTTCATCACACAAATACTCTATTGTTGAAGCTAATAATGAATCGATGTTTTCATTGTTCAAAGGAAAAGGTTTCTCGATTAAAGTTTGATCTTGGGTGCGCCGTAAATCATCTACAAATTCCATAAACGGAATTCGCCAGTTTTTTCCGCTTTTCAACATAGCTGTTTTAACTTCTTGAATTGTCATGTGTTTCATCGAAAACTTCCTCTAAAAAGAATTGAGTCGCTGGCTTGATAACTCGGCGCGGATAATATTTGTCTATTATATTAAAGACCTTCTCAACATTTTTGATCTTTAATTTACTGATTAAAAACTCAATATCTTTACTGTCAGTTCCGTCAATTCTTGCTGAAAGTGATTTCATTGCCAACATATATTCCGGGTCAGCAACCAGTACAACCAAATGGGATAAATTAAGAAATACCTGCCTGGGATGATCAACAAGAAATCCTTTAACTCCATCATTTAGCCAATCATTCACCAATCCATATTCATTCGCAATTTCTTTAGCAGCTTTTCTTATAATTTCTGTTGGTTGAAAAATCGCATCAACGTCTTTTGTGCTGGGTCTTGCATCATAAACAAGACACATAACTGCACCACCATACAAACAGATTTCACCTTTTACATTTTGACGCAGGAGCTTTTCGTTTAGAGCACGCAAATATTCTATAATTTCGTCTCTTAGCATATTCTACCTAAAATAGAGTTAGTCAGGTAACGTTAGCAATTATTACAAGAATTTTACCAGATTGCAAATTAATTTTCTTTTTGGAAAAGTTCAGGCTTAAATAATTCAGAATGGATACGTCGTGCCAGGTGTTCAAGGCCATCCACCAGACGTGGTGTGGGACGGTCAAAAAAGATTGGAGTCTTCAAGGTGTATACGCTTATCTCAGACAGCCGGCAGGCTGGGCCATTTACTCCGTTCCTTTTTTACCCGCTCGAATATGGTATTTCTTGACATGGAAGTGATGATGAAAATTTCTGGGATTAACGGCATATACAGGTATGTTCAACGATTGTAATTGTTCACGGGTTCAACGTTCGAAGGTTCAGGGTTGCCTGTGCCGTTTTATACCGTCTGCTTCTCTTTATGATCTCTGATGTGGTATCTGTCTCTGGTCCTCGGTCACATATATGACTGCGCTTAAGCGCAGGATAAACGTTCCTGCATCAAAGCATGGGAAGGAGAACAACCTTTGAACCTTGAACCGCTGAACCCGTGAACGGTTACCAACGATTATAGCCTGTTGACCACAGCCCTCGGGTTACCGTCCTTGATCGCAATGCAAAGGTCAGGTTTTAAACTTACGAATTTTTCCAGGTCAAGGTGAACATAAGAGCCTTTGCAGGCAATTTTGTCTTTAATGTTCAAAGAGCATAATAGTCAAGAAATTTGTTTCATAATATCGGTAATTTGAAAATGATTGCCATTAGTTCTACAGTTTGATAGATTGTAACTGCCATTTTATTTGGCGGGATAAACAAGATTTACTGGATTTATTTCACCACAGAGTCACAGAGATATATTTTCTAAACCTGATGTATCACGAAAATAAGGAAAAATAGAAAATGAAATACAAAGTATTGATAATGCGTTGTGATGAGTACGACCCTGACAGGATTGCAGGTATTATCAAAGAAGGGATGGAAGAGCTTAAAGTTACGCCTTCCGGAAGGATTCTCTTAAAGCCAAATGTGGTTATTGCACATCCTGAGATATTTCCACATGCATTTACACGCAAAGAATTCTTAGATGGTGCGATTGAGGCCACAAAGAAAAAAGCTGAAAATGTTAAAGAAATATCAGTGGGAGAGCGTTCAGGAATCACAATAGCAACCCGATACAATTTTAAAAATGCAGGTTACCCTGAAGTTATAAAAAAACATAAGATTAAAACATATTATTTTGATGAAACCAGGAATATACCTGTAAAGATAAAGGGCAGGGAAGTGTTAAGGGATACTTTATATATTCCAAAGCCGATAGTTGAGACAGACTTTCTTATTAACCTTCCAAAATTCAAGGGACATCCCTGGTGCAGGCTAACCTTGAGTCTCAAAAATCTTATAGGAATTCAGGACGATCGCCACCGGCTGGTGGATCATAATCTTTTTCTGGAACATAAGATTGCGGACTTGCAGGAGGTTATTCAACCTAAATTTATAGCCATAGATGCCATAACAGCAGGTCAGAAAATGATGCTGACGCCCACACCTTTTCACATGGGTGCTATTGTAATGGGAACAAACTCGTGTGCTGTGGATACTGTTGGATGCCATATGGTCAATGTTGATCCAGACGACCTGGTCCATCTTCGATACTCTGCCCAAAGAGGTTTCGGACCTATGGATATTGAAAAGATCGATGTTGGCGGAGATTTCCCTCTTGAAGAAATCCGGGAAAAAAATAAGAATTTTGAATTTTGTATGGAACGAATAGATGATTATTTCGGGAAAGACAGTAATCTTTCATGTACTGCAGGAAAATTTCCTGAAAAGCATTCAACCGATTACTGTTGGGGAGGATGCCCGGGCGCACTTCAGGAAGCAATGCACATATTCAGGGGTTTTTATCCGGATGTAGAAAAAGAAATGCAAAAAGTCCGGTACGTGGTAGGGAGGGTAAAGGAGCCACTTGAACTTGAAGAAGGTGAAAAAGTTATTTTTGCCGGAAGCTGCACAAGCTGGAAGGGGAAAATAAACGGAAAAGAGGTAAAGATAAAAAGCAGCTATAAAAATTACCATGATGTTGATGAGAAAAAAACCAAATCGAACGATATGCTTTTAAAGACAGTTAAAAGCTTGTGGCAAACATTTTTTAACAGATCGTCCGATTATCTCCATGTAAAGGGATGCACACTTTCTGTTGCCGAGCATGTAAACTTTTTATCCGCTTTGGGAAAGATAAAAAATCCAAATTTTGATTCCAGGCTGCTCATACCTGTTAATATCGCATACTGGCAAATGCGGATTATGCGATTTTTGAATCGTTTTAAATGAAAACCGGCCTAAAAATATATACAAGCAATCGCCTTGAAATTCTGTCCAGGCAACTGGCGCAAATAGTGAGAGAACCGTTATCTTCTCCTTTTACGCAGGAAACA
Organism: Chaetoderma sp. LZ-2023a; assembly: GCA_034401795.1. NCBI lineage: Eukaryota > Metazoa > Mollusca > Caudofoveata > Chaetodermatida > Chaetodermatidae > Chaetoderma > Chaetoderma sp. LZ-2023a. Next base: position 3,896,981 of record JAVVLW010000018.1, read on the forward strand.
ATAATTGTTCAAAGTCTTGGGATGGAGCGCTGGGTATCAATGGAGCTTGCAAGTCATAATGGGATCAGTGCAAACTGCTGTTTTCCCTTTCCCAATAAATTTTTGCAGGATATCTTTGCAAAAATAATACCCGACCTGCCGGATTATTCGCCATTCGAGTCAGCAGTAATGACTTTTAAAATTATGAAAATCCTGCCTGCATGTCTGGACATACCTGGATTTGAGAGCATTAAGTCATATCTGAAAGATGATATAAACAAGCTTAAACTGTTTCAGCTTGCCGAAAAGCTTGCCGATACATTTGAACAGTATCTTGTATTTCGACCTGAGATGATCTTTGCGTGGGAAGAGGGCAGGGAAGAAAAAGATCAGGAACATCGCTGGCAGGCATATCTGTGGCGAGAGCTGGTAAAAGGTAACGAGAAAAATCACAGGGCATATCTTCGCAAAGCACTTTTTGAGAAAATCAGAAAAAAGCAGGTTTCCTTTAAAGATCTTCCTCAACGGGTATCCTTGTTCGGTATATCATACATGCCGCCTTTTCATCTGGAAGTTTTTACACAAATATCACAACTGGTTGAAGTAAACTTATTTGTCCTGAATCCCTGTATGGAATACTGGGCCGACATTGCTTCGGATTTACAAATAAGGAAAATAAAAGACAAATATTCTGAAATCAATAATGTGAGCAATGATCTTCATCTGGAAAAGGGCAACAGGCTTCTTGCATCAATGGGGGCTTTAGGAAGAGACTTTTTCAGACTTATCAGCAGTTTTGATTATGAAATATATGAGCTGTTCGAAGACCAAAGTTGTCACAACATGCTTTCTTGTATCCAGTCTGATGTTTTATATTTACGGGAAGGTGATAATGAAAAAGAACGCAGGCCCGTTGCCCCAGCCGCCAACATCGACGATTTATCCATACAGGTACATTCATGTCACAGTGCAATGCGTGAGGTAGAGGTCTTAAATGACAATCTTCTGGCTATGTTTGAAGATGACCAGGAATTACTGCCAAAAGACATTATTGTGATGACACCTGATATTGAAACATATGCGCCTTTTATACATGCGGTATTTAATGCACAGCCGGATGAAACCCTTCGTATTCCATACAGCATTGCAGACAAGAGCATAAAAAAGGAAAGCCGGATTATCGAAACATTCCTTTTTGTACTTGATTTGAAAGAAAGCAGGCTATGCGTTTCATCTATAATGACCTTAATGGAATCACCGGCAATAAAGGGAAAATTTGACCTGACTGACTCCGACATAGAGATGGTGGAATTTTGGATAAGAGAGACTAATATCAGGTGGGGATACGACGGTTTAACAAAAAAGAAACTCGGAATTCCCGGGTTTAATGAGAATACGTGGAAAGCCGGTATAGAAAGGCTTCTTTTGGGTTATGCAATGCCCGGTGGCGGCAGAAAAATGTTTTCAGGGATACTTCCTTACGATCATATAGAAGGAAGCAATGTAAAAACTCTTGGAAAACTGCTCGAATTTTTAAACTGTATTTTTAAATGGAAAAATCGACTTGAAAAAACGCGAACTTTAGGAAATTGGGGCGTAGTATTTATAGAAATCCTTGAACAGTTTTTCATGGCTGATGAAGACACGGAAAGAGAAATACATTTTTTACGGAGAATTTTTAAGGATCTTGAAAACAAAGAAAGGATATCCGGTTTTAAAGATAAAGTTGAACTTGAAGTAATGCGATCCTACCTGGAACGAGTATTTGAACAGGAATTTACAAGCTCCGGATTCATTTCTAAAGGGATTACATTTTGCGCCATGCTTCCAATGAGAAGCATTCCTTTTAAGATTATATGTCTTATCGGCATGAATAATGACACTTTCCCACGGGAATTCAGGCCCCTTGGCTTTGATCTGATTGCACGAAAACCAAAAACAGGAGATAGATCAAAAAGAAATGACGACAAATATTTATTTCTTGAAGCTTGTATTTCCGCACGTGAAAAACTTTATATCAGCTATGTCGGGCAGAGCATACAGGATAACACAAAGATAGAACCCTCGGTAATTATAAGTGAACTTATTGATTACATTGAAAAGGGCTTTACTCTGCCGGATAACTTTATAAAAGATAATCTTATAACACAGCACAAGCTTCAGGCTTTCAGCCCGGAATATTTCCGGAAGAACTCAA
>JAVVLW010000018.1:3899656-3924656 GCA_034401795.1 Chaetoderma sp. LZ-2023a
CTCCTGTTTGAACCTGTGGATGTAGTGAATCGTATCATCAACGGCAATCCCGACACTTATTGCAGCAATGGTAATGGTCATCATATCAAGGGGAATTTTAATCCAGCCCATAAAACCCAAAACAACTCCAATGGAAAGCAGATTCGGAACAATGGCAATCAGCGCTATTTTGATTGATCTAAACAGGATTAAAAACATGCATATCAACGCCAGCACAGTTATTCCCAGGGTCAGGATCTGTGAATTAAACAGGCTTTGCAGCATATTGTTATACAACACCAGCATGCCGGTTAAATGAACATTGTTTTCTTTTAAACCAAGTTTGCCGATGAGATCGTTATGTATCCGCTTTAGAAGCTCGTTTCGGTTTAGTGATTTTTGTGAATCAATGATGCGGATTGAGAAACGAACCTGGTTATTCTCTACTGACACATAAGGGTTAAGCACTATATCTTTAAACTCGACAGGCAATTCACTATACAGCAATGCCAGTTTAAAATTGTCCAGGGCTTTGCCGCTGTTCAGCTTTTCAGCGATTTTCATCATGGTTCCAAGGGACAGGACTTTGCCGGTTTCCGGCAGGTCGTCAAGATAGTCATGAATTTTCTTAACCTGATCCATCTTGTCGGAGGTAAACCAGTATTTGTCATCATCTACGGTTTTATCGAATTCATCGAATTCTGTAAATTCATCTGATTCATCTGGTACATCTGGATTTTCCGTATTTTCTTTTGATGTGCCTGGTGATGTGCCTGGTGATGTATTGGGCGGTGAAGAGGTTTCAGGTTTTTCAATTTCAACAATAACATCTAAAGGGGTGGTGCCGCCGAGATTTCGATCAATCACCTTCATGCCCTGGTATATCTCGGTGGTATGCTTAAAATAATCGATAAAGCTGTTTTCAACAACAAGTTTTGAAAACCCAACGGCGCTTATAATAAAGACAATGCAGCTTATAACCATTATCATAGTGCCGTGTTCCTGGGTAAATTTCGCCAGAATCGATGTTAACGAGAATTTAACATCGAATTTAGACTTTACAGTCTCTTTGTTCAGCAGCATTAAACCGGCAGGGAAAAGCAGGAATGTTACAAATAAAGAAACAGTAATGCCTGCAATCATCATCCATCCAAAAGTTACAACCGGCAGGATATTACACATCAAAAGTGAACCAAAACCTGCCATGGTTGTCAGTCCGGCATAAAGACAGGGCCTTAACATCAAACGGACAGTATCATAAACGAGCTTTCTCTGGCCGGCTTCAGGATTTTTTTGTGAAAGTTCCCGGTAACGCACAATCAAATGAATTGTTATAGCCATAGTGATTATAAGTTGCAGGGATATAAAATTAGAGGATATAACCGTAACTTCCAAGCCGAACAAACCAAGGAGCCCTATCATCGAGATGGCGGAAAAACCGCAGCAGAGCATAGGCAACATGACCCACCGCAATTTTCTGAAAATAATACTTAAAGTGACAATCAAAAAAAAGAACACTCCGATACCAAATATCTTAAGATCGTTTTTGATAAAACTAACCATATCATCTGCAACCATGCTGACGCCTCCCAGGAAAAGGCTTGCATCCTGACGATAGTTGTCCATAATTGCACGGATTTCGACGATATCCTTATGTCTGCTTTCTCTGATCATGTCCCGGTGGTTTTGAAACTTTCGGACGACTTTTTCAAATTCAGCTTTTTGGACATCTGGAAGCGTACCATCGGCCTGCTTTTCCCGAAGTCGATTACGGATAGAGAGCAGATCCCGGTAAATCTCATCGATTGGAAAGTTAATCTGGAGTGCGGCTGTCTTAAGATCCGGGCTGATAAGCAAGTTTTGGTAAATGGGGCTTTTACTGAGCTCGATTTTTGCCAATCTTTTATCAACAGTTTCCGATTCTAATGTCTGCACATTGGTGGCGAGTTCCTTGATCGGTACAGGCGGGCTTTCCAGCAAAGGTACGTCGAGTATCGTAACAACGGATGATACGGATTTTAGCTTCCGCAATTGGTCCCGGAGCTGTTTAAGTTTTGCCAGTGCATTATCCGAAAACAGATCATTTTTAGGAGTATATGTCACAAACAAAAAGTCATTCTCACCATAGCGTGAATTGATAAGGCGCGAATAACGAAGATCTTTATCATCTTCTAAAACCAGGGTTTCTGCTGAAGCATCAAGCTTAAAGTCCTTTGTCTTGTATCCTAGAAAAGAGGTCACAACCAGAAAACAGATAATGACCAGTTTTGGATATTCAAGGATGATTTTATCGAAAAACCATGTGGTTATAGAATGAAATTTCATCATTTTAATAGCTTGCCAAATGCCGGTTTCGTAAAAAGTAACTTTTCACCACAGAGCTCGCAGAGAATATTTTGTTTTATTAACTCTGTGAACTCCGTGTCCTCTGTGGTAAATTCGACTTTCTACGACGCCATCAAAAAACAGGTTTACTTGTTTTCCGGTTTCTCCAGTTTTGCAAGAAGGTCATCAACAGTTTTGTTGCTCAGAATCTCGTCAAACTGAGAACGATAGGATCTTATGAGACTGACACCCTGGATTTCCATATCATAAATCTTCCAGCCCTGCTTTGATTTATGAAGCTTGTAAAGCATCGATATTTTATTGTCTTTTGATGTCAGTATAGTTGGAATTTGAACTTTTTTTCCGACCAGAATAGACTCTTTATATTCAATCTTTTCATCCGAATAAAGCATCATTTTGTCAAGATACGAATCTTTCAGGCGTTTTGTAAAAAGCCTGGTAAATTTATCTTTCTGATCTTTTGTCAGACCCGGCCAGTGTTTTTTGCCCAGAGTCAGCTTTGACATCAGTGAAAAATTAAACATTGGTATCACGATTTCTAAGATTTCTTTTTTCTTTGCCTCTTCATTAAGCTCCTTTTTTTCCAGAACCAAAATTACTTGTTCAAGCTTGCCTTTTAATAATTCCTCGGCATACTTTTTGTTATCTGCAACGGCTGACTGACTGGAAATCAGAGCAAACAAAACAGCATAAATAAGGTTTTTCATGATTTTTCCTTTCAGGTAATGGATTTCACAGGTAAAATTATTTTATTTTCAGAGTCTACGCATACCTGTGCGAGCCTTCAGGCCAATTGATTAACAAAATATAGTAAAATAGAGCCAATGTGTCAAGAAGGTAAAATTACTTTTCTAAAGTTGACAACATGATTTCCTTACCATACAATATTATTGTATGGATATTATTGTAGCGTAAATGGAGGAAAGAATCATGCAATCAGTCATTACTTCAAAGTTTCAAACCACTATTCCGAAAGGAGTACGGGAAAATCTCAAGCTTAATGTCAAAGATACTCTGGAATGGAAAGTCGAGCGCGGAAAGACAGTTGTGATACCTGTTCAGAAAAGATTTTTAAACTATAAGAATTCGATTAAAACAGGTGCTGGTAAAATTAAAAAAGATATCATGTTATCTCGTGACCGCCAGGTGGAAAAATACCTGTGAAAAAATATATTATAGATACAAATGCGCTGATATCTTTTGTTACGGACAGAAACCCGGATCAGCAGGCAAAAATAGACAAGCTGTTTAAGGTGTTTAAAGAAATTGAAAAGAAAGAATTTACGCAAAACATCTGACACTATAACTATATCAGTAGTAAGCATATCGGAGAATGCAAGTAAAGTGGAGAGTATCCATCGCCTGTCCCGGACCACGATCCTACGTCCATAGAAACTTTGAATTAGTTAGCAAAATAAGAAAAGGAGATTTAGAAAAATGAAAAAAAGCTTAATTTTTACTTTACAGTATTTTTATTAATATCTTTAAATATCATGTTTTTTCCTCTTGAATCAGAGGCAAGAAACATAGAGAGGGTAAGCCTGGATAACAACGGTGTAGAGGGGAATAACGATAGCTCTTCACCCAGTATCAGCTCTAACGGCCGCTATGTTGCATTTCGCTCTTATGCCGACAACCTGGTTTCAGGGGATGGTAATAACGCAGGTGATGTGTTTGTCTATGACAGAGATAACGATACCATAGAGATGGTAAGTGTGAATAACAGCGGTGTAGAAGGGCATGGCGATAGCTCTTCACCCAGTATCAGCTCCGACGGCCGCTATGTTGCATTTGAATCTGCTGCCACCAATCTGGTTACCTTGGATGCTAATGCCAGCTACGACGTGTTTGTTTCATATGCAGTATCGGATACGTCATCTCCGCCTGGAGGAGGAGGTGGCAGCGGCAGCTGCTTTATATCGACATGCAGGATATTAGAATAACTTGTGAACTTCGGGAAGGGCAGACGTCATATGGGGATGCTAATAAACTGGATTCCGGAAACACATTTTTGTGGGATCAACCACCACCATCCTTAATCGGCCGGTTTTAGGGGGAAAACTAGCCGATTAAGATCAAAATGCTGGTATTTTTAGGCATCTTTTATCGATTTTACAATAGGTTACTGTGTCACGGTAGGAATGCCGGTTACCCGGCACCCCCCGTACAGATCCGTACGTGAGGTATTACCTCATACGGCTCCTACCTCGGGTAATAACGTTGAAATCTCTGACCTGGAAAAGGATGTACAATTCTAACGAATAAGGTTAGATTGTGAGAGCGTAGCGAACCACAATCTAACCTTATTCGTTATGCCTATGTGCATCCATATACATACGCAAAACAGCATTCATGCGAGTTTGATACCCTACACCATTTGATTTAAACCAATCTAATATATCTGCATCTAATCTAATGGAAATTAACGGCTTTGTTTTAGGCATTCGAAGCTTACCTTTTTTAAAGAAATCCTCTTTTAAAGGTGGAATATCAGAGTAATCAATTTCAGTATCAGGCATTGTATAAAGTTTATCCCAGTTGGTTTTTGATTTCTTGTTTGAAGATTTTAATTTCATGTTTGTTAGCCCTCCTTGCTGAAATAAAACGTATAATATCATCACATTCAAATTTAATAAAAACGACAATTGCAATGGTGCTTTTTAAGAAACCTACGCCGATATACCGATCCTCACCATAATCGACTCTCTTATCAAGATTAACAATCATGGCTCCATTGAAAATTTCATATACATCAGTAAAATCAATTCCATGTTTGCGTATATTCTCTTCATTTTTATTCCCATCCCATTCGAATCTCACATCTATCATTGTATATACAAAATATAAATACGTCAAGATGATTTTTATGAAGACATTCTAATAGTGAAAAGGGCATAAATGCGGGTTATGCATTTTTAGAATCAAGACCATATACTTTGTCGAATGGATGCCCAAAAAGAACGTGGCTGAGGCCCATAGGAGTTTTCTGGTCTCTAATTAACGCTACTGCTTGCTGTCCTGCAACCTTTCTGATCTTGTCGAAATCTTTATTACATTGCATTTCTATGGCTTTTTTTGCTGACTGCACACCCATATCTTCTCCCAAGATGGCGACCATAACTGCAACTAACATCTCAAATTTTATGTCTATGTCATTCACGTTTTATGTCTGTTGAAAACCATCGACAAATTCAAATATATATGCAATTGATTCGTCTGTCACAAGACCCTCTGTGGATTTCCAACCACCATCAGAAAAAGGGGTCAAGTCGAAAGCGCCGGTAAAAGCCGGCAAAGAGTAAGGGCTGAAAGTCCCCGCATGGTAATGGTTAGCGATCAGCCGTGGCCCCGAGTCATGCGTCGGCTTCTCGTAAGAGGGCGGCGAAGCGTTGACAGGGGGCGTGCAGGTTTGGCTAATGAGCTCCGAAATCACCTTTTTCGGGTTGCCGACCTTGTGACTTGGTGGGGAAGGCAATACGGTACGTTGCGCTATCGCGAGGGACGCACCGGACCCGCGGAGTCAGAGAACCGGAGCATGCACGCAAACTCTTTGCACGGAAACCGGGAGATCCCAGGGGTGACCGACTGTTATCCACAGTCGGCCCAGTCGGGGAAGGCCAAAGGCCGAACGCTCGACATGCACGCGCCTGAGAAGTCGGACGGAGGCATAGTATCGATGAAACGAGCGAACAGCAGTGAAACGGCGAAGGTGCACAATCATGCCAACGGCGCGACCAACCACCGGCGGAGTTCGTGGAGAAAAGGCCTCCGGCTGAGGGGAACTTTGTTCAGACGACCGTGACCGGTACACAGGGGCTGGAAGCAGCGTTGATTGGGCTGGACAGGGTACGAGAAACGTTTCTATGTTTCTGCGTCTGACCTAAGGTAGGAGCCCAGTGCGGTAGTTACGCATGCTTGGGATCTGTGCGGGGGGTGCCGAGTAATCGGCATTCCTACCGCGGCTACTATAGACCCATGGCGCATAGCATGGGCTGGTGAACAGCTGTTATGCTTGCGATTGGGTAGTAGATATCAGAGACCCCATTGAGCAGCCGGAGTATGTGCTCGAATATCTCGCGCGCTATACCCACAGGATTGCCATTTCCAACAATCGCCTCGTGTCACTTGAAGACGAAAAAGTAACCTTTACGTATAAAAACCGGGATACCGGACAGACAGATCAGACAACCATAGATGCCCTCGAGTTTATCAGCCGGCTCCTACTGCATGTGTTGCCAAAAGGCTTTATGCGGATCAGACATTACGGTTTGTTTGCAAACCGTTGCAAAGGTGAAAATGTACGAAGGTGTCGGGAACTGCTCGGTCTTTCAAGGGAACTTCCGGAAGTTACTATAATATCCCTCATGTAAATAAATTTGGGTATCCTGATGCCTTTTTTCGTTTATATGAACTATATTTTAGATCGATGAGAGTTATAAACTTCAAAAATTTACACATCCTGATGCAAAATCACATCTTTACAATTCCCATAGATAATGGTAGATAATTAGCTGCTGATCAGAACGGCCCAGTCCAACAAAGTTTTATCCATCATCCCGCTGATTAAACGTATCGTCCGAGCTTTTTAAAATGTTTCTGCCAAACTGGGCTTTCTCCCGCATTCTTGTACTGCGGGACAATGGATAAAACTCTATACGTTATGTCACTCAATAATATTGAAAATGAAAAAGGGTTAAAACTTGGTATAGCAATTATTTTAGTTTTGATAATTGCTATGATTATTCCCTTTTTCACTGGATCCGAACTTGGCCCAATGGAGAAAGGATCATCCTCTATTGTTAATGGCTTGGGGATGCTGCTGATAGGAATTCTATTTCTACTGAGCTATTTCTATTCTCACAAAACCTTTGTTTTCCGAGGTTTCATTTGGATATGCGAACATTTTTCATTTCCAAAAGGCCGCAAGATGGCATTTTTGTATTTTTCAATGTTTTTTGGCTTCGGAATAGTCTCTTTATTTAAAGGACTTGGTCTATTCTAAAGTGAAACAGATATGCAAGAATTCCCTCCCGGAGTCGAGTCGTTTGAGGGCTGGTGGTATAAAGACCCTCTATTCTATATTGTCATATTGATAATTGTTGTAGCATTATTGTCTCGGCATAAAACAAATAGTAAGCGAGGGGTCAAGTCGAAAATAATAACACCCCTTGTCGGGTTCATCGCCTTTTCAAGTATGACCGGCTCCTCCCTGCTCTCAAAGGTTCGGCCCTTCACCATGTCCCGGACATTACTCCGGGCGTTGGGCTACTATGGCCTCTGCTGACTTCTGCCGGATCACCTTATAGGTTGCCCCATAAAGCGCGATTTTGAAAACACACGGCAATGGTATCCTGTATAGCTCCCTTTTTTTCTTAGCGCGACTTCGGGCGGATCGCTTTCCCGCAGTCGCCGGGACTTGGTTTACCGGTTGCCCCTGTCGGTCTTTTCACCGGATACCAGCCGATATGTCTTCCAAAACCGCCACGTCTGGCAGATCTCCCCCGTGGCATTTACCCTATCTCCTGAACCCAGGGCTTTGTTATGTGGTGCTAACTTACCCGGAGACTGGGCATTATATGCTGTTTTTGTTCGCCTGCCTGTGCGTGTCGCACGCAGACAGGTGCTCATAGTTTCGGAGTCTTCGCTTACCTGCTCTCAGGGTTGGACGCTCGCACGGCTCGCTTTTGCCTTCGGCAAACCGGTCACAATCTTTTGCCTTCAGACCTCGCCTCGCGGCGACGCCCTTGCCGTCGGCTAATACTTGTGCTAATAAATCTAAAGACTTATTAACAGGATTCACGTATAGGGAACTTCCTGCCTGTGCGGTGCACGCAGACAGGTCACCCCATAAGTTCACGCCCATGCCGGGCGTACACAAGCCGCCGGAGTTGACCTGGGGCTACTGAGCAACTTCGAAAAATATCAGCTTTAATATAAATTTAACCGTACAGAGTTCGTCATATCAAGCCCCTGGCAACTCATCTGAACGAACCCCGCTAAAGAGTAAACTATGACAAAATTAAATATAAATTCACAGACAGGCATTTTTCAAGGGAATCCGAGTGCTGCTGGTAACAATCGGGAGTTTATTGATGGCAGTACTCGTTCCTATGCAGCCCTTAGAACTGCTACTATAGGATTTGGAACATATCAACCAGGTTGGCGGTGGTCTTTACATGCTGGACCGCAGATTGGTAAAGATTCGGAGAATCACATTGGCTATGTTATCTCTGGACGTATGATGGTCAAAGATCCATCCGAAAATGAAGCGGAGATAGAGTCGGGATGCGCATTCGAAATTGTACCAGGAAGTGACGCGTGGGTGATAGGAGAGGAACCATGTATTGCTCTGGACTTCATTCCCATAAACGACGATTCCAAATCATTGTGATGACAGGAATATACGTCGCATAAGCGGCTAACAAAACACTGAAGAGGGAGCGGGATAAGCGTCGGCTTTTTAATGTCAATCGTTTACGAAGATATATGGGCTCACTTTATTTAATCACGAGAGTCCCCGCCTCCTTAGTGTTGGTTATGCATCAATGTGTAATGGTCAAGTAAAAACGGACACTTTATTTTAAGCCGCTTTGCGGCATAGTTCTTTTTCATATGCAAACGGGGTTTTATACCCCAGAGTCGAATGCAACCGAATGGAGTTATAGTAAGAGATGTAATCAAGGATCTGCATCTCCGCAGAGCGCATAGTAACAAACCTGTAATATGACAACCGTTCTGATTTCAGACTCCGGAAAAACCTTTCAGTCAATGCCGTTTCCTTAACAAACTGTTTTATAGGCGAAGTGATATTTTTTCTGTTTTACCTTGTGATTACGTTTGTATTTTCTTCCCGGGCGAATTTGTTCAATGGTTTGCACAAAAATTATCTGAAGCTTTGAGACTATGGTTTGGACGATTTCCATAGGACGTATGAAAAGCAACACAATTGAGTGCTTCATCTTTGAAAGTGCCTGTGCAAAATTGATTTGATACTTAAATTTTCTCTGTTCAGAAATATGTTTGACTTCATCTTTTACAGTAAGAGCAATAACAGCCGTAAGGTTCTTTGAGAATATTTTAGCATGAAAATCCTGATAAACCGACAGGGTGGTTTTACCTGAAAAGTTTTCAACTTGTAACCGGTATTTAATCGTTTTGTAATCTTCTTCTACGGGCCAGCGGAGATGATATAAGTCCGCGAATATATTTTCCGGATACTTATCCATGTCGGTTAATGAAGTAATGAGGATCTCAGTTTCACCAGTGTCCAGTGTGACTCGGACAAGTCGGACTTTAATGGGTGTTTTACCCAGCCCAAGTTCTTTACATTTGGAAAAGGATGCCGTTGTCGGGGAAAGCTTTACGATGGCCTCTTTTTTACCTGACAGGTAAAATTTGCTGACAACTTTCCATTTTGTGCAGGATATTCGGGCGCAGAAATTAGCATCCATTGAAAGGATTAGTTTAAAAAGCCAAAAGGCAGGGTAACCGCGATCCAGCAACACCAGATCGGTTGGCATTAATTTCAGAAAATGAAAGGCAGCTAATTCTCTTTCGCCCTGAGCTTTCGGACTGATAATAGCATCAATGGTTATTTTGTTCAGGACATCAAACATCTGTGAGACTCTGGCTTTTGGGCAACGTTTTCCTTTGGTGACATTCCAGAAGCCGAAGTGATCTACAATTTCAGGTTCATCAGGCACACGAAGGGTTGTTCCGTCAACAGCCATAAGATTTAACCCATACCAGGAACTTGATTGAAAGTTTGAGTAGAATTGTTCAGTCATAGTATTATTGAGTTCAATAAAAGCATTAAACAGCAGTTTTTTTCGGGCCTTTGACAACGAACCTTTGTTGACGACACGCTCGGCAACTTCCAGATGGTTAACAGCTTTGAAGAAGTTGTCCAGTTCGGTTTGATATGAACCGTTATTCATATTCATGAGAAAAAATATCAAATAATGAAATGGCAGTTGCCGCTCTCTTGTAAATGCGGAGGGTGATATTCTGTTGCGCTCCAAAAATTCTTTAGAAAAAATGAGATTTTTTAAAGAATTAATAAGCTCTGGCACAGAATTGGCAAAGCAAGTTCCGTGCCAAAGTGGTCAGTTTTTTTGATTTTTTTAGACATTTTTTCTCCTCACTTTTAGCTGGTTATTATTGAATTGCTTTACTCTTATTTATATCACAACAAACTAAAAGTACAAGAAATAACTCGTTTATTTTCTTAAGGAAACGGCATTGAGCTTACAGTAGTAAAACAACCAAGGAGCTCACACCTTTGAAGCGTATGAGCGTGATCTGCTCTTGTTCTTAAGAGAGCAGGTTTTATGAAGCAGAAGTAAAACATATGCCAATTTCTCCTATTCTCCAATTATAGTATAGAATACTATGGCACTTATAAATAATAATGTCAAGCAGTTACAATTTATTATGTTGCGAGTTGTTGTAACCCCTTTTTATCAAAGGATAAAATAAGTAGAAGAATTATATGCAAAGAAAATATATTTATTATATTTAAAGGGAAGTATACCCAAAACTGGCAACATAACTAAACTCACAACATAACGTCCCGGACTTCAGCATTCAGGAATCCGAGTTATATCAGCGCAAGTATGGCCAATTACGAGCGCTTCTTTACGATTAATCCCATCTTTACCACTTGTGTAGGTCAAACCCCTGTAATGATTGAAATCAACCTTTTTTTATTAGACGTAAATGTATTTTTAATTAGACTTTATTTTTTTTATAATATCCTTTCCTAAAATATTTTTCAAATCGATTCGAGTTAACAGTTCTTTTTGTTCTGATGTGACCTGGCTTAAATTGTATGTCGATGAGCCAATGTTCTCAACTTTAATTTGATCTATCATGCAAGCCGATAAATTTTTATATAATTTTTCATGAGATACAATCTCTTTGGTTTTACTACCCTCATTTTCATGCAACCTCATTGCCAAAGTGCGATTGATTAAATGAGATAATACGCAAATTGTATAGTGGGCTTTGACATGTGCTCCAGTCCACACGCACACTGGTGCAACTTGTACAAAAGATTTAATATCTCGAAATGCTGCTTCAATTACAACTTTATCTCGATATGGTTTAATGGCTTTTACTGCTGATACGCAAAATGTTTTTTTATCTTTCCGTTCAATATGATTTGTTACTAACAGCCAGAAACCATCTAATTCTCCAGCTGCTTGTTTGCTTTTTTCACCTATAATAACTGTTCCATGATAAGTACGGATTTTTTGCTCATCCCCGTCCTTTTTTTTCTGCACCACATGTGTTACTTTCAATGAAACGTCAATAAAACTGGTCAATTTATATTTCTTAATACCATGTCGAAATTTATTGTATGTTGTTTTTTTTTGTCGTGACTTTTTAGCATTTTGCAACTCAATATTGAGATTATTTGTAAAAACCAGGAAATTTTCTATTGCCTGATTTCTTGCTTTGCGTTGATCTTTAAATAATTGTGGATTGAAACAAAGTATATAACGACGTTTACCCACGACTTTTACTTCGATATAGTATGTATTTGAATTAAGCTTTATAAAATTGTGTAATTTGGAAGCCTGTTTGTTCACATTCTCAGAAGTGATATTGGAAAAATTTGAAAAATTTATATCAGTAATTCCTTTTATTTGGTTCCTGTCCATTGCTGAAATGTATTTGATTTCAGGGTCTTCGTTCTCAAGGAGAGTAAGATTGTCGTCTGAAACCATACCACGATCAAACACTAATGTTGTGTTAATTGGGTTGAAACGGTTTTTTAAACGGCCCACTAACCAGACAATAGTGGTAACATCCGCAGTTCCACCGGGCAATACTTCCCAATAAAATGGTAATCCATCCCTATTCACAACAATTGCTAAAACCACATGATTTTTGTATCCTTCCTTACAATGTCCCCATTTCATCAAAACACATCGCGAACCTGAGAAAGTAGTACTGGAAAGATCATAAAAAACAGAATCCATTGAGTTGGAATTTTTGTGGCTTAGTATATTGAAAATATGTTCGCAAATGGCTTCCTTGTGATCCTCAATAACATCTAATTCACGAAAGATACGAGATGAATTGACTGAATCTATATCAATTTTTAGTTCCCATGGAAGAGTTGTTCCGGTAAACCAATTGGAAATTTGAGATTTACTAACAGGATCAATGCAACGATTAATCGTGAGGATGCGGGCAATGTTTGCAATATTGATTTCTCGCTTCCCATTATTTTGAAAAACATCGCCTAACCGCCAATAGTCCCATATAGCATTAGCAGCTGCCACATCAAGATATGCGAAGCGATTAATAACTTTAAGATCTTCTAAAGTTGTTACAAATGCTTCAGGCTTTTTTATACCTTTTAAAAGAGACCGCCACTTAGCAGCTTCTTCTTCAGGTAGTTTTCCAAGTTTATAAACAATTTTTTTTCGATTTTTCCCATTGACACGATACGCATGGGCGAGACTATATGAACGATAGCTTTTTCCTTTGTACTTACATTCACCCCAATGCAGATGCAGATCTTTTAAATCCATAATTTCTAATATTTGACGTAATAATTTTTCATAGGTTAGTCGCTAATGTTCCAGATAATGCTTAATATAAAGGATGTACTGATATCTGTCAAGAAATATTTGAATAAATTATTAGACGTA
The DNA here is from genome assembly GCA_034401795.1 of Chaetoderma sp. LZ-2023a. NCBI lineage: Eukaryota > Metazoa > Mollusca > Caudofoveata > Chaetodermatida > Chaetodermatidae > Chaetoderma > Chaetoderma sp. LZ-2023a. The sequence goes on from JAVVLW010000018.1 coordinate 3,912,646, forward strand.
ATTTTATTATGAAAAAAATATAACTTATTGTAAATTCAGCTGGTTATAAAAAATGTAGGTCGTTAAGTGGTAAAGATGGGATTAATGGCTGTTTCGATCGGTTTTACTTTCCTACTTAAAGAGCAACCTGGAATAAATATTAGGGGAAAGCTCAATAATAGAAATGGAAAAGCCTTAAAATATATATAATGATTTTTTTCTTTTTTCCTATAATAGTAGTTTTATCTTGTGCACCTTATCCCCTTTTTTCTCTCTTATTTCGTTTGAGGCATTTTTTTGTTGATTGTGCATCATATAATTGATATGTTTAATGTGTATAAAATTCAACAAAGGAGGCTGGGAATATGCTTCAAAATCTACCATCAAAAAAAGTGCGCCTTAATGTTCAAATCCCATTTGAACTCAAGAATAAACTTAACTGGGCATCTGTAATTGAAGGTAAAAAGATGTCGGTTTTGGTTCGAGAATGCATTGAGCAAAAACTAAGACGTATCGAAAAAAAAGTGTTTGAAGAAAAAATGAAAAACGCTTACCTGGACCTTGCACGAGAGAATTTGGAAACTTCAAAAGACTTTGAATATTCAGATTCAGAAAACCTTTAAAAAGGCAAATACATGAATGATCTGATAATTAATCGGGGTGATGTATATTATGCGAATCTTGATCCGGTTACAGGTCATGAGACTGGAAAGACACGGCCAGTTGTTGTGATTCAAAACGATATTGGGAATATGTACTCACCTACCACTATTGTGGCGATAATAACGGAATATTCCGAGAAAAAGGCAACTTACCCGATATGCGTTGTTCTAAAAAAAGGAAAAGGATTAAAAAAAGACTCGATTGTAAACTTATCGCAGATTCGAACTATTGATAAAAAACGACTCATAGCAACAAAGATTGCCGAACTATCAAATAATGTTATGAAACAGGTTGATAAAGCCGTTATGTATAGCCTTGGACTCAATAAGTCAGGTTAAAATCTCTCGATTTACCAATATTTGGACGGCATATCAAATAATTAAGTTCATTGAATTATAATTGTTGCATATCATGTCCCGGACTCCAAGGGTGTCCGACATAATCGGAGGTAACAGGTTAACCAATGATATAATCAATTACCTCTTCAACAACTTGTTTTAAATCTACAGGGCCACTCTCCGTTGTTTCATTTTTATTATGTTTATGGTGGGGGAACGTGGAAAGTTTTGGATGGTGGGTACATTGTCATAACGAAATATCAGATTCCCATTACCTTCCATATATTGATATCTATATCTTAGTCCGTCAGGAGTTATGGCCTCTGTGAATTCCAGTACCGTAGAGTTGAAAAAAACAATTTTCCCATTTACATACAAATGGCCTAAAGATAAATCAGCATTATAGTCAACATGTTCCTCAGTGCTGAACCAGTCCGCAAGTTTAAGAGCAAGCTGGATATCTTTCAGCCTGTTTTCAAGTTTCATATTTTAGGGTTTCAATATCAATTATTTTCTTTTGCAATAAACTTACAAGATTAGCGAAATGGTCCCACTCTATCCACTCTTTATCATCTCCAAGTTCTCCCGAGTTGAACTTTTTTTTAAATATCTCCGTATCCATGTCCTTTGCCTTTTCAAATTCAACTATCTTTTTCTGGTAAGCTGACAACTTCCTTTGCAGCACTTCCTTACCGATGTTAATGCTTTCCTGAAGGCTTGAAAGTGCATCTTTGGCAACCATTACCTTTGCAAAATCAGTCATGATTTTATACTCCGTTTAATTATAGGTAGTTAATTAAAAATCCTTGAAACAAAAGTTATCGTTTGCTATCCCTACTGTTAAGGGAAAATTAATTTGCTAAAATTCCCCACGAAATTGGAAGAAAATATTTTAGGATCGATCATATCAGGTGAGGTTTTTACCCAAAATTGTTTATCCAGTAAAACCTACTTTTATTTAACCGGGATCGAAGGACCATTTAACCGAGGCTTTGAGCGAAAATGGGTAAAGGCGGCTACGGGACAGCGGCAGTTAGGAGGCTTCGTTTAAAAGCTAAGAAAAAGAAAATCTATGAAATAGAAAAGGGAAAGAATGTCCCGCAACCCGTTAATAAATACAGTGACTTAATAAAGTTGTTTATTTACTTATGGGATGTCCCGGACTCCCAGTTGAATGGTCTTCGGATTCAACCCCAGTACCATCCTCCAAAGGCGGATAAATCTGCCGGTTTTAATCCCGGCTTTTCACGGGGAGCTATCCCCGAGGGATAGGCTTTACGTTCCACAGAGCGGGCGGGGTAGGCAATAGATTTTTAAATTTATGACTTATCTATCTTTCAGGATAGTCTCTAATCTATGCTGCTTCTTTGTATCGTATAAAGCCCAGAATTATACCATCTTTTTTGGCTGAGTCTACAATCTTTTCAACTACTCTAAGCTCTGCGATCTCTACAAATGGCTCTCCGCATTGTTTACAAATTAAAGCGGGGACACCCTTCACGACAACCATATACTCTTCTCCAATTTCATATGGTAAATTAGTTTTTGATTTTTCCATTTTGCCTTTACATAAGGGGCATTTCATCTTATTTTCCTCCTCTTAAACCCATCTTCCCATTCTTCTTTACTCGGAGAATATACTGTAATTACCCATATTATCTGATCGTCAGAATCAATTGCAATAACTATATGGACAGGCTTTTGTTTTTCAGTAAGACCAAAGACCAAACAGCTTGGGAAAGGCCTGTCATCCCAATATTCTTCAATAATTTTGCCATGCATTAGAACTTCTTTCACTTCATCAGCATAAATTCCTCTCTCCCTCATGCGTATCGCACTGTGCTTTTTAAATGCAATACGGTCTTTCTCTGCAATTTTTCTAATCAACCTGTTTGTTATTGGCATCTGAACCTTAAAGGCATTCTTGAACTTCTTTGGTTTAACCGTAGATATTTCATGTGAACCCTAAAACCATTGTTTTAATTAGCCGCAGACTATTGCTCTGATGACCTGTATGCACAATAGCTCCTTTTGGCAAGAAAAATGTTTATGTCTTTTTCTATAAGGCATGTCGTTAATCTATACAAGCATATCTTGCAGTTCTGTTAATGAAATTGATAAACTCTGGTGCTGCCTTTACATTACCCTCAGCGGTTGGATGGCTATTCTTTCCATTCCTGGTAGGATACTTTGTCCAGTTTGATTCGCCATCACCGGTCAGGATATTATAAAGGTCAAAAACAACGACATTCTTGAGGTTGTAATTTTTAAGCCAGCCTGTCTCTATGGCTGTAAGCCAGTTAGCAAATACCCTTGCCCGCTTTCCCATCTGCCCCGGTCCTCTCTCGATAAAATCCAATAACTTTTCCTTGTAACGATTCATCCAAGGTTTGACAATCGGCGGAGCCGTCATTGCGACAAATAAAGTGCCAGGGTGTTCTCTAAAAAAGGGCAGCAAGCTTTTATATGCCGCCTCACAATTCCAAAGAGTTCTTTCAGGTGAATCGGGATCACCGGGTGAGGTTCCATCTGCTGTAATCATGTTATTGGGATAGCAGGATTTGAAGATCACAATTTGATTTGCCAAACCATCTTTGTAAAGGTTTGTCTCGCAACCTGTGTTGCACTTACTCTAGGGCGAAGCCTACTTGTGCGCCTATATTTGTGGCGAAGTTAACTGGAGCCTGACTCCATGTCCTCTCTTCGATGTTATCAGGTATTTTATCTGCTAATAAATACAGTGACTTAATAAAGTTATTTACTTACTTATGTCCCGGACTCTTAAGAATCTGTATACTTTTCAATTTAAAAAGTTACACAAAATTCTTGACATTATAGTTATACCACATTAATATATTGGTATAACTTGTCTGGACAGGAAAAAATATATGCGTGAAATTACGAAAGAACCAATTACGATGAAGGTCTTCCCAAAAGGTCAGGTTGTCATTCCCATTGCCTTAAGGAAAAAATATAACATTAATATTGGAGATCAGATTGATGTAATTCCGGAATCAAATGGAATCCTTTTAAAACTTACCACCAAAAGGATGGCTGACAAATCTCTAACTGATCGACTTTTTGGTGTTTTTAACAGGTATGCAACTGGAAAACCAGATGTTACTAAAGCAGATATTAAAAAAGCAGTCGAAAAGGGCTTCACTGAAGGCGGTATCTAATGATCGCATTATTGGACACAAACGTTATCGTCCGCTTTTTGGTGTCAGATAAATCTCCCAAATATAAAAACCTCTATTCGTTTTTTGAATCTCTGGAATATGGCAAAATGAAGGTTGAACTGAAGCTGATTGTTCTGTTTCAGGTACTTTTTGTCCTAAAAAGTTTCTACAAGGTACCAAAAGATCAAATTGCAAAGGGTATAACCGATCTTCTCAAATACAAAGGAATTGTCATTAAAAATAAAATGATGATTCGCCGTATGATGGAAATGTGGTGCAATAAAAAATTGGATATTGTTGACTGCTATCTGATTGCCATATTGGAAAATGATTCACAGAATCTCCTTTATAGTTATGATTGCAATTTCGACAAGTTCAGTATTAAGCGCAAGGAGCCTTGATTTATTATCGCCAATTTACTGGTGTATTTAAATGAATTTGATGCTTCCTCCGATAGCTCAAATTTTTAATCTATCCGCTTCCAAGCTTTCTAACTTCCTCGCTTCCCTGCCTATTTTTATCTTTTCGTATACATCATATGTTTCTTTTTTAAACGCTGGTCATAGATCTTTTCGTTAAAAACCCTACGAAATTGGAAAAGAAGTTTTAGGATCGACCAAATCAGGGAGCATTTTACCCAAAATTGTTTACCCAGTTCAATTTTTATCCAGCTTGCCCTGTGAAACCAGTATTTTCTTTTGTTTAACCGGGGTGTTGAGCGAAAATGGGTAAAGGCGGCTATGGGGCAGCGGCAGTTAGGAGGCTTCGTTTAAAAAGTAAAAAACCGACCCCAAAGGGGCCGGCCTTGAATTAACCCCTGAAAGGGGATGAAAATGCTTTGCCCTCTGAGCGGGCAAAGGAGTTGTCCCCAATTCTTGATATCTTAATACTTTGGCTTCTCTGATTCACGTTCTTTCGTTTCCTGATATTTGACATATTTTCGAATCATTTCCGTATCCAGTCCTACTGTATCTACGCAGTAACCTCTGGCCCAGAAATGATTACCCCAATAGGGTTTCTCTTTTAACTTTCTGAATTTATTTAACACCCTTATGGCTGTTCGCCCTTTCAAAGTCCCCATAAACCCAGAAATCGACACTTTTGGAGGAACCATTACCAGCAGGTGTACATGATCCACCTGAATATTTAGCTCTATGATAATGCAACCTTGTTGCTCTGAAAATGCACGGATGCAACGTTCAACCTCTTGACCTAATTTGCCGGCCAATATTTTGTACCTGTATTTCGGAACCCATACAATATGGTATTGGCAATGCCATAGTGTTTGTGATAACTTTAGAAAACGGCTCATGTGTTACTCCTTTCCTTTTGTTGTTGGGACAACTCAGGTTAGGTATAACACTGGGCCGTTCAGATGGCAAAGCCACTGAACTCTGACCTGGCCCTGAGGGCCAGGGTTTTCATGCCGGACTAAAAAAAAGAAAATATATGAAATAGAAAAGGGAAAGGGCCCGGAACCTGAAATCTGTGTTGCACTTACTCTTGGGCGGAGCCTACTTGTGCGCCTATATTTGTGGCAAAGTTAACTGTGACCTGACTTCATGTCTTCTCTTCGATGTTATCAGGTATTTTATCTGCTTATAAATACAGTGACTTAACAAAGTTATTTATTTACTTATGGAACGTCCCGGACTCCTAATCATAATAATACCCAATATACAAATCTACTTTTCCACACTCCCCTTTATAGTCGGCATAGATGTTGTCATCCAGATCCAAATTAAGTACCTGGCCCCATTCGTTTTCTCCCCATAATTTTCTTGACATGTACACAGTTTGTACATATAATTCTTTATGGGTTTTGAATGGGACCAGTATAAGGCAACCCGTAATTTAAAAAAGCACAGTATTGACTTTGCCGATGCAGTGACGGTATTTGATGATTTTAACACTGTCACCGTAAATGATCCCAGCCATGATGAAGAAAGATTTGTAACTATCGGCATGGACGCATATGGTCGCATTCTTGTCGTGGTTTATACATGGAGAGGAGATGTTATCCGCTTAATTTCTGCACGCAAGGCTACTAAGCATGAACGTAAACAATATGAGGGGTGAACCATGAGAGATGAATATGATTTCAGTAAAGGTAAACGTGGTGCGGTAATTCCGCCTGATCCTAATAAGCTTCGGATTACCATTCGTCTTGATGCGGACATTATCAATTACTTTAAAGAACAAGTACACAAGGCAGGTGGCGGCAACTATCAGACAATGATTAATGACGCACTTAGGGAATACCTGGGCAAGAGACAGTTGTCGCTTAATGAAAACACCTTACGCCGAGTCATCAGAGAAGAATTGCAGGCCGTCCATTGACAAGTATATTAAGAACATTTCTGTTCCATATTCTTCTGCCTATAAAAATAATATTCTTTTCACTCCAACCAGCCTCCTTGCTTCCTAACTTCCTTGCTTCATAGCCTAATTGTATCTTTCCGTATACATCACATGTTCCTTTTTTAAACGCTGGTCATAGATCCTTTCGTTAAAAACCCTACGAAATTGGAAAAGAAGTTTTAGGATCGACCAAATCAGGGAGCATTTTACCCAAAATTGTTTACCCAGTTCAAATTCGAAGGACCATTTAACCGAGGCCTTGAGCGAAAATGGGTAAAGGCGGCTATGGGGCAGCGGCAGTTAGGAGGCTTCGTTTAAAAACTAAAAAAAAGAAAATATATGAAATAGAAAAGGGAAAGAATGTCCCCCATTCCATTTCTCTCCGCATGAAGGACATACTTTAAAGAATTCATCAGAGGTATAGCCACAATGAGAACATTTTTTGCATTCCTTTTGGAGCACCAGTGAATTACCAATTCCGTGGAAACTTTCTCCCTTTCCCTCTATTTTTTAATTTCTGTTGATTACGTACTTTAATAGTGATAAAAATATATTAAGCGAATAAATGCAGGAGGTGTAAAATCATGCCGGAAATTGCTATAGAACTCACATATGAAAAGATAATCGAGGCTGCTTCCAAGTTAAGTGAAGGTGAGAAGGAACGTCTCTTCTTCTCCCTCAATAATGATTATGCCAAAGCATTAGATGAAATGCGGAAAGAAGCGTGGAAAAGCCATCAAAAAGGTGAAAGTATTCAATTAAGAGATTTACAATGAAATATGATGTTTACTTAAGCCCGCTTGCAAAGAAGCAATATAAGAAACTCGATGCCCATATTAGACATAATATCAGAACCGAACTATTGGATCTTGAGGAGGAACCATATGAAAAAGGAAGCCTTCTTCAAGGATTTAGCCGTGGGCTTCGTTATATAAAAATCTTTCATACTGGTGTTCAATATCGGGCAGTCTATGATATAGCAAAAGATAAAAAAGAAGTTTTAGTTATCTTTATAGGTTCACGCGAAAACTTTTATAAAGAACTCAGAAGATTTTTAGCTTAAGGTTATCTTAGCAGATTTATAATGTGTCCTTGCCTTACATATTTTAAAAGTCTTTTTTTTGGTGTTTCTTAGCGCTCTTACAATCTTATAAAAACAAAAACTGTAAATGTGAAGAACGCATCCATATCCCTCGGGGTATAGCTCTGAAATTAAGTGATCAAAATACCGAGGATGTCCCAGCTCTTTCTATCCTTTTAGCCTCCATCCCTGCTTCCTAACTTTCTCGCTTTCCCCGATGAATCGGGATTCCTGTCTGCGTGCGTTGACGCACAGGCAGGTCCGCTTCACTCCAACAAGCCTATCTTTATCTTTTCGTATACATCACATGTTTTTTTTTAAACGCTGGTCATAGATCTTTTTATTAAAAACCCTATGAAATTGAAAGAGAAAGTTTTAGGATCGACCAAATCAGGGAGCATTTTACCCAAAAGTACTTTGAGCGAAAATGGGTAAAGGCGGCTATGGGACAGCGGCAGTTAGGAGGCTTCGTTTAAAAACTAAGAAAAAGAAAATCTATGAAATAGAAAAGGGAAAGAATGTCCCGCAACCTGCTTATAAATACAGTGACTTAACAAAGTTGTTTATTTACTTATGGACGTTATATATTAAAAAATAATTTGATTTTAAATATTTTTCATCTGTGCTAAGAGAAAAATGAATAAATCAAATATCTTCGGCGAGAGAGCCCGGGCACGGGCGTAGAGACATACGATCTCGGGAGGGACAATTTAGGGCATCTCTCTGAAATATTTAACCTAGATAGGGGATGATAGGTGATCACCTTCGTGTGATATACCGGATAATTGTAACGATTAGGTAGAAAATTCGCTAAAAGTGAGAGAAACGCCGAAAAAAGCCCTTAATGGGAATAGGTTTGGTATATCCAAAATTTGCCGCACATCACAATCATCTGTTATTACTACAAATAAAATTTATTCATTTTTTTCTTTACAAAGTTAATATAGGATGTCCCGGACTCCTGTTAAAATTTACGACATAGCCGGTGAGAATTTTGCGCATACTGAAGGCTAAAGGCAAATTTTTTGTTTTACATAGGATATGGAAATGATTCGGCATCAAAACCCAGGCATAGATTTCCATAGCTCCATCCCAGGTCAGGGCCGACAAACGTTTTATAAAATCATTGCGATCTATATCGCTATGAAATATTTTTCTCCCCTCAATACCCCGACCCATGACATGGTGTAACACGCCAGGGGCATCTAATCTTGCTAATCTTGGCATAACCTGGAATTTTCATATTTAATATTAATCGTCAAGCACTTTCTGCACGAACGTCCCATTTCATGTATGATCGATTATGAGCGCTTCAGAACGATTTCTGGATGTTTCGATCGGTCCAGCTTTCCGAGTTAAAGAGCAACTTAAAAAGAAGAAAAGAGGAACAAATAATAAAAGCGAAAGTATAGTTGTTTCTTCCCTGTTCATATCATCCTCCTTCGACACTTTATATCGATGGTTTACAAGGCTTCATTGACTTATTTTTAGGTCGAACTAAATCAATGAATTATTTTAAAACTGTAAATTGAAAGAGCGCACCTCAAACCACTTAAAATAATATTTTTATATTAATAGATTGACTCAATCATTTAGTTATTTAAAGATGTTACCAAGGGTACCTCAAACTATCAAGTTAAATAGTTATCAGCGAAAGCCACACGAAAAACACCAGGTTTTTAAAGAGCGTTAAACACATGTCCTTTTTTCTATAACGGATTGACAATGTGTACCACTTGTGTTACATTTTAATAAAAATTCAAAGGAGAAAAAGCAAATGCCTGCTAAAAATCCACGAATCAATATTGTCCTTGATATGTCTTTATATAAAAACGTGCAATTTCTTGCAAAGAAGGATGGTGTATCTCTTTCCTCAAAAGCTAGAGAATTACTTAAAGAGGCCATGGAAATTCATGAGGATATTTATTTGTCCGCTATTGCCGAAGAAAGAGAGAGGACATTTGATAGAACTTCAGCTATGACTCATGAAGAAGTCTGGTCATAATGGCATATAGACTAATTTATCATACTGACGTAAAAAATACCGATTTGCCTAAAATAGACAACAAAAACAAGAAAATGGTTAAAAGAGCCATAAAAGAACGCTTGGCTATACAGCCGGAAAAATATGGAAGTCCTTTACGGCGAACCCTTAAAGGATATTGGAAATTACGTGTGGGCGATTACCGTGTTATTTTCAAAATATCAGGATATGATATATTCATTTTGGGTATAATGAATCGAAAGAGTGTGTATTCGCAAATTAATAAGCGTGCAATTGTTCAATAAAGATTTCATGAATCCGCTATGATCGTTGAACTATGGGCGCTCACTTTATTTCTCCCGGCATCCTTGCTTCCAGCGATGAATCGGGATTTCTGTCTGCGTGCGTTGACGCACAGGCAGGTCCGCTTCACTCCAACCAGCCTCTGCTCTTTGAGCTGTCAGCCTATTTAGTTTCCTATCCTCCTCGCCTACCCATCTTCCCAGCTTGCAGGCTTACGAGCCTTTTCACCTCCTTGCTTCCTAATCTCCTCGCTTCCCTGCCTATTTTTATCTTTTCGTATACATCACATGTTCCTTTTTTAAACGCTGGTCATAGATCCTTTCGTTAAAAACCCTACGCAATTGGAAAAAAAGTTTTAGGATCGACTAAATCAGGGAGCATTTTACCCAAAATTGTTTACCCAGTTCAATTTTTATCCAGCTTGCCTTGTGAAACCAACATTTTCTTTTGTTTAACCGGGGCCTTGAGCGAAAATGGGTAAAGGCAGCTATGGGACAGCGGCAGACAGGAGGCTTCGTTTAAAAACTAAGAAAAAGAAAATCTATGAAATAGAAAAGGGAAAGAATGTCCCGCAACTTACTAATAAATACAGTGACTTAACAAAGTTATTTATTTGCTTATGGACGTCCCGGACTCCATCTGATGTGTGAAGGATATGGTCTCAAGAGCAGCTAATGTTTGATATGGATGATTTATGGGTAAAGGGCAGAGGTAGGTGGCTTTGTTTGAAAACTAAGAAAAAGAAAATCAATGGGATAAAAAATCGAACTAAATCAATGAATTATTTAAATATTGTAAAACGAAAGAGCGTGCCCAAAGCCTCTTTCACTGTGTGACTATTTCACTATCCAGTTGTCTATCCTTAAGTCTTTTACTCTTTTAAAATGTTTGATATTGTTGGTTATAAGAACTAAATCTTCGACAATGGCCGTAGATGCCATCAAAATATCAGCATCTTCGATCAAATTTCCTTCTTTCTTAAGATAGGCATAGATTTCCGCAGCTTTTTCTACAGTCTCTTTTCTAATGGATACTAATTCATTTTCCTGGATGAAATCCTCAAATCTCTTTAACTTTTCTTCATTTCCAAGATCTTTTAGCCCCCGCAGAATTTCGTAGTAGGAAATAATATTGATAGTAAGTTTTTCAAACAATTCAAGATAATCTGAAACTCTACGCACCACTCGCAAATCGTTCTTCAGAAAAGCTGTAATAATATTAGTATCTAAAGTGCATCGTTTCATATCGTTGCTTTTCTCTGCCCAAAAAGACTTCTTCTTTTAATTGATTCATCAAATTGCTTTTGTTCTTCCCCCGTCAAATCGGACAGTAAGCCAGCATAAGATAGAATCTTTTCCTTTGATATTTTTCTTTCTACCTTGACTGTTACACGCACTTTGCTTCCTCTATATATCTTCAGTTTATCGATAATTTCTTGCGGAATGTGAATATGCCCATCTTCCAGCAATGTTCCGGTATATTCTTCTTGCATACCTGCCCTCCTCTATTAGAGATGAAAAGCTACCGTTTGCTAACCCAACTGTCAAGAAAAAAGACAGAGGAACGTGGACGATCTAATTCACCGGCTTGTTGCTAAAAACGCCTCTCACTCAGCCTCTTTAAGGAATAAATCCCATCCAAACCTGCAATCGACTTTGGAACCTTCTCTCGTTTGGACATAAATACATCTTTAAACCGCTGATAATTAGCGGAAACAAATTCTTTAGTTCCAATTATCCCGGAATCTGCAAAATACCGGGTGCGATACATGAACCGATTTATCCTGCTTATTTCATAATTCTTTTTACGTTCATTTTCAATTATATCACTATCTATTACCTTGGCCATATTTCTATCAGGACGATCCAAAGCACCTGCTTCATAAACATACCGCCTGTAACGTCTCAGCCTTTCATTTGCATCCATTACTCCAAATTCTTTAAGACCGAAATCAAGGGATAAAAAATCATCCATATTATTCGTTTGTATATGATAACCAAGCGAATTCCAACGGTAATCTTCGGGACGTTCAACTATACCTGCTCGCAATGGGTTTAGATCTATATATGCCAGGCAGTTGATCAATGTTTCTCCGTTTTCAACTATTACACTCTTAAATCGGT
>JAVVLW010000018.1:3925156-3948462 GCA_034401795.1 Chaetoderma sp. LZ-2023a
GAATTCGGATTCGATTACCTGCGGGATAATATGAAGTTCGACCTCGAGTCGGTTGTACAGGGTGAACTGAATTTTGCCATTGTGGATGAGGTTGACAGTATTCTGGTTGATGAAGCAAGAACACCACTTATCATTTCCGGTCCTGCCGAAAAATCGACTGATCTGTATTACCAGGTAAACGGTATCATTCCACGGCTTGTTAAAGACAATGATTATACAATTGATGAAAAGGCCAGAGCAGCCGTATTAACTGAGGAAGGCGTTGCACGTGCCGAGAATGTCCTGCAAGTTGATAATCTGTACGATCATAAAAACATAGAGTTGCTTCACCATATTAATCAGGCGTTAAAAGCGCATACGCTTTTTAGGCGGGATGTAGATTATATTGTTAAAAATGGGGAGGTAATCATTGTAGATGAGTTCACAGGGAGATTAATGCCGGGACGTCGTTACAGTGAAGGCTTGCACCAGGCCCTTGAGGCCAAAGAAAATGTAAAAATAGAAAATGAGAACCAGACCCTTGCAACCGTCACTTTTCAGAATTATTTCAGGATGTATAATAAACTGTCCGGCATGACCGGAACGGCAGATACGGAAGCAGCCGAGTTTAAAAAGATTTATGATCTGGACGTGGCTGTTATTCCCACAAACATGCCTATGGTCAGGGAAGATTTCCCTGATTCTATATACAAATCCAGAAGGGAAAAATTTGATGCAGTCATGGATGAAATCGAACGGTTGCATCAAAAGGGTCAGCCAGTTTTGGTTGGTACAATCTCCATCGACATTTCAGAAGACCTGAGTAAAAAGCTGAAAAAACGTGGAATACAGCATACAGTTCTGAATGCAAAAAACCATGAAAAAGAAGCCGAAATTATTTCTATGGCCGGTCAGAAAGGGGCTGTGACGATTTCAACCAATATGGCGGGCAGGGGAACAGATATTGTACTTGGTGAAGGTGTGACGGATCTGGAAGGTCTTCGTATAATCGGAACTGAAAGACATGAGAGCCGCCGTATAGATAACCAGCTCAGGGGACGTTCCGGAAGGCAGGGTGATCCCGGCTCATCGCGGTTTTACCTTGCCCTTGAGGATGATCTTCTCCGGATATTCGGTGGTGAACGAATTACCGGCATAATGGAGAAACTGGGCATGGAAGAAGGAGAACCCATAGAACACAACCTGATAAGCAGGGCTATTGAAAATGCTCAGGCAAAGGTCGAAGGACACAATTTTGACATCAGAAAACAGCTTATAGAGTATGATGACGTAATGAACCAGCAGCGTGAAGTTATCTACAAACAGCGGCGTGAAGCTCTTATGGGGAAAAGTCTGAAAGCCTCCATAGAGGATATGATCAGCGAAAAGATGGCAATAATAGCCGATATGTTTGCAGATGAAAAAGCTCTTCCCGAAGACTGGGATCTTAAGGGTCTGAATGAAGCTGTTTTCAAACAGTTTAACTTCAGGTTGAATTCTTTTGATGAAGATACACTTGACGGGCTGAATAGAGACGGGCTTGCACAGCTTATTTATGAAGCAGCCATGGAAATATATAATGACAGGGAGGCCGCGGTCGGCGAGGAGGATTTCAGGCAACTTGAGCGTGTGGTTATGCTGCAGACTGTTGACAACCTGTGGAAAGATCATCTTTTGTCAATGGATCACCTGAAAGAAGGTATTGGTCTCAGGGGTTATGCCCAGCAGAATCCTTTGCTTATTTATAAAAAAGAGGGCTTTGAATTGTTTCAGGAAATGATTTCCAGGGTAAAAGAGGAGACTCTGGGGATACTTTTTAGAATTCAGATAGCCGAGTCCGAAAAGATAGATGATCTAAGAAAGCCCAAAGAGCAGAATCTTACATTTTCCAGCGGAGATGCACCTGCAAGGAAAAAGCCGGTCAAACGGGTTGAGAAAAAAATTGGCCGGAATGCACCGTGCCCTTGCGGAAGCGGGAAAAAATATAAAAAATGCTGCGGAAGATAGTCTTTTTGTTGGAAATAAATAGATGAGCAACTATAATCCTGAAACTAAAGGGGATGTAATCACTGAAACCAGTGATGACGTTACCGAGCCTTCCATGTACAGGGTACTGCTCCTCAATGATGACTATACAACCATGGAGTTTGTAGTAGAAATTCTGATGCTGGTATTTAGTAAATCGGTTGAGGAAGCGACACAGATTATGCTTAATGTACACAGGATCGGAGTCGGGCTTTGTGGTGTTTATACATACGAAGTTGCAGAAACTAAGGTGGAAACTGTGCATGCTCTCGCTAAAGAAAGAGATTTTCCACTTAAATGCAGCATGGAGAAAGAATAGATCATGATTAGTAAAGAATTAAGTGTAACTTTAGGGCTGGCTGTCAGGGAAGCAAAAAAAAGACGTCATGAATATGTTTGCATAGAACATATTCTATTTGCAGTACTCTATGACACTACAGGTATTGAGATAATCGAAAGCTGCGGCGGAAATGTTGAAAACCTTGTCAACGCTCTTGAAAAGTTTTTCGATGATAATCTGGAGAATGTTCCGGAAGGAAGCGAATATGTGCTTCAGCAGACTATAGCCTTTCAAAGAGTGATTCAAAGGGCTGTTAATCATGTTCGTTCTGCTGAGAAGCACGAGGTTGAAGTAAGTGATGTGCTGGCGTCAATATTCCTGGAAAAGGATTCCCATGCTTCGCATTTTTTAAATTCTGAGGGAGTCACTCGCCTTAATGTGTTAAGTTACATATCCCATAACATATCAAAAACACATTTTGATGGCGGGTCGGGTGGGTTTGTTAAGACAGATAAAAAACAGAAAAAGAAAAGGACAAATCCTCTTGAGCTTTTTACCATAGATCTTGTTAAAATGGCCGCTGACGGGAAGTTGGACCCGCTAATCGGGCGCAAGACCGAGATGGAACGTACCATGCAGGTTTTGTGTCGGAGACGCAAAAACAATCCTGTTTTTGTAGGTGACCCAGGTGTCGGGAAAACCGCTATGGCTGAGGGCCTGGCTCAAAAAATAAATGAAGCGGATCTTCCTGAAATCCTGAAAAATATTAAAATTTTTTCCCTGGATCTTGGCGGGCTGCTGGCCGGAACAAAATTCAGGGGTGACTTTGAGCAGAGACTGAAAGGGGTTATCGCCGAGCTTAAAAAAATACCGAATGCAATTTTATTTATTGATGAAATACATACTATAGTGGGAGCTGGAGCAACAAGCAGCGGGTCCATGGATGCTTCGAATATTTTAAAGCCTGTCCTTGCCACAGGAGATATACGGTGCATAGGATCTACCACATATGAGGAATATAAAAACCACTTTGAAAAAGATCGAGCGCTTTCCCGGCGTTTTGAAAAGATAGAAATCCATGAGCCGCCGGTTTCAGAAACAATACAGATTCTCAAAGGTCTCAGATCACGTTACGAGGAGCACCACGAAATTATTTATACGGATTCGGCACTGAAAGCAGCAACAGAACTTTCAGCAAAGTATATCAATGACCGTTATCTTCCTGACAAGGCAATAGATGTTATTGATGAGGCAGGTGCATTTGTAAGACTTTCAGGATCTAAGCGCAGGAAAAAAATCAATCCTTCTGATATTGAAAAAATCGTGGCAAAGATAGCCAAAATTCCTACCCAAAGCGTATCAACATCCGACCGGTCAAAATTGAAAAATCTAGAAGAGAGCTTAAAGCAGGTAGTTTTCGGGCAGGATGATGCCATAAAGAGTATGGTAACTTCAATAAAGCGTTCCCGTGCAGGCCTTGCAGCTCCTGACAAACCTATAGGATCATTTTTGTTTACAGGGCCGACCGGTGTTGGAAAAACAGAAGTTTCGCTGCAACTGTCTAAGATTTTCGGTGTTGAGTTTATCAGGTTTGACATGAGCGAATATATGGAAAAGCATGCTGTAGCACGCCTTATCGGTGCACCTCCGGGTTATATCGGATTCGACCAGGGCGGGCTCCTTACCGACGGTATCCGCAAGCATCCATATGCAGTGCTGCTTTTTGACGAGATAGAAAAAGCACACCAGGATCTGTTTAACATTTTACTCCAGGTTCTGGATCACGCCACTTTGACCGATAATAGCGGGAAAAAGGCTGATTTCAGAAATGTTATAATAATTATGACCTCAAATGCCGGAAGCCGTGAGATGAGCAGTCAAAGTATAGGCTTTGGCGATGTGCATAAAGATGTTGAATCAAAGGGTAAAAAAGCTGTTGAAAAATTCTTCAGCCCGGAATTCAGAAACCGGCTTGACGGCATGATTCAATTTAGTTCTCTAACTATAGAGATCATGGAAAAGGTAGTAGACAAGTTCATGCTTGAAGTCAATGAACAGCTTTCCGTACCGAAAGTCCGGCTTACAATTTCTCCTAAGGTGCGCACATGGCTTGCAAAAAAAGGCTATGATCCGCGATACGGCGCCAGGCCTCTCGAACGTTTGATACAGACGGAAATCAAGGATGTTCTCGCCGACCAGATCCTGTTCGGACGCCTTGAAAAAGGCGGTGAGATTTTAGTTGGTCTGGAAAATGACAAATTGATATTCAATTAAACCTTTCATGCCTGTTTTCTATTTAACCGACGAGCATATATTCCCCCCACCCCACCTTGCCGAAAAGGAAGGCCTGCTGGCAGTAGGCGGCGATCTGAGCGAAGAAAGACTCCTGCTTGCCTACCGCATGGGCATATTTCCATGGTATTCGGACGAAGAACCTGTCCTGTGGTGGTCGCCTGACCCGCGCATGGTACTTTATCCGGAAGAAATCAAGGTCTCAAAAACCTTAAAAAAGATAATTAAAAAAGACAAGTTTGATATCTCTATGGATCAGGCATTCGATGAGGTTATCAAGGCGTGTGCACAAATTAGATCAGAAAATAATGAAGGAACATGGATTGGGAAAGATATGATAAAAGCTTACTGCAAACTGCACGAATCAGGTTATGCGCATTCTGTGGAAGCCTGGTATAAAGGAGAACTAGTTGGTGGCTTATACGGTGTTTCCCTTGGAAAATCATTTTTCGGGGAATCAATGTTTACAAAGGTAAGCAATGCGTCTAATGTTGTGTTTGTCAAACTTGTAGAATATCTTACTAAAATCTCTTTTGATATGATCGACTGCCAGGTTAAAACCGAACATATGATCCGCTTTGGTGCAAGGGAGGTACCGCGAGATCTCTTTTTGCAGCAATTGAAAAAGTCTTTATGTAAACCGACAATAAAAGGAAAGTGGAGTTTTGAGACAAAAAAAATTAGCCACAAACCCACACCGACCAACACGGACAGGAGGTAATCCGAAATGGAAAAGGACTGTATTTTTTGCAAAATTGTTAATGGGGAAATACCGACAGAGTTTTTATATGAAAATGACAACATAGTGGTATTTAAGGATATTAACCCTCATGCACCGGTACATATTCTTATTGTTCCCAAAAAGCATATACGAAGCATTAACGATTTGACGGAAAACGACAGAGAAATTATCTCTCGAATGATAATGGCTGGAAAAGATATAGCCCAAAAAGAATCGATTAATTCATCAGGATATAAGCTTCTTTTTAACGTGGAAAGGGGAGGGGGGCAGGTAATTTTTCATCTCCATTTGCACCTTATTGGCGGATGGGAAAAAAAATAAAAGAACCGGGAGGGATATATGTACATATCCCTTTTTGCGTTAAAAAATGCCCCTACTGTGATTTTTATTCCATAACAGACACTTCTTTAAAACAAAGATTCATTTCAGCCGTAATCAGTGAAATGAATCTTACCTGCAATCTGCCTTTTAAGTTCGACACGCTTTATATCGGTGGCGGAACACCTTCGGTTTTAGAGACGAAATTAATCACCCGGATAATCGAAAATGCGTCCGATTTATATAAGCTCCTGCCTGATTCGGAAATAACCATAGAAGTAAATCCAGGCACTGTAAAACCTGAAAAACTAGGGAAATACAGGGATGCGGGTGTTAACAGGATCAGCATCGGTGTACAATCTTTTCAAAAAAATAATCTTAACTTCCTTGGACGGATGCATACGGTCGAGGATGCAGATTTTGCTATACGATGGGCGAAAGATGCAGGTTTTGAAAATATAGGTATAGATCTAATTTACGGCATTGTCGGTCAAACCCAAAAATCCTGGCTTTGCGATCTTGCAAAAGCCGTTTCATATAAGCCTGAACATCTTTCCTGCTACATGCTCACTTATGAGTCAGGGACACCCATAGAAAGAGACCGACAAAAGGGTCTATTTAAGCCGCTGAATGAAGAAAAGGTTGGGGGGTTATTTAAAACAACCGTAGAGTATTTAGCAGGCAAAGGCTATGCCCAATATGAAATATCGAACTTCGCGCGCACAAATATCTTGAGGTCTCGTCATAACCAAAAGTACTGGTCATTCACCCCATATATAGGGCTTGGGCCGTCAGCTCATTCCTTCTTAGAACCCAGACGCTACTGGAACAAAGCCGGTGTGATGGAATACATAAAAGATCTTGGGGAAGGCAGGCTTCCAATTGGCGGGCAGGAGGTTTTAAGCAGAGAACAAATGATGACGGAGTCTATTTTCCTTGGATTGCGAAGAGCAGATGGAATAGACGTATCAAAATTCAACAGCAGGTTTGATGAAAACTTCTTTGAAATATTCGGAAAACAGATAGATCATTTTAAAAAAAAGGGGTTGATTGTCACAAATCAAACAAGTTGTGCGCTAACCGTAAAAGGCATGCTGTTTTTAGACAGCATCACATCCAGACTTGTAAATCAGGATTTCTAAAAGCCGCAAAGGAGCGGCCTTCGGCCTTGAAGAGCGTCCCTTCGGGACTCAAGGAGCAGCCCTTCGGGCTTTGAAGAGCGGCCTTCGGCCTTGAAGAGCGTCCCTTCGGAACTCAAGGAGCAGCCCTTCGGGCTTTGAAGAGCGGCCTTCGGCCTTGAGTTTTTGCCTTAAGTGAAACGCTCTTCAAGCGGAGCGCTCTTATTCTCTTACACAGAAATTTTCCTGTATACATCTGTGGCCTGGGACATCATATCTTCAAAAAGAGTTTTGACGGACAAAATTTCATGGCACAGGCCGATGCCCTGTCCGCAGGCAATAATACCGGCACCCAGTTCGCCGCCGTCATACATGCGTTTGGTATTTTCTCCTCCGATAACCGTGAGAAGTTCATTCAAATCCGCACCACCTGTTTCCAGTTCAGCGCATTTGTCTGCGGCTTCATTCTGCCAGACCCTGTGAGTTGCATTAATGGAGCGCATAATTAAGGTTGTATCCAGTTCCGTTGCATTTAAAAGGGCCTGCTTTAAATCGTCGTGAATCGGGCATTCCTTGGTCGCCAACAGTCGTGTGCCGATGATTACAGCCTCTGCGCCAAGGGCAAGAACGGCAAGCAGGCTGCGGCCGTCGGAAACTCCACCGCCTCCTATTACCGGAATACGGACAGCATCCTTGACGGAAGGTACAAGTACAAGAGTGCCGATATCCAGCTTGCCGGTTGCTCCGCCGTTTTCATATCCCACAACTGTAACGATGTCTGCTCCCATATTCTGAACTTTCAGTGCGTATCGGATTCCAACGCATTTGTGAATCCATACCATGCCGGCATCCTTGAACCTCTTGCACAATTCTTCGGGTGCTGAATGTCCGGAAGTCTCGACTATTTTAACACCTTTTTCTACCAGGACATCAACATACTCATTATTGTCGATGGGTCTCATGGAAGGAAACAGGTTGATGTTGACTGCAAAGGGCTTGTCAGTCAATTCATAGATCCTGTCTATGGCAGTCGAAAACTCTTCTTTTGACTCATAAATGGCAGATGCAAGTATGCCGAGTCCGCCTGCATTTGAGATTGCGGCAACGAAATTAGCATCGCTGATCCACATCATTGTTCCGCCGATAATGGGATATTTTATCCCCAGCATTTTAGTGACTTTTGTTTCAAACATTATTTTTTCTCCTTTAATATCTCTTTAGCATCCGTTTCATTATATAGTCCGGTCCAGTCAGTGCCGGTTTTTTTCTTTGTGGCTGGCTTGCCAATCACCAACTCTTTTCCGCCTTTTCGTCGAAAAGTGTTATCTTTCCGTCCAGCGTGCTGCATAATACCTGAGCCACTTACGGCAAAATGAATGGAGCTTTTGAGGAATTCCCTTTTTAACGAGAAATCCGTTATACATCGAGGCAATCTTAGGAGGTATATCAATCATAATTTGCCACCTTCATTCATTATCATTACAATATGCATGTTATCAAGCTATAAAAACCACAAGCAAATTATCATATCCAAATGTTTTTTGTAAACCGTCTCTCAATACTGTAGATAGTGAGAAACGATATGATAACTTGATAGCTCCGCTCCGCAGAGCTATCAAGCAGATGAGGAACGCGCTTCTTATTAACAAAATTATCAGGTAAACCAACAGTCACGCTATCAAGGCAGATTGGGACAGACGCGCTAAGGCGCGCTCCTCATCTGGTTAGCATTTTATGGTTACTTCAAAGGAAAAGGTGACAAAACGCTACTGGAAAACAAGGCAAGATCCATTTTCTGATATAAATGACAAAATTCAGAAAAGGCTACAAGAAAATCCTTTTTTGAACGGAAAACAAGTTTTTCATGAATTTCAAATTCTATATCCAGGCAAGTTTGAAGACAAATTACTGCGAACATTTCAGCGTAGAGTGCAATTTTGGCGTAAAGCGAAAAGTACGGTTGAATCCACTAAATCTTGGATACTTCTATTGCTACAAGGAAAAATTGAATTATGTGAGTTGAGAAAACAATACAAACATGTTCTTGCTGAAAAAGATATAAGTTTGCTAAATTTTTGTATACTTTTTAAACCGTTAAAAATTAGAAATCGGGCAGTGGCTATACTATGGTATTTGCGAGGTATCCCATATGTTTGCATGATGCCAATCATTCCTTATCCAGCAGAGGAGTTCAGAAAGAGGCCATTTATTGTCCCTCCCGAGATCTAAAAAATAGTCTCAACGTCCCTAATAGGGCTCTCCCGCCGAAGGCAACAACTGTTATTTTTTATTCAGATTGCAATAAAAAATGACTCTTTGCGTGCTTTGCGGTGAAATTAAAGTATCATTACGCTTAGGCGATATTTAAACATCATTCGATGCGTAAAATCAATTCTTGATTCGGATTGTGATTTCTTGTTATAAGGACCGATATTATCAAACCTGCTCTATCCATAAAAATCAATTCTCACAGGAGATTATATTGGAAAAAACAATTAAGAACAGACTTATGCTTCTCAGAAAATCCCTGGCTAAAAAGAATTTTGATACTCTGATGGTTTTGGTTGAAGAAAATCGTCGCTACTTGAGCGGTTTCACAGGGGAAGATACCCAGTTTGACGAATCTGCAGGGGCTCTTTTTATTACAGACTCCAAACTTATCCTTGCCACGGATTCACGCTATGAGCTACAAGCGAAAAACGAAGCGTCCCTTTTTGAAATAGTTTGTTATAAAAAAGGACTGTCAAAAGAACTTTACAATATAGCAGATATGCTGGGCACAAAAAAACTCGGTTTTGAAAGCGTACGGATGTCTTTTATGGAACACAGTAAATGGCCAAAGAACTGAAGTCTTCAGGAATTAAGATAGAGCTTGTTCCTGCCGAAGATATTGTGGAAATCTTCGGTTGATAAAAGATGAAACCGAAATCGATACATTAAAAAAAGCCCTTTTAATTGCCGAATCTGTTTTCACGAAGATCAAAAACACGATTAAACCCGGCATGACGGAAGGGCAACTCGCATGGGCAATGGAAAAAGAGATGCGTGAAGCAGGCGCCCAGTCATTATCCTTCCCCACCATTGTCGCATCAGGACCAAACAGCGCTCTTCCCCACGCCATTCCTTCGGGCAGAATAATTAAAGCAGGTGAACCGATTCTTTTTGACTGGGGTGCAAGACTGGACGGTTACTGCAGCGATATATCAAGAACTGTAATTATCGGCCCGCCGGATGAAACATTTAAAAAAGTTTTCACAACCGTACATGACGCCCAACAAATGGCAACAGATGCGATTAAGCCAGGTATAAGCTCAAAAGCTGTGGACAAAATCGCGCGTGATCATATTGAAAAATCCGGGTTTAAAGAAAAATTCGGCCATGGCCTTGGTCATGGTGCCGGCCTTTGTGTACATGAACATCCGAGACTAAGTCCTTTAAAAGAGACAACCCTTGAAACCGGCATGGTGTTTACTGTTGAACCCGGAATTTATATTCAAGGCTGGGGCGGAATCAGGCTTGAAAATATGGTTGTTGTCAGAGATAACGGCGTTGAAGTGCTGAATAATATAGACCCTGCTGATTTTTTAATCGGGATATAACTTAATCATGCCTGCACTTGATACACTCGCAGACCGGTATTTAAATTACCTTTTGATAGAAAAGGGTCTGTCTGAAAAAACTTTAGATTCATACGGCAGTGATATGGCCATGTATCTGTCATTTCTTGAGAAAAATAAAATTAATAACATTTCAGATGCCGACACGCCCATTATCTTAAAACACTTGATCTCCATGAGGGCTGCCGGCCTCGGGGCCAGGTCAAGGGCAAGACATCTTGTAACGATCCGTGGATTTTACAGGTTCCTGGTACAGGAAAAAATGCTGAAGCATGATCCAACGCGACTTATCGATCTTCCAAAAAGCGGTCTTAAACTTCCGGACGTCCTTTCTGTAGAAGAGGTGAGACTTCTTTTGAGCATTCCGGACACAAAGACTCCCACCGGGTCCAGGGATGCAGCTATGATTGAACTTCTCTATGCAGCCGGTTTAAGAGTTTCTGAATTAATTAATCTTAAACTCCAGGCTGTAAACATAGAAGCCGGTTTTGTCAGGGTGTTCGGTAAGGGAGCAAAAGAGAGGATTGTTCCCATCGGTCTTTTTGCAAAAGAAAAAATCGATGACTACCTTAAAACCGCGAGGCCATTGATTTTAAAAAATATCGTAAGCCGGTATCTCTTTATCGCCCGTGCAGGAAAACCTATGACGCGTCAGGGTTTCTGGAAACTTATAAAACGCTACGCTCTAAAGGCCGGCTTTAACAAGAAAATTACTCCTCACAGCCTTCGTCACTCCTTTGCCAGTCATCTCCTGGAAGGTGGTGCGGATTTAAGAGCTGTTCAGCTCATGCTCGGTCATGTTGACATTTCTACGACCCAGATATATACACATGTCGCCCGGGAGCACCTGAAAAAAATACATGAAGAATTTCATCCAAGAGGATAGCTGCGTTTGAGAAGCGCTTTGCTTGAGGAAGAGGAGCAAACCCTTTGAAACAAAAGAGCATTCAGGTATATTTAAAACAATGCAAATACAATCTAAACAAAACAAGTCTTTAGGCTGGTGGACAAAAGGCGATTTTAACCCTGAAGCAGGTGATCGTGCAATCAAAGCTGCAATTGCCGATGTTGCTCATCCGGTGTACCTTGTCAATAAAGATGAACGCCTTGCAGCAGCCAAAGATGGAACAGCTACAATCGGTGATATAATTGAATTTATACAGTCAGATAAGTCCTCTGGCTTTCCACTTTATGCTTATGCACCTCCATTGCTGCCTGAAAAACTGGGAGACCAATATTTTAAAAAATCATATAATATTCGCTATCCCTATGTTGTGGGAGCCATGGCAAACGGAATTACATCTGCTAAAATGGTTGAAGAAGCCGGGCGTGGTGGGATGATCGGATTTTTTGGTGCTGCAGGTCTTAATCTTAATGAAATAGAATCTGCGATTTTCAGACTTAAGGAAACTTTACCCGACTCCCCTTTTGGTTTTAACCTGATCCACAGCCCAAACGACCCTGAACTTGAAGCTGCCGTGGTCGATTTGTATTTAAAACGATCGGTCAAGTTTGTCAGCGCATCTGCATATCTCGATCTTACTCTCCCCCTTGTTCATTTTCGAATAAAAGGGATTCACCGTGACAGCAGCGGAAACATCGTTTGTCCGAATAAAATTATTGCAAAAGTTTCAAGAATCGAAGTCGCCGAAAAATTCTTTTCACCACCCCCTGAAAAATTTATAGAACAACTCATTGAAAAAGGAATGATTACACAAAAAGAAGCTGCTCTTGCAGAATCGGTCCCCATGGCTTGTGATTTGACTGCGGAAGCTGATTCAGGGGGACATACTGATAACAGACCTGCTATTACCATGTTGCCTACCATGCTCGCCCTGCGTGATGAAATGGCTGACAAGTACAAGTATCAAAACCCGATATGCGTCGGACTTGCCGGGGGAATATCCACTCCCGAAGCAGCAGCCGCAGCATTTGCCATGGGTGCTGCTTATATCCTGACCGGTTCTGTTAACCAGTCATGCGTCGAAGCCGGCACTTCGGATATGGTCCGCCAGTTGCTTGCAGAAACTCGCCAGGCTGATGTTACGATGGCACCTGCTGCTGACATGTTTGAAGCGGGTGTAAAGGTTCAGGTACTAAAGCGCGGAACCATGTTTCCTTTCCGCGCAGTAAAACTCTACGATCTTTACTCTACTTATGATTCCCTTGACAGCATCCCTGGAAAAGAAAAAGTAATCCTGGAAAAAGATTTTTTCCGCTCAAGTTTTGATCAGACATGGCAACAGACCAAAACTTTTTTTTCAACCGTAGATCCCAAGCAGATCATCCGGGCTGAAAAAGACCCAAAACATAAGATGGCCCTTGTTTTCCGTTCCTATCTCGGCCTTGCATCAAATTGGGCAAATTCAGGGGAACCCTCAAGAAAAATAGACTACCAGATCTGGTGCGGTCCTGCCATGGGTGCTTTTAACCAATGGGTAAAAGGGTCGTTTCTTGAAAGTCCGGCAAACAGGAAAACCGTCACAGTTGCAATGAATCTGCTTGTGGGTGCATGTGTGATCACCCGCACTAATCTGCTCAAAAGCCAGGGGATTACACTTGGGCCCGATATCGGAAAATTCTCACCCATTGAGCTTTCGAAAATCAAGAAACTGGTTGAAATCAGGCACTCATAGTCCATCTTTTTTGTAGCCGTTCATAGGTTCAGAGTTCAACGTTCAGGGTTAAGTAGCGTAGGAGGTGCATAATGAAAATCCTATTTGTATTAATCGCATTAATGATTGTTTCCTCAATTGGATTCATGATGGCCGATTCCAATGAAATGATGAAAGAGGACGATATGAGCACGCAAGACAGGCAAATTGACATAGCCACATTCGCCGGGGGTTGCTTCTGGTGCACAGAGGCTGATTTCGAAAAGTTGGCAGGGGTCGTCAAGGCCATATCCGGTTACACTGGAGGAACAAAAGAAAATCCGTCTTATAAAGAAGTGTCTGCCGGGACCACAAAACATGTCGAGGCGGTTCAGGTTTACTTCGACCCATCCATGGTTACCTACGAAAAACTTGTTGATTATTTTTGGATGCATATCAACCCTACGGATTCAGGGGGGCAGTTTGTCGACCGCGGCCGGCAATACAGAAGTGCGATTTTTTACCACGACGAAAATCAAAGACGAATCGCAGAAAAATCAAAGGAGACGCTTAACAGATCGGGTAAATTTGATAAACCGGTGGTCACGGATATTCTCAAATTATCAGCTTTTTATTCAGCAGAAGAATACCACCAGGATTACTGCAAAAAAAATCGACTAAGATACAAGTACTACCGATACAGCTCAGGTCGTGATCAGTTTTTAAAGAAAGTTTGGATGGAGGATATGGCAAAACAAAAACCAATGAATCAAAATAAATACACAAGACCCGACGAGGAGACTTTGAAGAAAAGACTAACCTCTTTGCAGTACAAGGTTACAAGAAAAAACGGTACTGAACCACCTTTTAATAATGAATACTGGGACAACAAGGAAACAGGGATTTACGTTGACGTAGTTTCCAGCGAACCTTTGTTCAGTTCCCTTGACAAGTTCAAATCAGGAACCGGATGGCCGAGTTTTACAAAGCCTCTTGAACCGGAAAACATCGTTGAAAAAACCGATAAAAGTTTTTTTATTACACGGACTGAAGTAAGAAGCAAAAACGGAAACTCACATCTCGGACATCTCTTCAATGACGGCCCAAAGCCAACCGGGCTTCGATACTGTATTAATTCTGCAGCGCTGAGATTTGTTCCTGTAGAAGATTTAGGAAAAGAAGGCTATGAAGAATATTTGAAGCTCTTTGGAGAAAAGTAAAACCTTCTGATTTCAGACATTCAACAGGTGCTATATCAAATGCTTTCTCAATTTCTTTTGGAATATCGCACACAACAGAATGAAAAAAGTGGTTTCAGATAAATTGTTTTCTTCGGCAATAGATTGCATTATTCCATCGGGCAGCCATTCTTCTAATGGGCAAACCGCTGCCGGATTTCCTTCAACCGGATTTCCTTCAAAAGGTTTGCTTGCGAATGCGTCTATCTGGTATATGTTCAATTCCATTTGTTCTCCTCATAAAACATATGAATGCCCTATTGGGGATTTCATTCGGCTATTTTCAATCATCAATTTGCTAACGTTCCTCGAGCTCCAAGTCCTTATCGTCAATCAGCTCCAGAAGGACGCCGTTCATCTTTTTGGGGTGAACAAAAGCAAATTCACAATTCTGAAACGGACGGGCTCCCCCAATAAAAGGATAATCTTTCTGTTGCAGCTCACCCATGGCCTCACGGGTGTTGTCAACATTAAGGCTAATCAGCATGATGCCTTCACCTCTTTTCTCGATAAACCTGGCAACATCCCCATCGGGTGCTGTCGATTCCATCAGCTCGAAACCAACTTCCCCCACCAAGTATCTGGCAACCTTGATTTTTTCAGATTCATCGATGTATTCGACATCCGGTCTGGATTTGCCTAATACCGGCTCCCAGACTTTTCGAGCTTCATCCAGATTTTTGACCGCAATGCAGATATGATCTACTTTATTTATTTTCATTTTATCCTCTTTATGGCGCGATTTATAGCCACCACGCAATCTTATTCTTTCTTTCTACTTGTACTTTACCACCAATCATAGATCCTCTCACTGTCATACTAATGAGGCATTTGCACGACACTACCTCGATTTTCAAAGGATGGGCAACGTTAAATCCAAAAAAAACTAGTCCAGATCCAACCTCACTTTACACTGATTACATTTTACAACGCCCCGAAACACTTTGTTGCCGCATTCTGGACAAAAATAGCGGGCTTCTTCATCTCGAATCCATTTTTCAGTACCGAACTTTCGTCTATATGGGACAGATCGTAAAATTACTTTTTTTCCAACAGCCATGGAAAATTTTTCAATATACCGACATGGAAACTCATCGCATTGGTGACATCCGGTATATCCTTTTTTTCTCGTGCACTCTCTGATCTCACACTGCTTGCAATGCATAAACAGATCATCAGATAGACATCCGTGGCATCGAATATTTTCTGTTGAAAGATTTTCACTGTTAGGAAGAGTGCCCTTGCCGGAAACTCCTCCTTTATAAAGACCCACTAACCGTTTCTTAAATTTCTG
Source organism: Chaetoderma sp. LZ-2023a (assembly GCA_034401795.1). NCBI lineage: Eukaryota > Metazoa > Mollusca > Caudofoveata > Chaetodermatida > Chaetodermatidae > Chaetoderma > Chaetoderma sp. LZ-2023a. Next base: position 3,940,654 of record JAVVLW010000018.1, read on the forward strand.
GTTATTATCACGATGTGCAATATAAATAGCACAGACTCCACAATATAAACCGCAAGGCGCTGATAATTCTGTGTTCATTTGTTGTCTCCTCCCTCGCAATTCCACCTGTTGGGATTGCAAACTTAAAAGTTAATCATAAAAAAAGACCGGTCGGTATTTATTGCAATGCAATAATTTGTTAAAGAATAAATATTCCCTTATATTTTTAGTTCATTAATATAATATTTGATCTGTTTTAAGGTGAGTTTCCAGATTTCCGGATCGCGGGTTGAAGGATACAAAGCAGCGCACCCATTAATTGCCACAACAATAAATTTTGCAATTTCATTAAAATTAAGTCCGGGTTTTAACATGTTTTTTTCATATGCTTCTTTCAGCCACAGGGTGATCACTTCTGAAAAACCAATAATTCCTTTTAAGATGCAATTACTCATGGTATTTGACTGCCCTGTCAGCTCAACAAGCATGTTTAAAAAAAAGCAGCCACCTTCAAAAATATCTGCACCCAGATAATTTTGAAGATCATTATCAAGTGCTTTTTCTATTCTTTTTAACGGGTCATCTATTTTTCTGATATCTTTAAATACAATATCTTTCCAAATGATAACGGCCTGGTCATAAACTGCATACCAGATGTCTTCCTTGCTTTAAAATTGCCCGTAAAGCCCACCCTTGGTCAAGTTGGTGGCCTCTAGAATATCATTAATAGAAGTGTTGTAGTAGCCTTTGACAGAAAACAGTTGCAATGACTTGTTAATAATCTTTTGTTTTGTCTGTACGCCTTTTGTAACCATAAAGAAATCCAATATAATACAAAATAAAATACCAACCGGTCTTTATTAACTATACGAATGCCTTTTTATTGTCAAGAAGAAATTATCAAAAAGATGTTTCTATGTGGATAATCCCCAAAAGAGTTGGTTGCCGCATAACCTGGCTAACCCTCAATCAATCTCTATTGATGGAATCAATAAGTTCTTTTAGTCCACCAAAATGCTTCCTGTCAAAACCCAGCACCAGTCGGGGTAGATCTCTAATCTCGGGTTCATCCACAAGGAGAATCGGCACAGGATTGCGCTTCGCAGTTCAGAATAACCATCTTCATATTTTCATCTCTTATAATTACTTTTTTAATTGGTTTCATTCATACTACTCACCGTTTAAATAAGAGCTTTCCGGGACAATTTCCGGGACATCTTTAATTAACTAACCAACCTGGATTTCCAGTCTCCTATTGCAAGTTATTTTGTTTTTTAAAGATGCCCCGCAATGCCGTTTCCTTAACAAACTGTTTTATAGGCGAAGTGAAATTACTTACGTTTTACCTTGTGATTACGTTTGTATTTTCTTCCCGGTCGAATTTGCTCAATGGTTTGTACAAAAATTTTCTGAAGCTTTGAGACAATGGTTTGGACGATTTCCATAGGACGCAAGAAAAGCAACACAATTGAGTGCTTCATCTTTGAAAGTGCCTGTGCAAAATTGATTTGATACTCAAATTATCTCTGTTCAGAAATACGTTTGACTTCATCTTTTACAGTAAGAGCGATAACAGCCGTAAGGTTCTTTGAGAATATTTCAGCATGGAAATCCTGATAAACCGACAGGGTGTTTTACCTGAAAAGTTTTTAAAAGGAAACGGCGTTGACCCGTTACCCCTCAATTTTTCCTTTTATTTTTCTTGATTTGACATAGTGGCAGCATTCATTTTATAATCCCTTAAAACAAAATTAAGAAACTTAAGAAAATTCTTAAAAAACGAAACAAAATACAGCTGTTGCAATAACAAACAGTTTGCGCCGAAAAGTTGGAGTAGAACATATGTATAATAATTTCTTTGGGTTCAGGGAGGGACCGTTTCAGCTGGTTCCGAATCCTGCATACTTTTTTTAAGCAAGAGCCATGAAGAAACCATGGCCAATCTTAATTATGCAATTTACCAGGGTGAAGGGTTTGTTGAGATTACCGGCGAAGTGGGGACGGGAAAGACTACACTTTGCAGGGCGTTTCTGGATAAAATAGAAAATGAGACGGAAGCGGCTTATATCTTTAACCCGAAACTCGATTCAATACAGCTTTTAAAGGCCATTAACGATGAGTTCGGGATCAGCTCGAACAAAAATACAATCAAAGACCTTATCGACACCTTAAACGTCTTTCTTATGAGAAAAAAGGCTTCGGGGAAAAATGTCGTCCTGATCATTGACGAAGCTCAGAATCTTTCCAATGAAGTCCTGGAACAGCTAAGACTGTTATCCAATCTGGAAACAAATCAAAGCAAGCTTCTGCAAATTATCATTATAGGACAGCCCGAACTTAAAGACATGCTTGACTCCCATGAACTCAGGCAACTTGGACAGAGAATAAACGTAAGCTCTCATCTCCTTCCTTTAACGGCAAAAGAGACCATAGAATACATACAACACCGCATCCATATTGCATCCGAAAAACCTGGAGTTAAGTTTACAAGATTTGCCTTTTATTTTATATATAAGTTTTCAAGGGGTATTCCAAGATTAATTAATATTGTATGTGACCGGTCTCTTTTGACGGCGTACAGCCTTGATAAACACAAGATTACGGCAGGTATTGTTCAATCTTCGATAAGGGAACTGACAGGCAGGGGGTTTGTAAAACATTATTCCTTTTGGGAAGGAAAAAATTCATTGCTGGCTATTCTCCTGTTATGCATCGCTCTTGTAGTGGTTACTTTTTACCGCCCGGGCACTGATAATATAAGTGATTCGGCTGCAACACAGGAAAACCAAATTACAAAAAATTCAGGTGCAAAAATTGTCAGGAAAAAAATATTGCGCTCTCCGACTTCCGGAGAAAAACAGCCCGCTATCTATCATAAATCTTCTTTAAATCAGAAACCGAATTCCAAGCCGCCTGATTCTACACAGCCGAATTCCACGCAAACAGATAACCTGGGAGCATATCTTAAAGCCATGGGGAGTCGTTCTTCAAGAAACATGGCGATGAAAGCCGCCCTTTTATTATGGAACAGATCTTCTAAAATTAAGCCGCAAATTGGCAGGATGAAAGATGACCGGGCTTTTTTTAAATTTGCAGCAAAGGAAAAAGCGCTTTTGATCCATCTGATTAAAGGTAATTTAGAAGGAGTAAAAAAATTAAACCTTCCAGCTATTCTTGAATTATCTCTTCCTGGTGTTTCAATTCCCAGGTATCTTACCATAGAAAAAATTGATGAAAGGCAGATTAAATTCAAAGTCAAAGACGGTCTGATTGTGGTGAAACCTGATGAAATAAAAAAATATTGGCCCGGCAAAGCTTATATATTATGGGAAAATATTTTTTCATACCAGGGAACAATTCCCCTTACTTCTTCACAGGAGTCCATTATCGCACTAAAAATGCATCTGCACGATATAGGGTATGATAAGATTAAAATAAATCCGGTTTATGACGACCAGACAAGGGAAGCAATAAAGAAAATTCAAACAAAATACGGCTTAAAGGCTGATGGCCTTGTAGGCTCCTTAACAAAAATCGTTCTCTATAATGAAAAGAAGTCTTTAAAAATACCACACATTACAAATTGATGGCGTCGTAGACCTGAATCTTCCCAGCAGGTCTTTTTTTCAGTGATAACCCATTGAAAAAATTATAGATTATCATTTTATTTGTGTAGTGACAATTGTTTTTCTATTTTTCCTAATTTAAAAATTTCCCATAACTTTTTTTGCACAACACTCCTTTCTGTAATTCTACGTTCTGCATCTCCAGGGCTGTAAACCATTATTACTTCCTGAATATCTGTTAATTCATCTTTCAGGACAGTGGTACTCATTGTATAGCCTTCCTGTTCTGTCATCCATTGCATAATTCTTATCAGAGTCATAGAAATGACACAACAAAAAGCAAACGCCCTGATCTTTGAATCTGTCCAATGCCTAACAACATTTCGCGCGCCATGTTCGGTAGCCATTTGGAGAATATCATGACGTTTCTCCTGAATAAACTCTCTTATCTCCATTGTATTTTCCCATTTTCCGCCTTATTTCGGTGGTGTCAGGTGCATGGCATCTATCAGCCGTTTTCTTAGCTCCACGAAGGGTACAGAACTGAAAACACGTCGAGTAACCGTTTTCCCATCCTTCTAAGTTAAATCTTTTAAAAATTACATTATATCACTCACATGAAGAAATCAAGAAATAACCCGGGAAAACAACGGGGGATCACATCCCAGTTAAATAAAAGCAAGAACATTTAACGGGATATATCTTAAATATTAACTATTGACCAAACCACGGGATATGGCGGGATATCGGACTAGTAGTTAACATTTTTCTTGAACGGGCTTGCTACCCATGGGATAGCGAAACTCGAAACCTCCGTTCATTGTTTTTTTACTTCCTTTTGAATTAGGCCCCAGTACCATCTGCCGGAGCCACGGGGCAGGCTTGGCCACGACATACGTGATCTACACTTCGCTTCGACAGGCGGGATTATATTACTTTCCCTTTCCAGAATTAAATCTGCCCACAGGGAATCTCCGGGACGGACGGATCAGGCTTTTCGATTGCAGGGGTTAGCATTTTTCAAAGGTCTCAGATTCCAACATAAAACACGTAAAAGGCATTGATAATGATATATTAAAACGATTATATAGCAACGGCGATGATATAGAGTGGTGTATAGAAAATGGAAAAAGAAAAATTAAAAGAGCTCATCATGGGACATAATGAAAGCTTTCTCTCCAGAGACGGCCTTGTAAGGAGAGAGATTCAAGATAAAATCGCGGATTATATACCCCAACGTGATATCCTTATTATTACCGGTGTACGGAGAAGTGGTAAATCATCTTTAATGAAACTCCTATGTGATGACATCCTCAGGAACGAGGATGTTTTGGAAAGCAACATTCTCTATCTTAATTTTGAAGATGAACGCTTCGTACCCTTTACACTTCAAGATTTTGAGCCGCTTTACGAAACATTTTTAGAGTTGGAAAACCCAATCGGAAAAATCTATCTGTTTCTTGATGAGATACAGAATATCCATGGATGGGAAAAATGGTTGAACAGACTATATGAATTCGAAAACGTAAAGGTCTTTGTCACCGGTTCCAATGTCACCTTGTTGAGCTCTGAAATCTCCACGGCCCTGACCGGAAGGAATCGTCAAATCGTAACCTGGCCTTTTTCCTTTCGTGAATTTCTGACATTGAAAGGGGTGTTAATCGATGCTAAAAGTTTATACCGTCGACAGACAAAAGTTGATATAAAAAGGGCGTTAAGAGAATACCTCGAACTGGGTGGATTCCCTGAAGTTTTGAAAATAGGAGACCCAACTCTTTTGGAACAGTATTACAAAGATATCATCTATCGTGATGTTATTGCCCGTTACGGAATTAAAAATATCAAAGAATTAACCCTTTTTTAGCGGCAAACCCTGGCACAGTTCAAAGTTACAAGAATATGCAGAAAATGATTGGTGTCAGGAGCCAGAATACAGTTAAGAATTATCTCGAAGCGTTAAAACGATGTCTATCTGTTTTTATCGATGGACTTGTTTGATTATTCTCTGAAACGGCAAATTTATAATCCCTTTAAAGTCTACTGCATCGATTCGGCGATGAGTAATTCCATCAGCTTTAAATTTTCCCGAAATATTGGGCATATTTATGAAAATATAGTTTTTGTGGAGCTTATGAGAAGAAATAAAGAAATTTACTACTGGAAGTCCAAAAAAGGCGGGGAGATTGATTTTGTCGTCCAAACAAGGCCTTAATATCTCAGAGGCCATACAGGTTTGTTATTCTTTAGAAAATGAAAGGGCCAGGCAAAGAAAAATACAGGCGCTGATAGAGGTAAAGGATGAATTAATAGCAGGGCGCCTTACTGTAATTACCGATGATGAAGAATCGACAGTTCCTTTCGATTCTTCCCATGGACATGACAAAATCAATATCCTCCCCCTGTGGAAATGGTTGCTTCAGACTCAGAAATAATATACCGTTGCGCGCGATACCCTGTTAAAATCAGGAGGACTATTTGAGACCTTTGAAAAATGGTAAAGTTTCTGTTATCATAGTAAATTGGAATGGGAAGCAGCATCTTGAAGAATGTTTGGATTCTCTGTCAAAGCAGACCTTTAAAGCTTTTGAAACCATACTGGTTGACAATGGATCAGAGGATGGATCAATTGAATTTGTTGAGAAGAATTTCCCTGTTGTAAAGATCGTAAGGCTGAATAGAAATGAAGGTTTTTGCCGGGGTAATAATATTGGGTTTACAACACACCAAAGGTGATTTTGTAGCATTATTGAATAATGATACGGTGGTGGACATGCATTGGCTTGAAGAGTTATACAGGGCCATGACAAAGTATGCACATGTCGGTATTTGCGCTTCTTGCATTGTCAATTATTATTCACGTGATGTTTTGGATACTGCAGGGGATGGATTTGATTTATGTGGAGTTGGCCATAAAATTGGGGAGGGAATGCCTGTCACAAAATTCCAAAAAGAAAGGTATGTGTTTGGGGCATGTGCCGGAGCTGCTTTATATAGACGTTCCATGATAGATGATATAGGTTTTTTTGATGAAAGGTTTTTTGCAGTCGGGGAGGATCTGGATTTAAGCTTCAGGGCTATGTTGGCGGGCTATAAATGCTTATATGTTCCTGGTGCAATTGTTTATCATAAAGTTAACCGGACCGTGGCCGAAACAGCGATTTTCTTTTATATCACTCTCGCAGAAATGTGGGAATACACATTTTTAAAAATATGCCTTTCCCTCTTATTATAGCGACCCTTCCCTTGCATATAATTTATAATTTTTTAACCTTTGCACAGGCATTTTTCGATAAGCGTATTATCGTTTTTTTTAAGTCAAAGAAAGACTTTTTGAAGAATTTTAAGAAAATATACAAGCTGAGAAAGAAGATTCAGAAAAAGCGAAAAATCTCCTTAAATAAGTTATTTATTAGCTTTTCCAATCATTATTTATGCTATAGGTCTTTCTTAACTTAAAGAAGTTTTAAAACAATTCAGTCACTAAGGCTCGCGCAGGTAAGCGTAGACTCCGAAACCACAGGAATAGCGGACTGTTTCGAGGATTTTGGAGTTGAGGATCGGACAAAGATGGCCTGAATCCGGTATGTGCAGCCAAGCAAATGCCCTTGGGGTGCATAAAATGTGAAGTCATTTTCGGAATCTACGCTTACCTGTGCGAGCCCTTACCCCTTGAAAAATTATTGTAGGGCTGGTAATTCGACTGGGCAGGAACGATCGTGATGATTCCATTCAGGATGAAGGTGTGATGCGGGGGACGCCGGCAGTTTTGTTACTCTATTTAGTGCCCGAACGAAAACTGTCTTTTTCACCAATCTCTGCGTCAGATAAAAATTTTAATCCTCAAATACCCAATGTATTCCTGCGGTTAAAATTTTGATCTTTCTTGACCTTGACGAAAAATCCTAGTTTTCGTTCAGACACTATTTACTACGATTTCCAGATTTCAGCTTTTTTATTCCTTGAAAATGTTTCTTGTTGAAAGTTCGCAACCACTCGCTATTGTTAATAGCGATGCTTGCAATAAAAACATCTTTTATCTCAAGGTGCTGATGCATCAATTGCAAATCTTTCCATATATTAGCGGCTATTTTACCACATCCAAAATCAAAGGGGATGACATCCACTTCACTGAAAAGCATTTCCAGATCAGTCTGGTGACGTTCTGTCTTTGCGCCAAGAAATAGTTCAAACTCTGAAATAGATGACAGAAATACATCATGTTCCTTCAACAACTTTATTAATTCCGTTAACATCGTCGTGTCGT
>JAVVLW010000018.1:3948962-3975656 GCA_034401795.1 Chaetoderma sp. LZ-2023a
ACGATATGAGCACGCAAGACAGGCAAATTGACATAGCCACATTCGCCGGGGGTTGCTTCTGGTGCACAGAGGCTGATTTCGAAAAGTTGGCAGGGGTCGTCAAGGCCATATCCGGTTACACTGGAGGAACAAAAGAAAATCCGTCCTATAAAGAAGTGTCTGCCGGGACCACAAAACATGTCGAGGCGGTTCAGGTTTACTTCGACCCATCCATGGTTACCTACAAAGAACTTGTTGATTATTTTTGGAGGCATATCAACCCTACGGATTCAGGGGGGCAGTTTGTCGACCGCGGCCGGCAATATAGAAGTGCCGTCTTTTACCCACGACGAAAATCAAAGACAAATCGCAGAAAAATCAAAGGAGACGCTTAACAGATCGGGTAAATTTGATAAACCGGTGGTCACGGATATTCTCAAATTATCAGCTTTTTATTCAGCAGAAGAATACCACCAGGATTACTGCAAAAAAAATCGACTAAGATACAAGTACTACCGATACAGCTCCGGTCGTGATCAGTTTTTAAAGAAAGTTTGGCTGGAGGATATGGCAAAACAAAAACCAATGAATCAAAATAAATACACAAGACCCGACGAGGAGACTTTGAAGAAAAGACTAACCTCTCTGCAGTACAAGGTTACAAGAAAAAACGGTACTGAACCACCTTTTAATAATGAATACTGGGACAACAAGGAAACAGGGATTTACGTTGACGTAGTTTCCAGCGAACCTTTGTTCAGTTCCCTTGACAAGTTCAAATCAGGAACCGGATGGCCGAGTTTTACAAAGCCTCTTGAACCGGAAAACATCGTTGAAAAAACCGATAAAAGTTTTTTTATTACACGGACTGAAGTAAGAAGCAAAAACGGAGACTCACATCTCGGACATCTCTTCAATGACGGTCCAAAGCCAACCGGGCTTCGATACTGTATTAATTCTGCAGCGCTGAGATTTGTTCCTGTAGAGGATTTAGGAAAAGAAGGCTATGAAGAATATTTGAAGCTCTTTGGAGAAAAGTAAAACCTTCTGATTTCAGACATTCAACAGGTGCTATATCAAATGCTTTCTCAATTTCTTTTGGAATATCGCACACAACAGAATGAAAAAAGTGGTTTCAGATAAATTGTTTTCTTTGGCAATAGATTGCATTATTCCATCGGGCAGCCATTCATCTGATGGGCAAACCGCTGCCGGATTTCCTTCAACCGGATTGCCTTCAACAAGTTTGCTTGCGAATGCGTCTATCTGGTATATGTTCAATTCCATTTGTTCTCCTCATAAAACATATGAATGCCCTATTGGGGATTTCATTCGGCTATTTTCAATCATCAATTTGCTAACGATCCTCGAACTCCCTGCTCTTATCGTCAATGAGTTCCAGCAACACGCCGTTCATCTTTTTGGGGTGAACAAAAGCAAATTCACAATTCTGAAACGGACGGGCTCCCCCAATAAAAGGATAATCTTTCTGTTTCAGCTCACCCATGGCCTCACGAGTGTTGTCAACATTAAGGCTAATCAGCATGATGCCTTCACCTCTTTTCTTGATAAACTTGGCAACATCCCCATCGGGTGCTGTCGATTCCATCAGCTCGCAACCAACTTCCCCCACCAAGTATCTGGCAACCTTGATTTTTTCAGATTCATCGATGTATTCGACATCCGGTCTGGATTTGCCTAATACCGGCTCCCAGACTTTTCGAGCTTCATCCAGATTTTTAACCGCAATGCAGATATGATCTACTTTATTTATTTTCATTTTATCCTCTTTATGGCGCGATTTATAGCCACCACGCAATCTTATTCTTTCTTTCTACTTGTACTTTACCACCAATCATAGATCCTCTCACTGTCATATTAATGAGACATTTGCACGACACTACCTCGATTTTCAAAGGATGGGCAACCGTTAAATCCAATTTTTATAAAAATCATTATCCTCTGCAATCAATGTATACAAGGTACTGTAGTTTTGTTTTAAAATTCATTGCGTACATTTTTTAAAATCCACGAAAGATTATCACATGCACAAGCAGTGGGAAAAATGCCGGCTTTTACCGTCTGCCTTCATGCAGGTTACACAGTTATAGTTGAAGTAGCTTTTTTTACCAACAAAAAACTAGTCCAGATCCAACTTCACTTTACACTTATTACATTTTACAACGCCCCGAAACACTTTGTTGCCGCATTCTGGACAAAAATAGCGGGCTTCTTCATCTCGAATCCATTTTTCAGTACCGAACTTTCGTCTATATGAGACAGATCGTAAAATTACTTTTTTTCCAACAGCCATGGAAAATTTTTCAATATACCGACATGGAAACTCATCGCATTGGTGACATCCGGTATATCCTTTTTTTCTCGTGCACTCTCTGATCTCACACTGCTTGCAATGCATAAACAGATCATCAGATAGACATCCGTGGCATCGAATATTTTCTGTTGAAAGATTTTCACTGTTAGGAAGAGTCCCCTTGCCGGAAACTCCTCCCTTATAAAGGCCCACTAACCTCTCCTTAAATTTCTGGTTATTATCACGATGTGCAATATAAATGGCACAGACTCCACAATATAAACCGCAAGGTGCTGATAATTCGGTATTCATTTTGTTGTCTCCTCCCTCGCAATTCCACCTGTTGGGATTGCAAACTTAAAAGTTAATCATATATAAAGACCGGTCGGTATTTATTGCAATGCAATAATTTGTTAAAGAATAAATATTGATGGCGTCGTAGAAAGTCCCATATACTGCGTTGCAGCACTTTTTCAGGAATTCGGCATACTACATGTATTGCCTCATCCCTGAAAAACCACTGCGCCTTGTATATGGAACTTTCTACTTAGCCATCAGCGCTACTTTTTACGAGTTCATCAATATTGATGCTCTCGTAAAAAGTAGCGCCGATGGTGCCCGCAGGAAATGCCCTTTGGGTGCTAAGTAGACGCCATCAATATTCCCTTATATTTTTAGTTCATTAATATAATATTTGATCTGTTTTAAGGTGAGTTTCCAGATTTCCGGATCGCGGGTTGAAGGATACAAAGCAGCACACCCATTAATTGCCACAACAATAAATTTTGCAATTTCATTAAAATTAAGTCCGGTTTTTAGCATGTTTTTTTCATAGGCTTCTTTCAGCCACAAGGTGATCACTTCTGAAAAACCAATAATTCCTTTTAAGATGCAATTACTCATGGTATTTGACTGCCCTGTCAGCTCAACAAGCATGTTTAAAAAAAAGCAGCCACCTTCGAAAACATCTGCACCCAGATAATTTTGAAGATCATTATCAAGTGCTTTTTCTATTCTTTTTAACGGGTCATCTATTTTTCTGATATCTTTAAATACAATATCTTTCCAAATGGTAACGGCCTGGTCATAAACTGCATACCAGATGTCTTCCTTGCTTTTAAAATGCCCGTAAAGCCCACCCTTGGTCAAGTTGGTGGCCTCTAAAATATCATTAATAGAAGTGTTGTAGTAGCCTTTTACAGAAAACAGTTGCAATGATTTATTAATAATCTTTTGTTTTGTCTGTACGCCTTTTGTAAGCATAAATGAATCCAATATAATACAAAATTAAATACCAACCGGTCTTTATTAATTATACGAATGCCTTTTTATTGTCAAGAAGAAATTATCAAAAAAGATGTTTCTATGTGGATCATCCCCAAAAGAGTTGGTTGCCGCATAACACCTGGCTAACCCTCAATCAATCGCTATTGATGGAATCAATGATTGCTTTTAGTCCACCAAAATGCTTCCTGTCGAAATCCAGCACCAGTCGGGATAGATCTCTAATCTCGGGTTCATCCACAAGGAGAATCGGCACAGGATTGCGCTTCGCAGTTCAGAATAACCATCTTCATATTTTTCATCTCTTATAATTACTTTTTTAATTGGTTTCATTTATTCTACTCACCGTTTAAATAAGAGCTTTCCGGGACAATTTCCGGGACATCTTTAATTAACTAACCAACCTGGATTTCCAGTCTCCTATTGCAAGTTATTTTGTTTTTTAAAGATGCCCCGCAATTCCGTTTCCTTAACAAACTGTTTTATAGGCGAAGTGAAATTACTTACGTTTTACCTTGTGATTATGTTTGTATTTTCTTTCCGGTCGAATTTGCTCAATGGTTTGTACAAAAATTTTCTGAAGCTTTGAGACAATGGTTTGGACGATTTCCATAGGACGCATGAAAAGCAACACAATTGAGTGCTTCATCTTTGAAAGTGCCTGTGCAAAATTGATTTGATACTCAAATTTTCTCTGTTCAGAATACGTTTGACTTCATCTTTTACAGTAAGAGCGATAACAGCCGTAAGGTTCTTTGAGAATATTTCAGCATGGAAATCCTGATAAACCGACAGGCTGTTTTACCTGAAAAGTTTTCAAAAGAAAACGGCATTGACCCGTTACCCCTCAATTTTTCCTTTTATTTTTCTTGATTTGACATAGTGGCAGCATTCATTTTATAATCCCTTAAAACAAAATTGAGAAACTTAAGAAAATTCTTGAAAAACGAAACAAAATACAGCTGTTGCAATAACAAACAGTTTGCGCCGAAAAGTTGGAGCAGAACATATGTATAATAATTTCTTTGGGTTCAGGGAGGGACCGTTTCAGCTGGTTCCGAATCCTGCATACCTTTTTTTAAGCAAGAGCCATGAGGAAACCATGGCCAATCTTAATTATGCAATTTACCAGGGTGAAGGGTTTGTTGAGATTACCGGTGAAGTTGGGACGGGAAAGACTACACTTTGCAGGGCGTTTCTGGATAAAATAGAAAATGAGACGGAAGCGGCTTATATCTTTAACCCGAAACTCGATTCAATACAGCTTTTAAAGGCCATTAACGATGAGTTCGGGATCAGCTCGAACAAAAATACAATCAAAGACCTTATCGACACCTTAAACGTCTTTCTTATGAGAAAAAAGGCTTCGGGGAAAAATGTCGTCCTGATCATTGACGAAGCTCAGAATCTTTCCAATGAAGTCCTGGAACAGCTAAGACTGTTATCCAATCTGGAAACAAATCAAAGCAAGCTTCTGCAAATTATCATTATAGGACAGCCCGAACTTAAAGACAAGCTTGACTCCCATGAACTCAGGCAACTTGGACAGAGAATAAACGTAAGCTCTCATCTCCTTCCTTTAACGGCAAAAGAGACCATAGAATACATACGACACCGCATCCATATTGCATCGAAAAACCTGGAATTAAGTTTACAAGATTTGCCTTTTATTTTATATATAAGTTTTCAAGGGGTATTCCAAGATTAATTAATATTGTATGTGACCGGTCTCTTTTGACGGCGTACAGCCTTGATAAACACAAGATTACGGCAGGTATTGTTCAATCTTCGATAAGGGAACTGACAGGCAGGGGGTTTGTAAAACATTATTCCTTTTGGGAAGAAAAAAATTCATTGCTGGCTATTCTCCTGTTATGCATCGCTCTTGTAGTGGTTACTTTTTACCGCCCGGGCACTGATAATATAAGTGATTCGGCTGCAACACAGGAAAACCAAATTACAAAAAATTCAGGTGCAAAAATTGTCAGGAAAAAAATATTGCGCTCTCCGACTTCCGGAGAAAAACAGCCCGCTATCTATCATAAATCTTCTTTAAATCAGAAACCGAATTCCAAGCCGCCTGATTCTACACAGCCGAATTCCACGCAAACAGATAACCTGGGAGCATATCTTAAAGCCATGGGGAGTCGTTCTTCAAGAAACATGGCGATGAAAGCCGCCCTTTTATTATGGAACAGATCTTCTAAAATTAAGCCGCAAATTGGCAGGATGAAAGATGACCGGGCTTTTTTTAAATTTGCAGCAAAGGAAAAAGCGCTTTTGATCCATCTGATTAAAGGTAATTTAGAAGGAGTAAAAAAATTAAACCTTCCAGCTATTCTTGAATTATCTCTTCCTGATGTTTCAATTCCCAGGTATCTTACCATAGAAAAAATTGATGAAAGGCAGATTATATTCAAAGTCAAAGACGGTCTGATTGTGGTGAAACCTGATGAAATAAAAAAATATTGGCCCGGCAAAGCTTATATATTATGGGAAAATATTTTTTCATACCAGGGAACAATTCCCCTTACTTCTTCACAGGAGTCCATTATCGCACTAAAAATGCATCTGCACGATATAGGGTATGATAAGATTAAAATAAATCCGGTTTATGACGACCAGACAAGGGAAGCAATAAAGAAAATTCAAACAAAATACGGCTTAAAGGCTGATGGCCTTGTAGGCTCCTTAACAAAAATCGTTCTCTATAATGAAAAGAAGTCTTTAAAAATACCACACATTACAAATTGATGGCGTCGTAGACCTGAATCTTCCCAGCAGGTCTTTTTTTCAGTGATAACCCATTGAAAAAATTATAGATTATCATTTTATTTGTGTAGTGACAATTGTTTTTCTATTTTTCCTAATTTAAAAATTTCCCATAACTTTTTTTGCACAACACTCCTTTCTGTAATTCTACGTTCTTCATCTCCAGGGCTGTAAACCATTATTACTTCCTGAATATCTGTTAATTCATCTTTCAGGACACTGGTACTCATTGTATAGCCTTCCTGTTCTGTCATCCATTGCATAATTCTTATCAGAGTCATAGAAATGACACAACAAAAAGCAAACGCCCTGATCTTTGAATCTGTCCAATGCCTAACGAATAAGGATAGATTGTGTGAGTGAAGCGAACCACAATCTTATCCGGTTGTTGGACAAGCCCGGTGTCTTTATATAAGGAAATATCTTTTTTGAGCAAGGGGTAAGAAGTGCGTCTTCAAAAAGCGCACTTTTTTCAGGGCGAGGGAGTGCATTAACCTGTAAACAGGCTACAAAAAAATAACTATTTCATAAAAGTTTTTCCTCCTATTTGAATGAATTGCAAACTTTTGCCATAAAAAAAAGCTATCCTGGTTTCCATGCAGGTTGACGGAATCCCAGAATAACCATGGGTGACTTACAGCAGGGACATTTAAAAACAGGCCTTAGACGTTGTGTAACTTCAATAACAACATGCAAAATCAATTGCACCAGAGACAACAAATTTTTTGCATTACTATGAAGGAACCCATAGTCTCTAACTCTTCTAAATCCTTTGGGTAGGACATGTTGCAAAATGAGGCGCAAAAAATCTTCCCCTTTGAGGGTGCGATAGCGTGTATTGCCGGTCTTACTTTCAATATACTTAAAAGTTACCTGGCCATTGTGATTTGAAACAATATTTTTTTCACTGATAACACCACGGTATAAATACCGGGATAAGTATTTCAGCGCGGTTATTCCTTTTCCCACACGAGAGCAATCAACTACCCATTCTTTAGGAACTCTTTTGGGGATAGGAAGTCCGGCTTTATTTAAAGCCGTCAAAAAACGGGCTCGGAAAACCTTAGCCATGGCATCTTTATTGAATAGATATTTACCTTTTTTCTTTTTCCATTGACGCCTGCGTTTATCCACACCGCCGCCTGGTACCACCACATGCATATGAGGGTGATGGTCAAGTTTCCTGCTATGAGTATGCAATACCATAGTCATACCTATTTTGGCCCCCAGATTTTTTGGATTCAAACCGAAATCCTTCAGGGTGCTGGCAACACAAATAAAAAAGATAGAATACACCATTTTCTGATGGTGCCAGGCTAATGACCTCAGTTCATAGGGTAATGTAAAAGTAACCATAAAATAAAGGACAGGCAATAACTTGGCCTGTTGTCGATCAATCCATTGGCTGGCTACATGGTTCTGACACTTTGGGCAACTGCGGTGTCCACAGGACAGAGGTTGCCATTGTGCGTGATTACAATCAGGACATTTCACATAAACTTCACCGGAATCAGGTGTGCGGCAACGACGAATGGCATTAAGTGCCTTTAGATGACCAGGTAATGCAGTATCACCATGCTCGGTTATAAATGCATCGTAATATTGATTAATAATAGAGGCTATTTCCATGATTACACCTTCCTTAAGTCAACATGAAGAGTGTTAATCATCTCATCAATGGTGAGCATGCTGTCTTTTTCTGTGATATCAGTCAGATGTGCATACCGTGCAGTTGTAGCAGGGCTGGCATGGCCGAGCAGTGCTTGAATATGACGAAGGCTTAAGCCGCGTTCGAGTAGATGAGTGGCGAAACTATGGCGAAGGGAGTGTATATGGACTTTTTTTTAATGCCGCATTCTGCAACTACAACTTTCATGGCTTTTTGTGCACCACCTCTGTCCATATGAGTTGTTGCCTTCTGGATTGTTTCAGGAGAGCCATTGGCATTAGGAAATATTAAATTTGGATTACGATGCTTTTTCCAGAGTTCCCGCAAAGCCAATAAAGCGAGATCAGGCAATGGTACTAAACGATCTTTATGTCCTTTACCACGGCGAATATGAACCTTTTTACGGTCGGCATCTATATCCCAAACCTGAAGAGATAAGGCTTCTCCCAAACGAAGCCCCATTGAATAGGTGGTTAATAAAAAAACACGATAACGTAGTTTCCGTGTTGCCCCAATAAGTTTTTCTATCTCAACAAGGGTAAGAATATCAGGTATTGTATGGATCTTTGGAGGCTTTATAATATTAAGCCATTGCCAATCAAGTTTGAGCACATACCGCCAATAGAATTGCAGGCCATTTCGATCTACTTTGACTGTGCTCCATGAATGGGTATCAACCAGTTCGGCAAAATATATTTCTAATTGTTCCTGTGTCAATTGATCGGGACAGCAATCAAAATGTTCACTGACTCGACGTACAGCCCGAGAGTACGCATCAATGGTTTTCTGACTTTTGCCCTGTAGCTTGAGTAATCTTAAGTGACGTTGATAAAGTTCATTAAATCGATTTACTTGTGTTGCATTCATGGTATACTCCTTTTGTTATTAGTGCCCGAAATTGGACAGCTATAAGGAGCTATACACTAATTTAAACTTTTTTTCTGCCGCGTAGCGGCTTCGTCCAACAACATTTCGCGCGCCATGTTCGGTAGCCATTTGGAGAATATCATGACGTTTCTCCTGAATAAACTCTCTTATCTCCATTGTATTTT
Organism: Chaetoderma sp. LZ-2023a; assembly: GCA_034401795.1. Lineage (NCBI taxonomy): Eukaryota > Metazoa > Mollusca > Caudofoveata > Chaetodermatida > Chaetodermatidae > Chaetoderma > Chaetoderma sp. LZ-2023a. Next base: position 3,958,033 of record JAVVLW010000018.1, read on the forward strand.
CCCATTTTCCGCCTTATTTCGGTGGTGTCAGGTGCATGGCATCTATCAGCCGTTTTCTTAGCTCCACGAAGGGTACAGAACTGAAAACACGTCGAGTAACCGTTTTCCCATCCTTCTAAGTTAAATCTTTTAAAAATTACATTATATCACTCACATGAAGAAATCAAGAAATAACCCGAGGAAACAACGGGGGATCACATCCCAGTTTAATAAAAGCAAGAACATTTAACGGAATATATCTTAAATATTGAGTATTGACCAAACCACGGGATATGGCGGGATATCGGACGTAGTTAACATTTTAACTTACACGGGCTTGTTACTCATGGGATAACGAAACTCGAAACCTCCGTTCATTGTTTTTTTAGTTCCTTTTGAATTAGGCCCCAGCACCATCTGCCGGAGTTACCCCTGAGGAATAGGCTTCGCATTCCACCCCAGTACCATCTGCCGGAGCCACGGGGCAGGCTGGGCCCCGATATACGGGATCTACACTTCGCTTCGACAGGCGGGATTATATTACTTTCCCTTTTCAGAATTAAATCTGCCCACAGGGAATCTCCGGGACGGACGGATCAGGCTTTCCGATTGCAGGGGTTAGCATTTTTCAAAGGTCTCAGATTCCAATCATAAAACACGTAAAAGGCATTGATAATGATATATTAAAACGATTATATAGCAACGGCGATGATATAGAGTGGTGTATAGAAAATGGAAAAAGAAAAATTAAAAGAGCTCATCATGGGACATAAGGAAAGCTTTCTCTCCAGGAGCGGCCTTGTAAGGAGAGAGATTCAAGATAAAATCGCGAATTATATGCCCCAACGTGAAATCCTTATTATTACAGGTGTACGGAGAAGTGGTAAATCATCTTTAATGAAACTCCTATGTGATGACATCCTCAGGAACGAGGATGTTTTGGAAAGCAACATTCTCTATCTTAATTTTGAAGATGAACGCTTCGTACCCTTTACACTTCAAGATTTTGAGCCGCTTTACGAAACATTTTTAGAGTTGGAAAACCCAATCGGAAAAATCTATCTGTTTCTTGATGAGATACAGAATATCCATGGATGGGAAAAATGGTTGAACAGACTATATGAATTCGAAAACGTAAAGGTCTTTGTCACCGGTTCCAATGCCACCTTGTTGAGCTCTGAAATCTCCACGGCCCTGACCGGAAGGAATCGTCAAATCGTAACCTGGCCTTTTTCCTTTCGTGAATTTCTGACATTGAAAGGGGTGTTAATCGATGCTAAAAGTTTATACCGTCGACAGACAAAAGTTGATATAAAAAGGGCGTTAAGAGAATACCTCGAACTGGGTGGATTCCCTGAAGTTTTGAAAATAGGAGACCCAACTCTTTTGGAACAGTATTACAAAGATATCATCTATCGTGATGTTATTGCCCGTTACGGAATTAAAAATATCAAAGAGATCAAAGAATTAACCCTTTTTTTAGCGGCAAACCATGGCACAGTCCAAAGTTACAAGAATATGCAGAAAATGATTGGTGTCAGGAGCCAGAATACAGTTAAGAATTATCTCGAAGCGTTAAACGATGTCTATCTGTTTTTATCGATGGACTTGTTTGATTATTCTCTGAAACGGCAAATTTATAATCCCTCTAAAGTCTACTGCATCGATTCGGCGATGAGTAATTCCATCAGCTTCAAATTTTCCCGAAATATTGGGCATATTTATGAAAATATAGTTTTTGTGGAGCTTATGAGAAGAAATAAAGAAATTTACTACTGGAAGTCCAAAAAAGGCGGGGAGATTGATTTTGTCGTCAAACAGGGCCTTAATATCACAGAGGCCATACAGGTTTGTTATTCTTTAGAAAATGAAAGGGCCAGGCAAAGAAAAATACAGGCGCTGATAGAGGTAAAGGATGAATTAATAGCAGGGCGCCTTACTGTAATTACCGATGATGAAGAATCGACAGTTCCTTTCGATTCTTCCCATGGACATGACAAAATCAATATCCTCCCCCTGTGGAAATGGTTGCTTCAGACTCAGAAATAATATACCGTTGCGCGCGATACCCTGTTAAAATCAGGAGGACTATTTGAGACCTTTGAAAAATGGTAAAGTTTCTGTTATCATAGTAAATTGGAATGGGAAGCAGCATCTTGAAGAATGTTTGGATTCTCTGTCAAAGCAGACCTTTAAAGCTTTTGAAACCATACTGGTTGACAATGGATCAGAGGATGGATCAATTGAATTTGTTGAGAAGAATTTCCCTGTTGTAAAGATCGTAAGGCTGAATAGAAATGAAGGTTTTTGCCGGGGTAATAATATTGGTTTACAACACACCAAAGGTGATTTTGTAGCATTATTGAATAATGATACGGTGGTGGACATGCATTGGCTTGAAGAGTTATACAGGGCCATGACAAAGTATGCACATGTCGGTATTTGCGCTTCTTGCATTGTCAATTATTATTCACGTGATGTTTTGGATACTGCAGGGGATGGATTTGATTTATGTGGAGTTGGCCATAAAATTGGGGAGGGAATGCCTGTCACAAAATTCCAAAAAGAAAGGTATGTGTTTGGGGCATGTGCCGGAGCTGCTTTATATAGACGTTCCATGATAGATGATATAGGTTTTTTTGATGAAAGGTTTTTTGCAGTCGGGGAGGATCTGGATTTAAGCTTCAGGGCTATGTTGGCGGGCTATAAATGCTTATATGTTCCTGGTGCAATTGTTTATCATAAAGTTAACCGGACTGTGGGCCGAAACAGCGATTTTCTTTTATATCATTCCCGCCGAAATGTGGAATACACATTTTTTAAAAATATGCCCTTCTCTCTTATTATAGCGACCCTTCCCTTGCATATAATTTATAATCTTTTAACCTTTGCACAGGCATTTTTCGATAAGCGTATTATAGTTTTCCTAAAGTCAAAGAAAGACTTTTTAAAGAATTTTCAGAAAATATACAAGCTGAGAAAGAAGATTCAGAAAAAGCGAAAAATCTCTTTAAAAAAGTTATTTTTTAGCTTTTCCAATCATTATTTATACTATAAGGTCTTTCTTAACTTAAAGAAATTTTAAAACAATTCAGCCACTAAAGCTCAAAGAAAAGAGATTAATTTAATTTTAAAAAAGGATTGAAGTTGATAGACATTGTCATAGTCAATTATAAAAGTACCGATTATCTTCTTAAATGTCTTAAATCCGTTTATAATTCGATACAGGGTATCCCTGTCAGGGTTTTTGTCCAAGACAATGACTCAGAAAACGGTGTGGATCGCGTTTCAATTGCATTTCCCAATGTAAATCTTACAAAAAACAAATTTAATATGGGATTTAGCAAAGCGGCCAACAAGGGTATTAAACAGGGAACTGCTCCTTACGTATTGATACTGAATCCTGATACTATTATAAAAGACGGCTTTTTTGAATCGACTTTGGAATATATTGAAAACAATCCTGATATTGGAATTGTCGGGCCTAAAATTTTGAATACTGACGGTTCTCTTCAAGGTTCTGCCAGAGCTTTTCCAAAACCCTGGATGGCGATTTTTGGACGAAACTCTCTTTTAACCAAATGGTTCCCCAATAATCGAATAAGCCGCAAAAGCGTTCTTTCCACAGGATCCGACGGGGTAACTCCTATGTTTGCAGATTGGTTGTCCGGAGCATGTATGCTTATAAGGCGAAAGGCCATTAATGACGTGGGTCTTTTTGACGAACAATTTTTTATGTACTGGGAGGACGTGGACTTGTGTAAAAGGATGTGGGACAATGGATGGAAAGCAGCCTATTTTCCAAAGGCGTCTATTGTTCACCATGTAGGAGGCAGTAGTAAAAGGCAACCTTTACGATCAATTATCGAATTTCATAAAAGCAGTTATAAGATTATCAAAAAATATAAGATTACTCCTTTTTATATTACCAACTCTTTTATTATTATCTGTCTTTCTCTTCGTACATGCATGATGATCCTGGTTAACAGGATGGGTATGTTGTCCGGCAAATTATTGTCATTTATAAAATCCAATGGTAATATTATTCGCGCCATTATAAATTCTAAATAAAAGTAAGAAGAAAGTAAAGAGATCTTCTGCGGGTTTAATGCCCTCGGATTACAGGGTTATCTCATTAATGATACCTGTAAGTATATCTAATGCACTGCTATTTCTAAAACTCTTTACATTATCAACTGCCCCGTCATGCAGATGATCAGGGAAAGAGTCAATTTCTGGATGGTGCGGCGCATTATCCCACCGTTTAATTAATTCTCCCGATTTGTTTTGCCAATGAAATCTGTACTTGGTTGTATTAAATTTTCCCCTTTCTTCAATGATCCTTTCTGTAAGCTCAACAATCGATCCATCCTTTAATTCTAAACGATAACGGTAAAGAGCTATCTTTTCCAAACCGGTGTCACGTATATCTCTCCTTATAACATCGACATTAGCCACAGCATCGTTTGCACTGATGAACGCATCAAGATCATTGAGATAGGTGTTTATCATTTTTTAAGTGCGGATTCTAAAGACTTAATTCTTTTTTTATATAAAAGAACATTTTCATACAATCCGACCCATTCAAAATAATCTGCATCGTCACCCAGCGTCCCAGCTTCAAATTTGCTGAAAAATTCCTCTGAAGCAATTTGATATTTGGTCTCAAATCTTTCCAGCTCGTAACGTATCTGATTTATATTGTTGTTATATTTGGCTATTTGAAATGTAATCAATTTGTCTAAACTGGTATCGAGTTCCTCACTTGCACCAAACGACAATAAGATATCTATTTTTTCTCTCGAATTTTCTAATAATTTGTTATTTGTGTTTCTCATGCTGTATCTCACTCTTTATTGTTTGTTGATTTTTTCCACTGTGAATCTCATTAATCTGCATTCAGGTTTTTTGATTTTTCATTTTTCTCTTAGCACATATGAAAAATATTTAAAAGCCAATTATTTTTTAATGTAGTTAGTGTCTGAACGACAATCGATAACCGGGTGAAATTACGAAGCAATATCGCATAGAAGTAAAACGAAGATTTTCCAGAAAATGCATAATTTACTTGCATTACCAATTCGTTAAGGGTATATAACTTGTTGAATACACGTTAAATACTAAATTTCTGTACATGTAGTAGAAAGACAAAAACGAGTCAAATCTGAAAAATCTTCGTGGGAATAAACTATGCGAAAAGTTATCGAATTGCAAATGAAAATTTGGAAAAAGGATATCTCTCAAATCAAGTTTAATCTTAAATCAAGGGATGAAATACCAAAGTTATTAATGGGGCTACAGTACATATACACTGCCCCAAAAGTTCGAGAAGAAGTTTTTAAGATATTAAAAAGGATTGTACCGATTAGCAAGCATAAATCAGGAAGGCCGGGCATGGATTTATGGAAGATTCTTGTTTTAGGCACCTTGCGTTTAAACTGCAACTGGGATTTTGACAAAGTCCATGAGATGGCCAACAATCACACTAAACTGCGTCAAATGCTTGGGCACTGCAAAACTGATTTTGATTCCCTCTACGCCCTTCAAACAATAAGGGATAATACTGCTCTGTTGACACCACAAATACTAGACGAGATCAATCAAGTTGTTGTCAAAGCCGGCCACAAGATTATTACGAAGAAGAAAGATCAGGAATTAAGGGGCAGTTGTGATTCCTTTGTAGTTAAAACAGATGCGCATTATCCGACTGACGCAAATCTGTTGTTTGATGCCATGCGCAGAACGATTTACCTTATTGCAATCATCTGTTCTGAGATCAGTATTACCGCCTGGCGGCAAAGTCATCATAATATAATGCAAGTAAAAGGCTTACTGCGTGGTATACAAAAACTGAAACGCTCCACATCAAAGGATGAAGCTAAAAGAGAAAAGAGAGATACATTGATTGTAACGAAGTATCAAAATTACATCGACGTATGCCAAAACTTTGTATCAAAGGCCAAAGAGACAATTCGTCTTTTACGAGAGCTCGGTTTTTTATCGACGATCCAGGATTTAAGAGTGACCATTATTGAAGAATATATTCGCCATGCAGAACGACAAATCGATCAGATCCGCAGAAGAGTTGTTTTAGATGAGAAGATACCGCACAAAGAAAAAGTTTTTTCAATTTTCCAGCCACATACTGAGTGGATCAGCAAGGGTAAAGCCGGCGTACCGCAAGAGTTAGGTTTAAAAGTTTGCATATTAAAGGATCAGTATGGTTTTATTCTTCATCACCAGGTGATGGAACAACAGACAGATGAAAAGGTAGCTGTAGCTATGGCTCAAGGTGCAAAGGATAGATTTCCAAACCTGGTTAGTTGCAGCTTTGACAAAGGTTTTTACAGTACTACTAGTAAAGAGGATGTAGGGAAAATATTGGATTACGTTATTTTGCCCAAGAAAGGCAGGTTGTCCGTCAAGGACAAAGAGATCGAGCATTCGGAAGAATTTATTAAATCCAGGCGTAAACATTCAGCAGTGGAATCTTCCATTAATGCTTTAGAAAATCACGGATTAGATCGCTGCTTGGACCACGGTCTGCATGGATTTAAACGATACGTAGCATTATCAGTTTTAGCGCGAAATATACAGATATTGGGTCACCTGCTTCAGCAAAAAGAGTTAAAGCGGCAGAAGCGACGCAAAGCAGCATAAAAAATAACCTCTGCCTCAAAATAGAATACTTAACGGAGAAGTAGTTCTAATTTTAGAGAAAAGGTTGCCAAGATTTGATTTACTTCTATCCGCAATCATTTTGAACGGCAGTCATTTAATGAACGAACATCAACCAACAGGCTGGCTCGTGAAACCATGACTTTTCGTTCAGACACTAGTTAACATTTCAACTTGCGCGGGCTTGCTATCCATGGAATAGCGAAACTCACAACCTCCATTGTTTTATTACTTTCGTTATTCTTTTTCATACCGGTTTGTTCAGATTTTCCAAACGGTGCTTACAAATTGTTTTTGTTTCATATCCGCTTTGCGAGTCCTTTGAATAATTCCTTTTTTTATCTCATCTAAAGAACTTTGGCGGATCAGGCTTTCCGCTTGCAGGGGTTAGCATTTTTCAAAGGTCTCTGATGTTAAAGAAGAAAGCTATATTGCCTGATTCCATGAATAATTCTTCGTATCTGAACAGTATTAGCTTTCACCACATAAAATACAAGATGTTTTCCAGTTATCAGTATTCTATATCCCAGTTTTTTTAGTCGATCATCTTTTGGGGCTACGCATAATTCCGGAGTAAAGGCTAATTGAGAAAAGGTCTCACAAAAAAACGTTTCGTGAATTCTTGGGTACGTCATCTTGCAAAGTATGTTGACCGAATTGTCATACGGATTACACGGATAGCACGGATAAAGAACGCTTGTCACTGTGTCAGACAGATAAGCGTAGACTTCGAAAGGGGGTGTTTCGAAGTCTGCGTTTATCTGCAAAGGTCTCAAACTGAAAAGCTCCTCAATCACGTTGAGTCTGTAAACATTTCCGTTGAACCGAGGCGAAGAATTGCAAGGGGCAGCGGTTCGGTGGGTATTCCGAGGATGTCTCCACGTTGCTGTGATTTCGTCAATATACGGCCGTTAGGATATTTGGCAATTTGCTTGAGGCTTTTAGGCCTGAGTTGTTTGGTCCATTTGACTTCCAGGGGCCAGAAGCGATTTTGGTCAACGTACGCAATGTCAACCTCGCCCTTGGCTTTGATGTAGTTTGTTGGATAATATCGCCGATACTGTGTGATAACGCAAGCCTCGACCAGTCTTGCGGTCCAGCCCGGATCAGATACGATAAGCTTAACTTGCCGGTTGTATGGATCTTCACACGGGGTTAACCAGGCACTTACCGCATGAAAAATGAATGGATCTGCGAACATCAGCTTGCGAGCTTTTTTTGGTGCAGCTGTGAGTTTATCCTCTACCAGAGCAGCATGAACAAAAACGGCATCCATCGATGTGAGCAGGGCCGTATAATCGGACACCGTCTCGGGGTGATCAATTGAAAGGGAATGTGCCAGAGAATTCCAAGTAACCTGGCTGCCGTAACGCTTTACTACCGCTTCCAGAACTTCACGAAGGTAATGTTCCTGTTTCCCTCTCTTCAAAATGTCCCCTCGAATCCAGTCGCTGTATGTGGAGAATGTGGCAGGCATTATAAGCTTGTGTCTTGCCATGTCATTGATGGCTGTGAGAAAACCACCATGAATTCAGTAACCGGCATCACCTTTAGCATCTCAGTGACCGCCTGACCAGGGAGTGATGGTCATCAATGAGTTCTCCTGTCAAATAAGTAATACGTTCCGGTGCAACACCACTTTGGAGGAGTTCAAACATCCACTGCTTGGTAAGTGTGGTCTTGCCGACCTGACGCCCCCCACCAATGGTATAGATACCAGGCTGGTCACAGGGAAGTTTGTCCAGCAGATGGGAGTGGTGTATTAATAGCTGTTGCTGTAATTGTCTCAGATGAGGGTCTCGCTTTTCAAACGAGTCTGGCTCTTCGAGATGGGTGTTATGAGGGGAGAATCGGATATCCATGACAAACCTTTTGAGACTTTTGCAGATAAGCGCAGACTTTGAAAGGAAACGTTTTGAAGCTTCCTCCTACCACAAATGGTGACTATAAATTTATCGAGGTGTAAGTGTGCTGTTAAATATGTAACAGGCTCGCAACGTTATAATTAAAGTCTTGCACTAAAGGGGTAATAGTGGCAATCAGCCTTTAATGGTAGAAATGGAAATTTATTTTTGCCGAGCCCTGAATACAAGAAAAGAAAGGAGGCTATCATGAGAAAAATTCTTATCCTGGGGTCCGGAGCAGGCGGCACCATCATGGCCAACATGCTTCGCAAAGAGCTACTCGAATCCGAATGGGAAATTACCATCATTGACCGGAAAGAGCAGCATCACTATCAGGCTGGTTACTTGTTTATCCCTTTCGGTGTTTATGGTGAACAGGACGTATTGAAGCCGAAAAAAGAATTCATTCCCAGAGGAGTAGATTTTGTTCACGACAATATCACCCGGATCGATGCCGAAGAGCGACGGGTGGAAACGGAAAAAGGCGGGCAATACGACTATGATTGGCTGATCATCGCCACCGGATGCGATATCGCGCCGGAGGAAATAGACGGCATGGTTGACGGCTGGCACAAGAACATTTTTGATTTTTATACCCTGGGAGGAGCCCTCGAACTCCGAAAAAAGCTCAAATATTTTAATTCCGGGAAAGTCGTGCTCAACATTGCCGAGATACCTTATAAGTGCCCCATCGCCCCTCTGGAATTCGTTTTTATGGCAGACTGGTTTTTTACTGTCACCGGTGTCCGCGATAAAATCGATATTGAGTTTGTCACACCGTTGGATAATGTGTTTACGAAACCGGTGGCTGCGAAAGTGCTCGCCGAGGTGGCTGTTAAAAAGAAGATCAAAGTAACGCCACACTTCGACCTGGCTCAAGTAAATGCCAACGAAAAAACCATTGAATCTTACAAAGGAGATAAGATCGGTTACGACCTACTGGTGGCCATTCCCCCCAACATGGGTGATAAAGTGCTGATTGATTCGAAGATCAGCGATCCGGTTGGATTCGTGGCCACAGATAACGGGACATTGAAAGCCGAAAATTTCGATCGTATATTCGTCATCGGCGACACCACTAACGTGCCTGCCTCAAAAGCCGGTTCCACTGCTCACTACATGGCCTATACTCTGGTGGATAACCTGTTGCGGGAAATCGATGGACACGAGGCAACACACCAATTCGACGGTCATGCCACCTGTTTCCTGGCATCTGGTTTCGAGAAGGCTATTCTCCTCGATTTCAACTACGATGTCGAACCGTTGTCCGGAAAATTTCCCTTTCCCGGCATGGGACCGTTCGGCCTGTTGCAGGAGAGTCTGAATAACTACTGGGGAAAGATGATGTTTAGGTGGGTATATTGGAACCTGATGATGAAGGGACTCGATTTACCCCTGGAACCCCAGATGAATTTGGCCGGCAAGATCCGGAAGGTCGTTTAAAAGGGAGGTGAGGCAAATGACTCAAGAACAATTAATACTCGAGCGGCTGGACCGTCTGGAGGCCCAAGTGGCGCCGGTGGCCGAATCGGCCAGATCCATGCGTGAATTAAAAGAAGAGCTGGCCCCACGGGTGAACGAGGCCGTGCAGGCTCTCATTGTGGGACTGGCGGATATCGAGTCGGACTTTCAATTGGAAGACCTGACATTTCTTTTAAAGAAAATGTTACGCAACGTGAATAGTTTTAACTTTACCCTGGATCAACTCAAAAACGTTATCGATTTTGTTCAAACAGCCGAGCCCCTGGTTAAAATTACCGTTCCTCAGATTATTTTTATTCTGGATGATCTCGAACAAAAAGGTGTCTTTCGCCTGTTAAATACGTCCCTTGAGATTTTGAAAAATCTCAGCCAATCTTTTTCCGCCGAAGATTTAAAACAGATGGGTGACGGAATGGTCAAATTGCTCGGTGCTATGAAAAAACTGACCGAGCCACGGGCGGTGGCCTTTATTGAACGGGCCGCCGAAATTCCGGGCCGGATCGATCCGACCCAGGCAAAAGAAGTCGGCCTGTTCGGTATGATAGGTGCCATGAATGATCGTGAAATAAAACAGGGGATGGGCGTGTTGCTTGAATTGACCCGCGGGTTGACTATCCTTAAAGGACTGCAGTCTTCCCAGGCGGCTCCGTAAATTCTCCCCATCTCTTCCTCGGCGTTTCAACCCCGGTATTCATTCAGTACCGGGGTTTGTTTTCCCTCTCCTCTGAAAAATTTTGACTTCAAAATTATTAAATGGAAATTTATATAAAAATTGTGTATAAGGCTAAGATAAAAAGTTTTATTAGTTTCCAATTAATACCATCTATCTTATTAAAAATTGCAAACCTGAAAATACGGCTGCTTATTTATTAATGTTATCCGTGTTATTTCTGTGGTAAGATAATAAAAACCAATGACAAATAAAACACCTGATTTTGTTCATCTGCATGTTCATACCCAGTACAGTCTGTTGGACGGGGCCATAAGGATTGATGATCTTTTAAACCGTGCAAAAGAGTTTGATATGAGCGCAGTTGCCATTACCGATCATGGCACTATGTTCGGGGCGGTCGATTTTTATGAAAAGGCTGATATAGCAGGGATAAAACCGATCATAGGATGTGAATGCTATCTTGCGCCAAGAAATCTTAAAGATAAGACGCCCCAGGATGCCAAAGGGCTTTCCCACCTTATACTGCTGGCTGAAAACCAGAAAGGTTATAAAAATCTATGCAAACTGGTTACGATTGCCCAGCTTGAAGGATTCTATTACAAACCCCGCATCGACAGGGAAATTTTAAGGGAATTCAGCACAGGTCTGATCGCCCTTTCAGCCTGTCTTCATGGAGAAATACCCACGCTGATTAGAAGAGACAGAATCGATGAAGCGGATGATGCTGCCCGTATGTATCTGGATATCTTTGGCGAAGGCAATTTTTTCCTTGAAGTTCAAAACAATGGCATCGATGTTCAGGAAAAGGTTAACTCAGGCTTGTTGGAAATGAGCGAAAGGCTGTCCATCGGCCTTGTTGCCAGTAACGACTGTCATTATCTAAAAAAAGAAGACGTTCGTGCCCACGATGTTCTCTTGTGTATCCAGACCGGTAAGACAGTTCATGATACAGACCGATTAAAATTCAGAACCGATCAGCTTTATTTCAAATCCAAAGAAGAAATGTACGAATCTTTTGGAAAATATCCTGGTGCACTTGCTAACACCGTGGATATTGCAAAGAGGTGCAGTCTCGAATTCGATTTTAAAACATATCACTTCCCAAAATTTGATTTAAAGGCAAATCGAACTGAAGCTGAAGTTTTTGAAGAAAAAGCTCGAGAAGGATTCGAACGTATAATCCGGCGCATAAAGTCAAAAAACCGGCAAGCTGATGAAAAGGTTTATAAAGACCGTCTTGAAAACGAGATTTCAGAAATAAAGAACATGGAATTTTCAGGATATTTTCTGATTGTAGCCGATTTCATAAAATATGCCAAAGAAAACAATATTCCTGTGGGACCTGGCAGAGGATCTGTAGCAGGAAGTCTTGTCGCATATTCTCTCGGGATTACCGACATAGATCCTTTGGAGTATGGTTTGATTTTCGAACGTTTTTTAAACCCGGCACGAAAAAGCATGCCTGATATTGATGTGGATTTCTGTATAAATGGCAGGGAAGAAATCTTTAAATACGTTGTGGAAAGATACGGCGGCGGTGATTATGTTGCTCAGATTATTACTTATGGAAAGCTTAAACCCAGGGCTGTAATTCGTGATGTGGGGCGTGCTCTCGATATTCCGCTAAGAGAAGTAGATGCAATTGCTAAAATGGTTCCGGATGTGCTGAACATAAGCCTTGATAACGCGTTGAAACAGGAACCGAAACTCGCTAAAATAGCGAAGGAAAAACCCGAGATTGCTGATCTTATAAGTATCTGCCGCGTTCTTGAAGGGCTGCCGCGACATGCATCAACCCATGCTGCCGGGGTTGTGATTGCGGACAAACCACTGGTTGAATATCTGCCTCTTTACAAAGGTAAAAAGGGTGAGGTGGTCACCCAGTTGGATATGAAAGCCGTTGAAAAGATCGGTCTTGTCAAGTTTGATTTTCTGGGTCTTCGCAACCTGACGGTAATTGCCGATACACTGTCGCTTATTGCAAGGCAGGGAAAAGAGCCGCCGGACATAAAGAATCTGGATCTAAGCGACCAGGACACATACCGGCTCCTGGCATCCGGAGACACAACCGGTGTTTTCCAGCTCGAAAGTTCCGGCATGAAAGATCTTCTTGTCAGGTTAAGGCCGGAGCGTTTTGATGATGTCATCGCTCTTGTTGCACTGTATCGGCCCGGTCCCATTGAAAGCGGAATGATTGCCGACTACGTGGCGAGAAAGCACGGTAGAAAAAAAGTTGAGTACATTGTTGACGAGCTTGAACCGATTTTAAAAGAGACTTACGGGGTCATCGTATACCAGGAGCAGGTCATGAAAATTGCCTCAGTTCTGGCAAATTATACAATGGCCGAAGCCGATGATCTCAGAAAGGCCATGGGAAAGAAAATACAGTCGATTATGGCCAAACACAGGGCCCGCTTCATGGGGGGCACACTGAAAAACAGTATTCCATCGGTCAAGGCAAAGAAGCTATTCGACTTGATCGAAAAATTCGGCGGGTATGGATTTAACAAGTCTCACAGTGCTGCCTATGCCCTTATTGCATTTCAGACTGCTTATCTGAAAACTCATTTTCCCGTTGAGTTAATGGCTTCTCTATTAACAAGTGAAATGCATTCAACTAACGGGGTTGTGAAGTATATTGCAGAATGCCGAAACCAGAAAATAGAGATACTTCCGCCTGATATAAATGAAAGCGATAAGAAATTCGTTGTCGCAGGCTCAAAAATCAGGTTTGGACTGGTTGCTGTTAAAAACGTGGGAGAAAGTGCAATTGAAGCGATTATTGAATCAAGAAGCCGGAATAAATTTTCTTCCCTGTTTGAGTTTTGTGAATATGTAGATTTGAGAAGAGTCAATAAGAGGGTGGTGGAAAGTCTTATAAAATGCGGTGCATTCGATTCTACCAACGCAAAGCGTTCTCAGATGCTGGCTTCTATGGAAGATGCGCTCGAATACGGGCAGAGAGTTCAAAAGGAAAGAAATGATCCCCAGATGAGTCTGTTTGATATGGGGGAAAATAAGCAGTTAATAAATATGCCGGTTTTGCCGCCTATCGAAGAATTCGATGAGCGTAAGCGGCTTGCCTTTGAAAAGGAATCACTGGGCTTTTATATCAGCGGGCACCCTTTGAACAGGCATGAGGAACTCCTCGGCAAATTTACCAATACCAATGCGGTGTTAATAAATGAGATTAAAGACGGCGGGGTTGTAAGGATAGGAGGAATTGTTTCAAATGCAAAGGTGATTAAGACGAAAAAAGGAGAACTGATGGCCTTTGTTATGATAGAGGATATGCATGGTTTTGTTGAAGCAATTGTTTTTTCTTCAGTCTATGCAAAAGCGAGCGATCAGCTTTTTGAAGATAATCCCGTCATTATTGAAGGGAGAGCGCAAAAAGATGAAAAGAGTGCAAAAATTATCGCTGAAACGATCATACCGATTGATAAAGCTGAGGAGACATGGACTGCAAGCATTCAATTTAATCTTAAAATGTCACGGACGGACAGGAAGCTCCTTTCAGATCTTAAGGATATTTTAAAAAAGCATCCCGGATCGAGCAGGGCATATATTCTTATGCAAGACGATGAAAATGTAGAAACAGTAATTGAACTTCCCGAAAAAATGAAACTGAAAGCAGGGTCATCATTAACGCGCGATGTAACGGCTTTACTTGGATATAATGCAGTTAGTACGGTTTGCAGTTCAGTTTCGTCTTCATTAAAAAACAATAATGTTAATGGAAACAGGAGAAATGGAAAATTCAGACACAGTTAATCAAAAATACAATGTATATCCCATCCTGCTGGCCGGAGGCGTAGGCTCAAGACTGTGGCCTGTATCAAGAGAGCTTTCACCAAAGCAGCTTATTAAGTTCACAGATGAAGATTCCCTTCTTCAGAGTACAATAAAGCGCTTGGTTTCGGCCCTTAACACCGAAAATGTGCGGATTGTCTGCGGGGAGAAGCATTTTCACGAAACGGCAAGACAAATAAAAGAGATAGGTGTTGCGCCTGCCGGGAAAATTATCTGTGAACCGTGCGGCCGGAACACAGCTCCTGCAATATTACTTGCGGTGTTAAATATCCTGAAAGATGAAAAGGATGCGGTTTTATGTGTTTTTCCTGCAGATCATGTTGTTCGTGATAATGGTGTTTTTCAAGATAAACTTAAAACAGCAATAAAACTTGCAGAAGAAGGTTATATTGTTGCATTCGGCATAAGGCCTCATTACCCGGAAACAGGTTATGGATATATTGAAGGGGCGAAGGAGTTGCCCGGCGGAGCATTGTTAATAAAAAGATTCGTCGAAAAGCCGGATGTAAAGACAGCAAAAGAGTATATCAAAGCAGGCAACTTTTTCTGGAACAGCGGAATGTTTGCTTTCAGAGCATCTATTATTATAGATGCATTTAAAGTCTTTGAGCCGGAACTTTTTAAAAGAATGAGTAATTTGGTTGCGGCAAAAGAGACGGTGGCAAAGGCGGATTATGAAAAACTGTCCAATATATCTATTGACTATGCAATAATGGAAAAAACGGACAGGGGAGCTGTTTTGCCTTCGGATTTCGGATGGAGCGATATCGGATCGTGGAAATCACTTTATGACTTTTTCCCAAAGGATGATGAAGGCAATGTTATTAAAGGAGATGTTATTGTAAAAAAGACCCGTAACTGTTTAATAATTGGAAGCGATAGACTTGTTACTGCAAACCGTCTTGAAAACATGGTTGTTGTTGAGACATCCGATTCAATATTTATTTCAGATATGAATAACACCCAGGATGTAAAATCGATTGTCACCGAACTTAAGGAAAAGAAACGAAAGGAATATTGATCTATTATGAAAGTACCTTTACTTGATTTAAAAGCCCAGTATAATTCGATAAGGGAAGAAATTTTAAAAGTTACCCAGGAAGTTTATGAGAGCCAGTATTTTATTCTCGGGCCAAGGGTTGAAGCACTTGAAAAAGAGATATCTGAATATTGCTCATCAAAGTACGCAACTGGCGTTACATCAGGAACAGATGCACTTTTAATCTCGCTTATTGCTGCGGATATCGGTGATGAAGATATTGTTATTACAACGCCTTATACCTTTTTTGCAACAGCAGGCTCAATTGCCCGGACAGGTGCTGTGCCTGTTTTTGTCGATATAGACCCGGATACCTTTAATATTTCAACCGGTGGTATAGAAAGCACTGTCAATGCGATGACAGATGATCAGAGATCAAGGCTCAAGGCCATAATGCCTGTTCAACTGTATGGCCAGTGTGCTGACATGGATCCGATTTTAAAGATTGCCAAAAAGCACGATCTGGTTGTAATAGAAGATGCGGCGCAGGCCATTGGCGCAGAGTATAAAGGGAAACGGGCAGGTTCCATAGGTGATTTCGGATGCTTTTCTTTTTTTCCTTCAAAAAACCTTGGCGCTTTTGGCGACGGTGGAATTGTTACGACCAATTCAGACGAATTGTATGAAAAACTGCAAATTCTGCGTGTTCACGGATCTCATCCCAAGTATTATCACAAAATTATCGGGGGCAATTTTCGGCTGGACGCTTTGCAGGCTGCTATTGTTTCAGTAAAGCTGAAACATCTTGATGACTGGACTGCTGCACGGCAGGGGAATGCAAACAGATACAGAGAGTTGTTTGCAAGTGCAGGTCTCGATAATATAAAGCTTCCGGTTGAAAGTCAGGGGCGCCATATTTATAATCAATTTGTTATCAGTGTGCCTAAAAAAAGGGATGATCTTCGCCTGTTTCTCCAGGAAGCTGAAATAGGAACAGAAGTTTATTATCCTGTTCCCATGCATCTCCAGGAATGCTTTTCCTATCTGAATTATAAAAAAGGTGATTTCCCGGTTTCCGAGCACGCAGCTTCGCATACCCTGGCTCTTCCAATATACCCTGAACTTAAAGAGGATCAGCAGGCATGTGTGGTCGACAAGATAAAAGAGTTTTATCTTTAATGACCTCGTAATATGAACGTCGAACGTCCAACGTCGCATTTTAAATAAGCAGAAATTTACAAACTCAAACAGTCAGCCATTTTAAATCTAATCGCCCTGTACCTCAAGTTGCTTTTTAAGTTTGTAAATTTCTGATAAGGTATTCTGTCGATTTATAAATCGATGGAGCACTTCGGCCCCTCAACATAAACTCACCGATTTCATTATTCAATATTCAACGTTCGATGTTCAAAAACCGCTTTGCAGCATTTGTTCTTGTATCCTAAAGCCCATGGCGCCTTGTCTTCCCTGTCAACATTTTGGCGGAAAAACCTTATATTATTGACTATATTCATTGAAGACCTGCACGAAATTCTTTCGCAATATCCACCCAACTTTATAACATATTGATAATACATAGTTTGCTTGTAACGTTATTAAGTCTATTAAAACTGGCATATCTATTGCAATCTCAATGTAGAGATTTTGTATCATAAAAGAACAGATTGTCGGTTTTGAAGATGGAATAGAATGGGAAATGTCTACATATTGTAGTGAGCGCTATAATAAATACACTATATTGTATATTTCTCTTTGCAAACCGATAAATATCTAATGCCGGACCCAAAAAAAAATGTTCAAAAATCATTATAATTTCAAAAGGAAACACAATAATGATGAACACCGGAAATAATCCAGGTAAGTCTATTTTCAATAACGAAAGGAAACTAATAAAGAAAGAGGAGAAATGATCATGAAAAAACAAGAGTGCAGCAAGTTAAGTTCTTTGTTTAACAATAAGGGTTTTACGCTAATCGAAATGGCAATTGTTCTGATCATCATCGGTATTATTATTGGCGCCATTGTAAAGGGTAAAGATATTGTAAAGAGCGCTGAGCAAAAGAAACTTTATACTAAATTTGTAAATGCGTGGAGTCTGACGTTTAACAACTATTAT
>JAVVLW010000018.1:3976156-3997085 GCA_034401795.1 Chaetoderma sp. LZ-2023a
TTCAGGCGCTCGCACTCTTTTTGCGGTGGAAATAACGGTTTAATAATGCCGCTATCCGTCAGGCAGCTAAACAGATCCGGCGCCCTGTTCCTTTTTGCTCCGGACTTTTGCCAAACGGCCAGTTCCCACAATAACCCGGCCCGATCTTCCTGACGGTTGAGAAAGTCAAAAGCACCGGCATGGATTAATGCACGTGCTTCCCTGTCATCAGGTCGCACTCGTTTAAAAAAATCGGATATATCGCTGTACGGTTTTTTTCGCCGTTTTTCAATGATACGTTCCTGTGTGCCGGCACCTAAATGTTTAATGGACAACAACCCAACGCGCATTGAAGTTTTTTTACCCTTCCAGCGTATATCACTTTTGTTCACATCAGGAGGCAGCACCTTTATTCCCATGCGCCGTGCTTCCGACACATAAGCGAATGTACTGTAAAAGCCTCCCTGGTTGCTGATAACTGCAGCCATAAATTCTGCAGGGTAATGGGTTTTTAAATAGGCTGCCTGGAAAGATACGCGGGCATAGCTGGCGCTGTGTGGTTTGCAAAAGGAGTAGCCGTCAAAACTCATCATCATGTTCCAGACAGCATCAATCTGTTTGTCTGTAACACCACGTAATCGTGCGCCTTCAAAAAAACGCTGTCTGTAGTCACGCAACCTGCGAACTTTATCTTTTTTAGACATTATTTTTCGAAGACCGTCCGCATCAGCATGTGAAAAACCCGCCATTGCTACGGCTACTTTCGAGACATCCTCCTGGTAAACCATGATACCATAAGTTTCATCGAGCACGTCTTCCAGCAGGGGATGGATTGGCTCCCACTTTCCGCCATGCAGTCTGCGGATATACTCACGGATAAATTCGTTGGCAGCCGGCCGGATAATGCTGCTGTGGATAACCAGGTGCGTAAAATCGCCGACTTTTGCTTTTTTCTGAAGCAAACGCATGGCAGGGCTCTCGATATAAAAGCAGCCCATTGTATTTCCTGTGGCCACATTCTCCTGCGTAGCCACATCGTCTTCAGGTTCCCAGTTTTGCTCATCAAAGATAATACCGTTTTCGGAAACATTTGCTATAGCGTCGCGGATAACTCCCAAACTGCGGTTTCCTAAAAGGTCGATCTTGACAAGACCTGCATCTTCTGCAGCATCTTTTTCCCACTGGATAATAAAAACGCCCTTTGGTGCTATTTCAACAGGTACGTAGTCATTAATCGGATCAGGAGTAATAACCACGCCCCCCGGATGAACGGATAGATATCTTGGATTGCCGATAATATTTTGGGCAATCCTGAGAATCTGCGGCCACGGCTGCGGAAAATCAAGCTGCCTGAACTCGGGCAATTTCTTTAAACGCGTCAGCAGGTCGTTGTCTTCATAAGCCGCCTGCCGGAACCATGGCAGGCGTTTGGACACCTGGCCGATCTCATTGTCCGTAAGACCGTAAACTTTGGCAACTTCGCGTATAGCCATACGTGGCTGAAAGGTAACATGATTACATACCATGGCGGCATGACCTTTATACTGTTTTAATACAAAAGATAGTATGTCATCCCGTTCGTCCCATGCGAAATCAATGTCAATATCAGGCGGATCTAAGCGACCAGGATTAAGAAACCGTTCAAAATACAGGTTATGTTTGATTGGGCAAACATTGGTGATTCCCATGCAGTAAGCCACAAGTGACGCCGCCCCACTTCCGCGCCCGCATATGCGCGGGCTGCGCGACACGATATCCTGAACCACCAGGAAGTAAGATGAGAATTTCATCTTTTCAATAATGCCAAGTTCATGTTCAAGGCGGTCAACCACGGTCTCGGACAGATCATTGCCATATCGCCGCCCGGCCCCTTTATATGCGGCGTTTCTCAAAAGCTCTCCGGCGGTATGCTTTTTTTTGTCATCCCACGGAGGAAGGACAAGTCCATGGCAAGGGCCGGTAAAAGTAAGCCGCTCGGCAATCTTTTCAGTATCAGCGACAGCGTTGGGCCATATATCAAAATTTCCTGCATACTCGGATGCCGGGGCCAGCCATGCCGAGGAGGGCGCTGTCTCTTTTGGGGTTAACCTGGAAAGAGAAGTGTTTAAATCAATAGCCCGCAGCATTCGGTGAATCTCGATATCATCCGGATTTAAAAAAAAACTTCCGGGCGTGGCAACCATCGGTATGCCACGATATCTTGCTGTTTTCCGCAATCGAAAGCCGGCACTATTCGGTTTTCGCCCAACATCTGCCCCAATCGTCACCCCGGCTTCATACCAGTCCGAAAGAAGTTCCCGGCTTTGGGTAAGCACGACAAGCCCTTTTAAATGGTCAACGATGGCTGATTTCAGATCAAATAAATCAGCTGAATGACGGCGGGTAATCAGGCGACACAGGTTGCGATAGCCTTCATCGTTTTCAACAAGGCAGACAGCGCGTCGCTTTGATGCGCAATCCGTCAGTTCCGCGCCGACGATGGGTGTAATTCCCATGTGCTCGCAAGCCTTTAAAAAAGGCCACAACCCGTAAAGATTATCCGTATCCGTAAGGGCCAGACGATTATAACCGCGCTGTTTTGCAACAGCACAGATTTCCCAAGGAGAACTCGTGCCCCACATCAATGAATAATATGAACGAATGGTAAGAGGGATCATACTGCCAGGGTCCTGCCCACACGAATCGCGTTGAAACCAAAACGGAAACGGACTGCGTCAAGCGTGGCAATAAGGCTGTCTGAAATCTTTTTTTCTTGACTGTATTCAGCAAAAATCCCCAGTTGAACGGGTGGCGGACAGGTCAAATGGTCACAAATCAAACGCAGATGCCGGATGCGCACGCGACGTTTCCAGGCATGTTTAAGCGCTGTCTTTGCAGCGGCAAACAAACAAAAGTCATTGGCAGTCGGCAGATTAATTTTAGACTGCCTGCCTGTTCGACCGCCGTCGGAATAATCAACAACAATTTTGACCAGTTTTGCGGCAAGTTGCAGTTTGCGTAAATCGTAGCATGCATGTTCAACTAGCCGGTATAGCGTGTTTTCCACCTTTGTCACATCGTTGGTATCGTTCCCAAACTCGTGATCAACGCAAACAACCGGCCGCTTCCGCCCGATCGGAAAAACCGGAGACTGGTCGATTCCGCGCACAGCATCGTACAGACTGATGCTTCGTGACCCGAACACAACATCCAGTTGCTCCAGCGACAGGTTTGCCACATGACCGGCGCAAGTTATATTGAATTCACGAAAGCGTTTCAAATCGCCATGCTCAATCCCAGGGATAAGATGTAGCGACAAAGACTCCAAAAAGGCAGCCTCGTCCCCCGCCCCTACAATGTATTCACCTGTCGGCTTGACAATACGCGTAGCAACTTTGGCCACCAGTTTGTTAGGAGCCACAGACCAGATCGGATCAAAGCCCATATCAGTTCGCACGGCCTTGCGGATGCGCCAGGCCACGTCAGGGGTTGGGCCGAACAGCTTTCCGGTTCCGGTTGCATCCAGAAACAGATGCCCATTGTAATCTGCAATTTCAACCAGCGGCGAATAAGGCAGCAGGTGTTTGATAAATTGCGCCATTGCGCGTTCGTAACGGTCCGGATGCGGCGGCAGTACAACAGCATCCGGACAATAGCGAAGCGCACGTCTCAAGGCCATTTTTTTACGCACGCCGCTTTTGTAAGCTTCCTCGCTCATGTCATACACTGCCGCCCGCGGAGCACCTTCAGGGGCAATGATTACCGGACAATCGCGCAGCCGGCTGTCCACAACCCGTTCAACTGCCACAGCAAAATCAGCCACATTTAAGTGTATGATTGAACGTTCGCACATTCCACCGTAAAACCTTTTTCCGTCAGCAGTCCGGCCATCCTTTGGGCATTCTCCGGTGCCTGGGCACGGACGTGGTTGTTGAAAAAAAGAACTCCTCTACTTGCCTGCCTGCTCATGGATTTAATTTTTTCTTCTGCCCACTCATGCAACTGTTCATCGGAATAGTTGTAATCGAATTGATGCTGCATGTTTCCTGAACGCCAGTTCCTGGCATTGCGACCATGGAAACGAACATAAAACAGGTCAGGATTGGTCACCACATCAAGGGCTGGAAATAGATCCGGCAGGTCGGGTTCGTCAACGCTTACCAGTGTGACCTTTCGGCGCTGAAGTTCGGCAAACACAGGATCTGTAGCCCAGGAGCGATGGCGGAACTCTACCGCCAGGGGCATACCGTAAAGCCTGTCAAGCAAAACGGCAAGCTGCTTTCGGTTGGACGGTGTACGTGTAAACGAAGGCGGAAGCTGAATCAAAACAGCCAGCAATTGCCCGGCCTGCACGAGCGGCGATACACCATTCCGATAAAGAAGTGCCTGGCCCGGCCAGTTATGCGGATCAATTTCATGAGTGAGGGTACGTGTCAACTTGGCGGCAAATAAAAATCCCGGCGGGGCCACTTTGCGCTGGCGCTCAATCGCTTCTGCTCTGGGCATCTGATACCAGGTATAATTAAGTTCGGTCGCCGGAAAATGTCTGGCATACAGCGGAAGCATTTTGCCCGACTTCGTGCCGGACGGATAAAACCCGGCGTCTGCCCATTCCGTATAAGAATAGCCGCTTGTACCGACAAAGAGGCGGCAAGCATTTTTTTCCGGTTTATTTTTAACAATTTCCAAAGATAGATGCTCTCGTAAAAAGTTATAGCCTTCCCATAACTTCCGATCCGCGGTTGACACCGATAACCTTGCCCTGAACCAGAACCTCGTTAAAAGCATAAGTCATGGATTTGTAAGCCGGGTTTTCAGGACGCAGTTCGATGTGCCCTTTCCGGCGGAAAAAGCGCTTGACCGTTGCTTCTTCCTGATTGACAAGGGCAACGATGATCTCACCATTTTCCGCATACTGGCGCGGCTCACAAATAACCAGGTCTCCATCCAAAATAGCGGCGTTTATCATGGAATCGCCTTTTACTTTGAGTGCAAACATGTTCGATCCACGATATACGGCTGCATCGATCACCACGCTGCCCGCCCATTCCTGCTGGGCGTATAACGGCAACCCGGCAGCAATATTCCCGACAATCGGGACTTCGATCCAGCGCATGACGCCTGCCGTCTCACGAGCGCGATTCAGCAGATGGATGGTGCGGCTGTAATACCCGTCACGCTTGATAATCCCTTTTTCCTCGAGCGCTTTTATCAGTTGAGATATTGCAGCGTGACTTACCCCCATCCTTCCTGCCGCCTGACGCAGACTGGGAGATTTTCCGGTTTTGTTTATCTCGCTTTCCAGATACCCAAGAAATTTTTGCTGTTTTGGTGTTAATACAGGCTGCATAGTCCGATCTCCATTCTAAAACCTTTGCAGATAAGCGTAGATTTCGAAACACCATTTTTTGCTTCCCACCTGAAGCGGAACCCAAACATGGCAACTGTTGAACTGTTGTGTTATAATTCTACTTATGAATTCACCAAGTTTAACACTACCAGCTATATACTAATACGCAATAATGTAAATGTCAATGTAAATATTTTTGTAAAGTATGTATAGGTTTTGGGGTGCTTAAAGGGAAAAGATCGCGGGGTTTATTTAAAGGGTTGGTTTATAGTGGACCCCATAAAAAACAGTCCATTTGTCAATGGATAAGTAAACATCAAATAATGTGAAATTAATCAAGGTTTGTGTGGAAAAAACGTGAAATTAATTCGATTTTATATCGGAAAAATGTGAAATTATTTTGCGCGAGCCCTAAGTTGTTTCCAGATAGGAAAAAGTAAAATTCAGGCTATTTCAGCCAGACCGATATCAGTTTTACTGCGATGTTTTTTGCTTTTGGCAGCAATATCGCACGATTATTTTTATCAGTAAAAGATCTGACAAAAGGCTGATTTTCAAACTCATCAATAAATATATTATCTATTACAAACTGCATAAAGCTATCCTCTTTATGGATATAATCCTGCTCACGAAGTGTTTTCTGATACATGGTGATAGTAAATTTTTTAATCTCCGGTATTACTTTGGCTTTAAAATCCTTTAAATTGGATTTGCTGACACCCATTTCCACTGCGAGCCGGTGGGCGAGGATATCTTCATCCTGTTCAAAGTGTTTTTCTATGAACTGTTTCGCCGCAGATACTGACATCTGTTCCGATATATAATTTATCAACATAGCCAGGATTTCTTCGTTGTTCTGCAAATCAGTAAGCGCATAATTTTGAAACACAACAGGTACTTCATCATTAAGAATGATTTGCATGATGCTTTTTTCATTCTGGGCAACCAAAGAGGACTTTTGCCGGAGCAAATCGTATTTGCGCTTTATCATTGGAAAAACATGAGATAGGAGAGTATCCGCATCATTTTCATTGATATCCAGCTCTTTTGTAAGATATGCTATATTTTTAGTCATATAGAGAATCTAAGGATAAAGAAGCTATAGGAACATTCACCATGTATTTTCCTTGTGGAAGATAGCTTTTGAGAAATTGCGGATTAAGTTCCTTTACAGCTTTAAAGTCAGTACTAAAAAACTGTGCAAACTCAGTTATATGAATCGTTTTTTTAATATTTACATGTATAATATCGTATTTGTGTGGCCTGTAAACACGCTCCCGTGAAAGATGATACCCGTACCGGGCAGGATTGTCCATGACTATTTTGATGGCCGCAATTCTGAAAACATATCGTTCCGTTTCCAACGGCAGATTGAGTCTGTAGTAATCGGTGGTTTTTTGCTCACGAATTGCCTTTCTGATGCGTGTTTCACCGCCGTTATATGCGGCAAGAGTAAGCGGCCATGTGTTGAATTTGCGCTTAAGATATTTCAAGTATTTAATGGCCGCTTTAGTGGAATGTTCAAAATTCAGGCGCTCATCCACAATCCTATCCCTTCTAAGACCGTTACTTCGAGCAGCAAGTCTCATAAACTGCCACATCCCTTTTGCCCCGACACGTGATCGAGAGTATGTCAGCAAGGCGCTTTCCGCCACGGCAAGGTACTTTAAATCCATGGGCATACCGGCTTCGGAAAGCTTTTTTTCAATATATGGAAAGTATCTCCCTGCCCGTTTCAAATACATAAAAACCTGCGCACGATCCCATACTGTTATATTAAATTCCCGGTCCAGCATTTCCCATACATGAGGATTTTCAAGGGGCATCATTTCGCCACAAAGAGATAAAGTGCCGGGCAGGGGAAAATCATGCACGACAGGAAAAGAAGCATCAGGCTCTGCTTTTTTCGCATCAGGCCCGGGGATACTACCATAAACTATGCTATCACATGAAAAAGAAGCGATTAAACCTGCGGTAAAGAAAAAAGCTGCAAATAATGCCATTTTAATTTTCTTATTCATAATTTATCCTTCTTTTCTCATCATCGGCAATTCTTTACATTTTCTTGAATTAATTTAGCCTATTGAAAAACATGCTCAAATGAGCGTTCATCAAAATAAGCATTCACCAAAATAAGCATTTAGATGATCCGATTTTGAATTTAAGAAATCTAAAATGCTAAGAGTTATGCGTCTTTTTAACTATATACTTATTTATCCTGTTGCCATCCATCTCCTTTACAGTAACTGTAAAATCTCCCATTTGGATCTCTTCGTTCTCCTGGGGAATTCTTTCAATTTGATCAAGAATATATCCGGAAAAAGTATCATATTCCTGTAAATCCGGGATATTCATTGTTATCTTCTCGTTTACTTCGTCAATATCAGACTTGCCTAAAACAATCCATTGGTCTTTTTTTATCCGTGTAATATGCGGTTCATATTTATCTGTTTCATCACTTATTTCTCCGACAATTTCTTCAAGCGCATCTTCAAGTGTTATCAGACCGGATACACCTCCGTGTTCATCTACAACAATCGCTAAATGGTCTTTCCTTTTTTTGAACTGCTGAAGAAGTGAATCGAGCTTTATGTATTCCGGAATGAAATAGGGTCTGCGCATTATCTTTCCGACATCAATTGCTTCATCGCATACAGGTTGACGCATAAAGAGATCCTTGATGTTCAAAATACCGACAATATGATCTATATCTTCTTCAATCACCGGAATTCTGGTAAACCCAGGCTTGACTATATCTTCTATCTTGAGTTTCTTGTCAACTTCGATAACAAACATGTCGCCTCTGGGAGTCATTATCTCTGAAGCATTGGTATCATCGAATTCAAAGATATTATGAATAAATTCTTTTTCTTCTTTCCCTATTTCTCCTTCCTCTTCTACGACCTCGACAAAAGTCATTAATTCTTCTTCCGTTATTTTCGGGTTGCCCTTGATTTTTCCTGTAAGTTTGGGAATAAAGTTAAGAAAAACTATAATCGGAAAAAAGATAATCGACAGCCAGTAAATCGGAAATATTACGAGCTTTGCAATAAGTATGTTGTTTCTTGTTGCAATTGACTTCGGAAATATCTCGCCGAATATCAAGATAAGCAATGTCATGATTCCTGTAGTAATACCTATCGCATTACTTGAAACAATATTTATGGTAATAGTCGTTGCAAGTGCTGATGCTCCCACGTTAACGGCATTATTACCAATAAGAATTGTAGCTAAAAGCTTGTGTTGGTCATCTTTCATCTTTTTTATAAGCGCATAGGTCATCCCTTTTTGCTTGCCGAGATGCCGGGCTTTTGCTTTGCTTATGGAAAACAGGGCGGTTTCCGCTGAAGAAAAAAAGCCTGACAAAAAAAGAAGGATTATTAATATAATAATTTGATCGAACATAAATATTTTTCCTAATTAAAATAAACCGGAAAAGGTGAGCGCTTCGCTCAATGACCGCTTTGCTTGAAGAGCACTACGTTTGGGGAGCGCTTCTATAGTCACGTAGTGACGCTCATCACTCTCTTACCCAACAAAAGATCTCCTTAGCACAGTATCTTTCTTCCACCTCTTATCATCATGGGATGGATATTCAATATTATAATGGAGTCCGCGGCTTTCCTTTCTGTGCATTGCACATTTTATAATAAGTTCTGCAACAATGGCAATATTCCTCAGCTCAATAAGGTCTGGCGCTACCTTGAAATTCCAGTAATACTCTTTGATTTCGCTTTGAATAATTTCAATACGTCTTTTGGCCCTGGCCAGACGCTTATCCGATCTGACGATTCCAACATAGTTCCACATCAATCTCCTGATTTCATCCCAGCCATGTGTAACCATGATAAGTTCATCACTGTCCGTTGTACCTGCTTCATCCCAGAGAGGAGGGGCTGGAATTGATTTAAGATCCAATGTATTCAAATTTTTTACAGCATGCACTGCAGCTCTGTCGGCATAGACAATTGCTTCCAGCAGAGAGTTGCTGGCGAGCCTGTTGGCTCCGTGAAGTCCGGTACATGCTGTTTCTCCAATAACATAAAGCCTTTGAATATCTGTCTGACCAAACATGTCGGTTGCAACACCTCCACACATATAATGGGCAGCAGGAACAACAGGAAGCGCTTCGCTTGTCATATCAATACCAAAATAAAGGCATTTTTCATATAAATTCGGGAACCGCTTTTTTATAAAATCAGATTTTTTATGTGATATATCGAGAAATACAAAATCATCCCCACTTTTTTTAAGTTCAGTGTCGATTGCACGGGCAACCACATCACGACATGCAAGATCCTTTTGAGGGTCGTATTTTTCCATGAAAGGTTTCCCCGCAGCATTGCTAAGAATCCCCCCCTCACCTCTAACGGCTTCGGAAATAAGGAAATTTTTTGCCTCCGGGTGGTACAAACAGGTTGGGTGGAACTGAACAAATTCAAGGTTTGCCACTGTTGCTCCAGCCCTGTAGGCCATTGCAACTCCA
Source organism: Chaetoderma sp. LZ-2023a (assembly GCA_034401795.1). Lineage (NCBI taxonomy): Eukaryota > Metazoa > Mollusca > Caudofoveata > Chaetodermatida > Chaetodermatidae > Chaetoderma > Chaetoderma sp. LZ-2023a. Next base: position 3,985,951 of record JAVVLW010000018.1, read on the forward strand.
TCTCCAGTGGCAATATCGGGATTGCTGGTGTAAAGATACACCTTGCCGCTGCCTCCAGTAGCAAGAAGTGTTATATGTGCTGAAAAAGTCTTTACTATATTGGTTTTTCTGGCAAGAACATATGCTCCACAGCAATAGTCTTCATGAGTCGTTGTAACAAGTCCTCTTTTCATTCGAGTGGAGCATGTGATAAGATCAATTGCAATGTGATTTTCATACAGGCTGATACGCTTGTGATTTTTAACACGATTCACCAGCGCTTTTTCAACTTCCTTTCCTGTCATGTCCTGGGCATGAACTATACGATTTTGGGAGTGTCCTCCCTCCAGTCCAAGATCAAATTCAGGAGTAGGTGGCGTTGCAGATTTTTTACCAGATTTTTTACCAGATCTTTTATTGGACAAATTGAACTGTACGCCCAAATTTATCAACTCACGGATCCTGTCCGGACCGCTTTTGACAACCATTTTTACAACATCCATGTTGCAAAGACCGTCCCCGGAAGTAAGTGTGTCTTCAAGGTGGAGGTCAAAAGAGTCGTGCCTGCCAAAGACAGACGCAATTCCTCCCTGAGCCAGGTTGGTGTTGCTGTCCATAGCTTCTTTTTTGGTCACTATCGCAACATTCCCGAACTCTGCAACCTTTAAGGCGAATGAAAGACCTGCTATGCCGCTTCCAATTATTAAAAAATCGGTTTTTATCTCCATATCAAGGTTGATGGTTTCGTAAAAAGTCGAATTCCTCAGGTTTTAGGTGTTAAGTTTTAGGTTTTAAGTTAATGATATTGTCTGTTTTAATAGAGACTTAAAACTTAAATTCTAAAACATAAAACTTTTCGTAAAAAGTGGTTTTTCAGGTGCGAGGCAATACATGTAGTATGCTGAGTACCTGAAAAACCGCTACAACGCAGTAGATGGGATTTTTTACGACGCCATCAAGGTTGATGAATTCGTAAAAAGTCGAATAAACGATTTTATACCACAATATACGGGTGCTATAAAAGCACATAACACCATATATTGTGGTCAAAATAAATTGTCGGGACTTTTTACGAGAGCATCAAGTTTGATGGTCTCGTAAAAAGTAGCGCCGATGGCTAAGTAGAAAGTTCCATATACGCCCCGCAGGAAGTGCCCTTGGGGTGCAAGGCGCAGTGGTTTTTCAGGGATGAGGCAATACATGTAGTATGCCGAATTCCTGAAAAAGTGCTGCAACGCAGTATATGGGACTTTCTACGACGCCATCAAGGTTGATGCTATCGTAAAGTTGTTCTTCGGCGCTGGCGCTTAGTAGTAAAGCCTATTAAAAAACCAAGAAGGATCACACCCGCACCTGCTAAAAACCACCTGATAGTTCGCCTGAATTCAAGTTTTGTTAATTCTTTTTCGAGCGACTCGGACTTTTCTGTATATTCGGCAAGTTGTGAAGTTGCTTTTGCGTATTTTGATTTTAATGTAATATAGTCGGCGGACTCGGTTTTAAGAGTTTCATAAGACTTATTAAGCTCTTCAACGGATTTTTCCGCTTTCTTCAGTATAGAGTCTATTTCTTTGTTTTCCCTTTTAAGGTTTGTATTTTCTTCCAGCAGGGTGGCAGCCTGAACCGTAAGTGTTTTGTGCTTTTTTTGCAGCCATTGCAATTTAACATTATTTGTTATTTTGCTGGTTAGATACCGGGTTAAAACCCAGCCCTCTTTACCGTCATCAACCCGGACCAAAGTCCACTTATCCCCTATTTGCAGCACATCAACCCTTTGACCGGATTGAATGACCGTTATTGTTTTTCCACTCGCCCCGGCGCCGGCCCGAACCGACAGTTTTAAAACATCAGAGACATACATGGTTTCAGCATATGCTGCATTATAAAATAAAATCAGAAAAAAACCTGTGCAAATAATAAATTTAGTAATATGATTCATAGCTATCACTCTCTTTTAAATTAAAAAATTGACTAAATTAAAATGAACCTTATTCTATATCGATCACTTTGTAAATAACATCGAATATATTATTAATTTCTTTAAAAAAGTCAAAAGATATGATAAATAAATAAAATAGCAACAGTTTTTTTATAAAAAGGCTTTATTTTATGATTGCTTACGATTTGCAATGTTCTTTAGGCCATTCTTTTGAAGGCTGGTTTGAAGATGGACAGGCATATGATGACCAGAAAAAAACAGGACTTGTTACATGTCCTGTTTGTAATGATACCTCTGTTTCAAGGATTCCTTCCACCTTTGCTATAAAAGCATCACAAAATCCGGCAAGTTTTCCCACAAAACAGGCCGACCTTGATAAAATTGGTATGAAAATAGTCGATTTTGTACAAAAGAATTTTGATAATGTTGGCTGCAATTTTACCAAAGAGGCGCTTAAAATTCATTATGGGGCCGTTGAACCGAGAAATATCAGGGGTGTAAGCACAAAAGAAGAAGAAAAAACACTTAAGGAAGAAGGAATAGAGTTTTTTAAGATTCCCATGCCGACGCCACCTGATACTGATGCGTAGACCATTTTCCAGCTTTTTCAATTTTAAAAACCACCTGCATGCCCATAGATAATTGGCTTTGCCTGGGTTAAAGTGTTCATAAAGAGAAAAATCTATTTTTAACGTTGAACACTGAACATCGAATGATGAAATCGCTCCGCTCTGCCGGTTTATAAACTGGTAGAATACCTTATTCAAAATTCGATGTTGGACGTTCGATGTTGAATACTCGTTTACTTCTTCCTTCTGCCTTTGCGCCTCTTTGCCTTCTATCCCTTTATTCCGCCATTAGCCTGTCAGCCAGCCTGGAAAGCCTCTTTTGCGGGCTGTCGTTTTTAAGGGCTGTTAAAAGAGCTTTCCGGCTGCCGATAATAACCACAAGTTTTCTACCCCGCGTTATTGCAGTATAAAGAAGATTTCGCTGCAAAAGCACAAAGTGCTGCATCATTATTGGTATAATAACCGCCGGATATTCAGACCCTTGTGACTTATGCACCGATATGGCATATGCCAGTGATATCTCGTCCATTTCCGAAAAATCATAGTCAACTATCCTGCCGTAATAGTTTACCGAAAGCGTCTGTGCTTTTTTATCAATATCATATATCGTACCGATATCACCATTGAAAACCTCTTTTTGATAATTGTTTTTAAGATGCATAATTTTGTCGCCAAGTTTAAAAGTATTGCCCATTTTTTCGATCATAATCTTATTTGGATTTAATTTTTTCTGAAGCACATGGTTCAGGTTAAGTGTGCCTGCTAATCCTTTATGCATGGGCGTTAAAACCTGAATTTCATCCAGAGGATCAAAATCAAAGCGCTCAGGGATTTTCCTGACACATAATTCAACGATAGTCTTAACAACTGTTTCCGGATTGTTTTGCTCAATGAAATAAAATTCGGATAAATCTTGAAGGTCGCCTGCCTTTTCCAGATCAGGTGGCTGCCCTTTGCGAATTTTATGAGCATTAACAATTATTGGACTTTCCTGGGCATGTCTGTAAATTTTCTTGAGCTCAAATGTTTCGATTTTTTTCGATTTAATTATATCTGAAAGAATATTACCCGGTCCAACAGAAGGAAGCTGAAATGCATCCCCAACGAGTATAAGCATAGATTGCATATGAACCGCGGAAAGAAGATGAAACATCAAAAAAGTGTCTATCATCGAGGCTTCATCTATGATTAAAGCATCTGCATCAACAGGATTGTCCCGGTTTTTTTCAAAAAAATCATTTGCCTGGTTGTATCCAAGGAGCTTATGAATTGTTTCGGCCTTTCTACCGGTAACTTCAGAAATACGCCTGGCAGCTCTGCCTGTGGGAGCGGCAAGGCGCAGTCTTTTGCCAAGGGCATCAAAAAGAGCTGAAATAGATTTAATAAGGGTTGTTTTTCCGGTTCCAGGGCCACCGGTTATGACAGCCACACGATGGGAAAGGATTCCTTCAAGTGCTGCAAGCTGTTCAGGAGAAAGCTTTATGGCCAGCTTTTTTAAAACTTCCAGGGTAATTCGACCTGAATCAAGCCCTGTCAATGATGTTGGTATTGATAAAAGAGCATTAATCTTGTTTGCGATGCCTGCCTCTGCCTGATGAAGTTGTTTTAGAAAAACAGCCTCAGTATCGGTATCATTATAAACTTTTTCAATTACAACCTCACCCGATGCTGCCAGGCTTTTTATTGAATCCCAGGTCACATCAGGAAGTATTTTAAAATGGTTTTTAGAGCTTGAAAGAAGTTGATTTTTATATGCAAACGTATTTCCTTCATCTGAAAACTGCTGCAAAAGATGCAGAACACAGCCCTTTGCCCTTTTTGTTTCGTCAATGGGCATCCCGGTATTTTGAATAATAGCATCGGCCATAAAAAAACCGGTTCTCGGAAAATCGCTTACCAGGCAAAAAGGATCGCTGCTGATTATATCCACCGCATCCTGGCCATATAATTTGAATATTTTTGCGCCAAAAGAGGTTTTTATCCCGTTTTCCTGTAGAAAATTTATGAGCCTTCGTATTGAATGGTGTTCTTTCCAGGCGCCGGTTATTTTATCTGCCGCCGCTTTTCCTATTCCTTTAACGTCGAGCAGTTTTTCAGGATTGTTTTCAATAACTTCAAGTGTTTTATCCTCAAAATGGCTTATCAGCCGTAAAGCTGTCTTATGGCCTATTCCCTTTATAAAACCGGATTCCAGGTACTTTTTAATACCTTCAATCGTTGCAGGAAGAATCACCTCGAAAGAGTCGATTTTAAGCTGTTGTCCAAATCTGGGATGAGTTTCCCATGTTCCGGTAATTTTAAGAGTCTCTCCAAGGTTTGGGTCAGGCATGTAGCCGAGAACAGTCACAGGGTTTTGTAAATTACTGATACTGAATTTTGCGATCGTGTAGTGGTTTTCCTCGTTATAATATGTGATTTTTTCGAGATGTCCCTTGAGGGTGGTCGTGGGGCGGGGATTACTCATTCGATTTTTGAAACCTCGTCCTTTGGGTGTGGTCAGAAAGAATTGGCTTTGCCTGGGTAACTCTCAAAGAGCGTCCCTCCGGGACTTGAAGACCGGCCATAGCCTCAAGGAGCGGCCTTCGGCCTTGATGAGCGTCACTACGTGACTTGATAAACGGCCTTCGGCCTCAATTTTTTGCCTTAAGCGAAGCGTTCCTCAAACGTAGTGCTCCTCAAGCGAAGCGCTCATTGAGCAAAGCACTCCTCCATACATAATCTATCTTCTGGCTTTTATCTTATTGCCTCTTTGGTCACTTTAACTCACTGTCATTTTGATAATCCATTGAACAGCTTCGTAAAGATCCTGAGCAATGTGGTCAGGGTAAATTTTCTTTTCCTCCAAAGTCTTTTCAGCTTTGGCTCCATTTCCGGTTTTGACCAGGACAGCTTTACCACATCCGGCGTTTCGGGCGCACTCGATATCTTTTGCGCTGTCTCCTATCATTACAGCATCTTCAAGATCTATACTGTAAGCTTTTTGAGCCTGAAAAAGCAGTCCCGGTTTGGGTTTGCGGCAGTCACAATTATCTTCAGGCATGTGGGGACAAAAAAAAATATCATTGATAAGTCCACCGCCGAATCTGACTTCATTTTTCATCATGGTAAGGATATATTCAAGCCCTTTGCCGGATACCATGTTGCGGTTTATAACCGACTGGTTTGTAATAACAATTATATTAAATCCTTTTAAAGTCAGCTCCTTTATTGCTTCAATGCTTCGTGGAATAAATTTAAATTCCGACCAGCTTTTTATATAATCCGAACTGTCAAGATTGATTACGCCGTCTCTGTCCAGAAAGACAACATTATCAAGTTTTTGGTTGGAAATATTCATTTTAAGTTTAAGACCTATTCCGCTATAATAATCGGATCGTATCCATCATCCGCCATCATTTTTTCCCGTACTCTCGCCTGTTCCAATGTCGAGAATTTACCGACCCGTACTCTGTAATAAATTTCACTGCCGTTATCAAATTCGGCAATATGAGCATTTTTGTATTTTTGATCCAGTTCTACCTTAAGTTTTTCAGCATTTTGTCTGTCAACAAATGCACCGATCTGAAATGTAAAATTCCCGGAATAATAATCGACCGGTTTATATGATTTTTCGGTTTTGCTTTCTGTCTCCGGCTTTACGGCGGCCCCCAGTGCAACGACTTCAACGGTGGCTGTTCCCGGCCCGACAAGTCCCAATTCCTGCGCAGCCTTGTAAGAAAGATCGATGATCCTGCCCCTGACAAAAGGCCCCCTGTCATTTATCCGTACATCGAGTTGTTTACCATTGGAAAGGTTGTGCACCCTGACATATGTATCGAAAGGCAGGGTTTTGTGAGCTGCGGAACTTTTGTACATGTCATAAGTTTCACCGTTTGAAGTTTTTCTGCCGTGAAATTTCTTGCCATACCACGAGGCCAGTCCGCGCTGACGAAAGCCGTGTGAAGATCCAATAGGTTGATACCATTCCCCTAAAGCCTTATAGGGTTTAAGCCGTTTAGGCTGGGCTGTATGCCCGGGTAAAGGCTTTCTCTGGGGCACTGGTGAAGGTTTTTCCGGGGTCCCTGGTGAAGGTTTTAAAACAGTGCAGCCGCTTAAAAAAAATGCCAGGAAAATGCCCAGCACAAAAGATCTATATAAAATAACTTTTTTCTTTTTTTTCAATTTTAATCCCTTTGATGGATTCGTAGAAGATCGAATTCATCAGGTTTTAGGTGTTAAGTTTTATGTTTTAGGTTAATGTCATTTTCTGTTTTATCAAATATTTAAAACCACGTCCTTTGGGCGTGAATTTTTTACTTTTTTCTTCTGCCTCTGTGCCTTCTGCCTTCTATCCGAAAACCCCTAAGGGCTCGCGCAGAAATAACACCAAAATATGACTTTGTAAAGGGAGTATATTGACAAGCTATCGGCTGTGATTTAGTTTGATTATAACAGATATAAATGTAGGCTATCATGACCATAGGAGAACGGGTAGAAGATAAAAAGATTAAGGAAGGAAGCTACTTTCGAAAAGAAAGATGTTTCGAAACATTTTCCAGGGCGTTTAATCTGCAACACCGTGTTCAACCTGATGAAATTAAAGCAAAGTTCAAAGACGGTATTCTTGCAATTGAAATTCCCAAACCTGAAGAAGAAAAACCAAAACAGATTATAGTAAACGTTGAATAATTCATTAAAATACGTTATCGCCTCACAATACTTCTTATATTTTGGTGTACTCGGCATTTTTTTGCCCTATTTTAATCTATACTGCTATCATATCGGATTTACAGGTTTTCAAATAGGAGCCCTTTCTGCATTGAGATCCGCAACTCTGGTCTTGTTCTCCCTTGCCTGGGGAATTCTGGCAGACCGTTTTCAAATCAGAAAACCAATATATATTTTGTGCAATATTACCAGCGCACTTATCTGGATTTTTTATCTTTTTACCGAAAACTTCTTCCTTATGCTTGTAATTACAGCTTTTTATGGCATCTTTTTCGCCCCTATAATATCCTTTCTTGAAGCCTTTTCCATGGATTTCCATGGATGTTCTCGGCAAAGAAAAGAAAAGTTATGGAAGACTGCGGATGTGGGGCTCCATCAGTTTTATCATGGTCGTTATTTCACTTGGAAAAATTATAGATCTTTTCTCTGTCAGTTTAATACTTGTATTGATTCTTGCCGGTTCCCTGCTTCAGGCATCCATTTCCTTTAAAATACCGAATATCAAAATTGCAAAAAAAGACCTTCTCTCACCGGGCACAAAATCGCTTTTAAACATTCGCGTTATCATTTTTTTGTTTTGTGCATTTTTAATGCTGGTAAGCCATGGTGCATATTACGGTTTCTTTTCCATACATCTTGAAAATCTTGGCTATAGCAATACATTCATAGGAATTGCCTGGGCTCTTGCTTCAACGGCCGAAATAGTTGTAATGATTAAATCAGACAGAATATTCAATACCTTTTCACCCGAAAACATACTCACATTTTCTTTCGTTGTGGCGGCACTGAGATGGTTTATTCTCTTTTTTGCAACATCTGAAACTACAATCCTTATTTCACAGCTTTTGCATGCTGTCACCTACGGAACATTTCATATGGCAAGTATCCTCTATATTGATTTGCTGTCACCGAATAAAGACAAAACTTTAGGACAGGCAGCAAATAATGCCGCAACGTATGGACTTGGATTAATGGTTGGATTTTTCCTTAGCGGCTATCTGTATGAAAATTTGGATACGTCTTTTTTATTCATCATCAGCAGTTTGATTGCCATTTTCGGAGGGGTAATATTTAAAGGGTTTCATTTGCTGCAACATTTGAAAAAAGGTGCTCTTTCGGAGCAGTGAATTTCGATAATTGCTGGATGCATCTCTCTTACTACAGGTTTTACGATGCTGGTTACTGGTGATCAGGATATTGTCCCGAATTTGCACTAATGTGCACATTTTTTTCTTTAAAATAATTTGCAGTTTTTAATGTTTTGCCTTTCCCTGCCTTTTTCACTCTTCAGCCCGGATACAACACCATTTATAAATATTATATTTGACACACAATTGCGCATAGTCTATAAAATGTAACATAAAAAGCGAGTTCTTAGCATTCTGTAAACATTTCTTGATTTATTCCTGTATTTAGGTGATACCATCTAAGTCTTACAACAATAAACGGATGGATACCTCAGCATTTGATTCCCCGATGAGATCCCGTAACGATTATGTTTGAAAAGCTGCAAACCGGCTCATACCATGACCAGGAAGTTATTTCCTGGGATATGACTTCAAAGGCATCCACAGAATGCCGGATTATTACCGAAGAACCTCTCTCAATCCGTGTCCAGGGTAAACCCTATGCCGTCGTCATGCGAACCCCGGGAGATGAGCTCAATCATACAGCCGGATTCTGCCTGGGCGAGGGGATCGTTGATAGCATGTCCGATATTACCTCACTCGGATTTTGCGACGGCATCGATACCAATGTTGTGACGATCACTCTCACCGAGACACGTCGTGCCGAAGTTGCGGCATATATGGATCGTCGTAATTATGTAAGTCAAACCAGTTGCGGTATTTGCGGGAAAGAGATCGTCGATGACCTGATTCAGCATATTGAACCGATCGCAGACAAAACAATTGTCCATGGCAGTCGAGCGGCGGATATTTTGGAAGATCTGAGACAGCACCAGCCTATGCACCGTAAAACCCGCGCCAGCCATGCATCCATACTGTGCCTTCCGAATTATTCAATTTTATCTGTCGGCGAAGATGTGGGGCGTCATAATGCACTGGACAAAGCCATCGGTCGGTTATTTCGCAAACAGCGATTGGCCGAGGCCCGTGTCTTGCTTTTATCTTCCCGCACCAGCTATGAACTGATTCAAAAGGCTGGCCGGGCCCAGATTCCTATCGTTTTGTCCGTCTCGCGGCCAACCTCTCTGGCCGTATCTCTGGCGAAAAGACTTGGAATGACCCTGGCTTGTCTTGGCCGGCCCCAGGGATTGCTGATATTTTGCGGCGCCGAGCGTATCCGCTTACAGGTGGAGTTAATTTCTCCTTAAGTCTACGCTTACCTGTGCGAGCCCTGATATGATTAATAGTTGTCAAGAAAAAAATAGTATCCCGTTGTGCTTAAAAGATCTTTTGGGTAGATTACCTACAAAAAATTCAGCTAAAGGAAATAAAAATGATTAACACTGATGTAAAAAATTATGGCTGGGATAAGGATATGCAGATTACCCTGCTTAAAAAGCTTAAAGATGATCTTAAAAAGGCGATGCTTGGAAAAGACAACAAGCTCAGAGATACAATTCGAATAATCATGGGAGAGTATCCGAGTCTGACCGTACCGATTACACTGGAAAGTGGCAAAAAAACAACAAGAGTTAAAAAGTCGGAAGAGATCACAAATGATGACCTGCTCGGTATAATGAGGAAACTTGTAAAATCCGAAAAAACGGTTTTGGAGATAAAAAAGAAAATTCTTCTGATTATCTTATAATACTTGAATCCTATCTTCCAAAGATGGCTGCAAAAGAAGAAATTACAGTCTGGATCAATGAAAATATTGATTTTTCCGAGTTTAAAAATTCCATGCAGGCAATGGGAACAATAATGAAACATTTTGGCAAGCTTGCAGATGGGAATCTTGTAAAAAAACTTTTGCAGGAATTAAATAGGTAAGGTAGAAGGGTGAAGGTGGAGTCCTCACGTACTTTATTGCGAAAATCTAAAAGTGTATTATCATATATAGTGAAGAACCAGCACCCGCTATGTAATGAAAAATTTAAAAGGTGGAAGTCTGAAGGAAGATTGATTTTCAGTTTTTCCCTTCAGTCTTCAACCTAAATAACCTTGAATGAAAGGAGAATAATTATGCTGTCAGAAAAAATAGAAAATGCTTTAAATGCACAGTTAAATGCTGAGCTTTACTCTTCCTACCTGTATCTTTCCATGAATTCATTTTTCAAATCGATCAATCTTGATGGGTTTGCAACCTGGATGCATGCCCAAGCACAGGAAGAACTTATGCATGCAATGAAGTTTTATGATTTCATTAATCAGCGCGGAGGCAGGGTTGTTCTTTCACAGATTGAAGCACCGCCCGTTGAGTGGAATTCCCCTATGGAAGTATTTGAAGTAACCCTTAAACATGAGCAAAAGGTCACCGGGCTTATTAATGATCTGGTTGAAATTGCACTGGCTGAACACGACCATGCAACAAATATATTTCTTCATTGGTTTGTAACAGAACAGGTTGAAGAGGAAGAAAATGTAGGCAATGTACTCCAGAAATTATTGCTTTTAGGCGATGCAAAAAATGGCATTTTTATGATAGATCGTGAACTTTCAATGCGGGGGACTCCGACAGGTGCAGGCAGTTCAGAATAACGCTATTTGAAAGAAATGTGTAAATTTCTGCCGGACACCTATGCTCGCGAAAAAACAACAATACTGGAGGTAACGAATTGTGGAAAAGCAAACATTTGTAGTACCGAATATAAGCTGCGGGCACTGTGTGATGTCGATTAAGAACGAATTAAATGAAATGGATGGTGTAAAGGGCGTGGAAGGTGATCCTGACACCAAGAGTATTACAGTTGAATGGGAAACATCTACTTCAGCAAATGCGATTAAGGAAAGGCTAAAGAACACACGTGTCATGCG
>JAVVLW010000018.1:3997585-4026656 GCA_034401795.1 Chaetoderma sp. LZ-2023a
TAATCCTTTATGCATGGGCGTTAAAACCTGAATTTCATCCAGAGGATCAAAATCAAAGCGCTCAGGGGATTTTCCTGACACATAATTCAAACGATAGTCTTAACAACTGTTTCCGGATTGTTTTGCTCAATGAAATAAAATTCGGATAAATTTTGAAGGTCGCCTGCCTTTTCCAGATCAGGTGGCTGCCCTTCGCGAATTTTTATGAGCATTAACAATTATTGGACTTTCCTGGGCATGTCTGTAAATTTTCTTGAGCTCAAACGTTTCGATTTTTTTCGATTTGATTATATCTGAAAGAATATTACCCGGTCCAACAGAAGGAAGCTGAAATGCATCCCCAACGAGTATAAGCATCGATTGCATATGAACCGCGGAAAGAAGATGAAACATCAAAAAAGTGTCTATCATCGAGGCTTCATCTATAATTAAAGCATCTGCATCAACAGGATTGTCCCGGTTTTTTCAAAAAAATCATTTGCCTGGTTGTATCCAAGGAGCTTATGAATTGTTTCGGCCTTTCTACCGGTAACTTCAGAAATACGCCTGGCAGCTCTGCCTGTGGAGCGGCAAGGCGCAGTCTTTTGCCAAGGGCATCAAAAAGAGCTGAAATAGATTTAATAAGGGTTGTTTTTCCGGTTCCAGGGCCACCGGTTATGACAGCCACACGATGGGAAAGAATTCCCTCAAGTGCTGCAAGCTGTTCAGGAGAAAGCTTTATGGCCAGCTTTTTTAAAACTTCCAGGGTAATTCGACCTGAATCAAGCCCTGTCAATGATGTTGGTATTGATAAAAGAGCATTAATCTTGTTTGCGATGCCTGCCTCTGCCTGATGAAGTTGTTTTAGAAAAAACAGCCTCAGTATCGGTATCATTATAAACTTTTTCAATTACAACCTCACCCGATGCTGCCAGGCTTTTTATTGAATCCCAGGTCACATCAGGAAGTATTTTAAAATGGTTTTTAGAGCTTGAAAGAAGTTGATTTTTATATGCAAACGTATTTCCTTCATCTGAAAACTGCTGCAAAAGATGCAGAACACAGCCCTTTGCCCTTTTTGTTTCGTCAATGGGCATCCGGTATTTTGAATAATAGCATCGGCCATAAAAAAAACCGGTTCTCGGAAAATCGCTTACCAGGCAAAAAGGATCGCTGCTGATTATATCCACCGCATCCTGGCCATATAATTTGAATATTTTTGCGCCAAAAGAGGTTTTTATCCCGTTTTCCTGTAGAAAATTTATGAGCCTTCGTATTGAATGGTGTTCTTTCCAGGCGCCGGTTATTTTATCTGCCGCCGGCTTTTCCTATTCCTTTAACGTCGAGCAGTTTTTCAGGATTGTTTTCAATAACTTCAAGTGTTTTATCCTCAAAATGGCTTATCAGCCGTAAAGCTGTCTTATGGCCTATTCCATTTATAAAACCAGATTCCAGGTACTTTTTAATACCTTCAATCGTTGCAGGAAGAATCACCCTCGAAAAAGTCGATTTTAAGCTGTTGTCCAAATCTGGGATGGGTCTCCCATGTTCCGGTAATTTTTAAGAGTCTCTCCAAGGTTTGGATCAGGCATGTAGCCGAGAACAGTCACAGGGTTTTGTAAATTACTGATACTGAATTTTGCGATCGTGTAGTGGTTTTCCCTCGTTATAATATGTGATTTTTTCGAGATGTCCCTTGAGGGTGGTCGTGGGGCGGGGATTACTCATTCGATTTTTGAAACCTCGTCCTTTGGGTGTGGTCAGAAAGAATTGGCTTTGCCTGGGTAACTCTCAAAGAGCGTCCCCTCCGGGACTTGAAGACCGGCCATAGCCTCAAGGAGCGGCCTTCGGCCTTGATGAGCGTCACTAACGTGACTTGATAAACGGCCTTCGGCCTCAATTTTTTGCCTTAAGCGAAGCGTTCCTCAAACGTAGTGCTCCTCAAGCGAAGCGCTCATTGAGCAAAGCACTCCTCCATACATAATCTATCTTCTGGCTTTTATCTTATTGCCTCTTTGGTCACTTTAACTCACTGTCATTTTGATAATCCATTGAACAGCTTCGTAAAGATCCTGAGCAATGTGGTCAGGGTAAATTTTCTTTTCCTCCAAAGTCTTTTCAGCTTTGGCTCCATTTCCGGTTTTGACCAGGACAGCTTTACCACATCCGGCGTTTCGGGCGCACTCGATATCTTTTGCGCTGTCTCCTATCATTACAGCATCTTTAAGATCTATACTGTAAGTTTTTTGAGCTGAAAAAGCAGTCCCGGTTTGGGTTTGCGGCAGTCACAATTATCTTCAGGGCATGTGGGGACAAAAAAAAATATCATTAATAAGTCCACCGCCGAATCTGACTTCATTTTTTCATCATGGTAAGGATATATTCAAGCCCTTTGCCGGATACCATGTTGCGGTTTATAACCGACTGGTTTGTAATAACAATTATATTAAAATCCTTTTAAAGTCAGCTCCTTTATTGCTTCAATGCTTCGTGGAATAAATTTAAATTCCGACCAGCTTTTTATATAATCCGAACTGTCAAGATTGATTACGCCGTCTCTGTCCAGAAAGACAACATTATCAAGTTTTTGGTTGGAAATATTCATTTTAAGTTTAAGACCTATTCCGCTATAATAATCGGATCGTATCCATCATCCGTCATCATTTTTTCCCGTACTCTCGCCTGTTCCAATGTCGAGAATTTACCGACCCGTACTCTGTAATATATTTCACTGCCGTTATCAAATTCGGCAATATGAGCATTTTTGTATTTTTGATCCAGTTCTACCTTAAGTTTTTCAGCATTTTGTCTGTCAACAAATGCACCGATCTGAAATGTAAAATTCCCGGAATAATAATCGACCGGTTTATATGATTTTTCGGTTTTGCTTTCTGTCTCTGATTTTACGGCGGCCCCCAGTGCAACGACTTCAACGGTGGCTGTTCCCGGCCCGACAAGTCCCCAATTCCTGCGCAGCCTTGTAAGAAAGATCGATGATCCTGCCCCTGACAAAAGGCCCCCTGTCATTTATCCGTACATCGAGTTGTTTACCATTGGCAAGGTTGTGCACCCTGACATATGTATTGAAAGGCAGGGTTTTGTGAGCTGCGGAACTTTTGTACATGTCATAAATTTCACCGTTTGAAGTTTTTCTGCCGTGAAATTTCTTGCCATACCACGAGGCCAGTCCGCGCTGACGAAAGCCGTGTGAAGATCCAATAGGTTGATACCATTCCCCTAAAGCCTTATAGGGTTTAAGCCGTTTAGGCTGGGCTGTATGCCCGGGTAAAGGCTTTCTCTGGGGCACTGGTGAAGGTTTTTCCGGGGTCCCTGGTGAAGGTTTTAAAACAGTGCAGCCGCTTAAAAAAAATGCCAGGAAAATGCCCAGCACAAAAGATCTATATAAAATAACTTTTTTCTTTTTTTTCAATTTTAATCCCTTTGATGGATTCGTAGAGAAAATCGAATTCATCAGGTTTTAGGTTAATGTCATTTTCTGTTTTATCAAATATTTAAAACCATGTCCTTTGGGCGTGAATTTTTTACTTTTTTCTTCTGCCTTCTATCCGAAAACCCCTAAAGGCTCCCGCAGAAATAACACCAAAATATGACTTTGTAAAGGGAGTATATTGACAAGCTATCGGCTGTGATTTAGTTTGATTATAACAGATATAAATGTAGGCTATCATGACCATAGGAGAACGGGTAGAAGATAAAGAGATTAAGGAAGGAAGCTACTTTCGAAAAGAAAGATGTTTCGAAACATTTTCCAGGGCGTTTAATCTGAAACACCGTGTTCAACCTGATAAAATTAAAGCAAAGTTCAAAGACGGTATTCTTGAAATTGAAATTCCCAAACCTGAAGAAGAAAAACCAAAACAGATTATAGTAAACGTTGAATAATTCATTAAAATACGTTATCGCCTCACAATACTTCTTATATTTTGGTGTGCTCGGCATTTTTTTGCCCTATTTTAATCTATACTGCTATCATATCGGATTTGCAGGTTTTCAAATAGGAGCCCTTTCTGCACTGAGATCCGCAACTCTGGTCTTGTTCTCCCTTGCCTGGGGAATTCTGGCAGACCGTTTTCAAATCAGAAAACCAATATATATTTTGTGCAATATTACCAGCGCACTTATCTGGATTTTTTATCTTTTTACCGAAAACTTCTTCCTTATGCTTGTAATTACAGCTTTTTATGGCATCTTTTTCGCCCCTATAATATCCTTTCTTGAAGCCTTTTCCATGGATGTTCTCGGCAAAGAAAAGAAAAGTTATGGAAGACTGCGGATGTGGGGCTCCATCAGTTTTATCATGGTCGTTATTTCACTTGGAAAAATTATAGATCTTTTCTCTGTCAGTTTAATACTTGTATTGATTCTTGCCGGTTCCCTGCTTCAGGCATCCATTTCCTTTAAAATACCGAATATCAAAATTGCAAAAAAAGACCTTCTCTCACCGGGCACAAAATCGCTTTTAAACATTCGCGTTATCATTTTTTTGTTTTGTGCATTTTTAATGCTGGTAAGCCATGGTGCATATTACGGTTTCTTTTCCATACATCTTGAAAATCTTGGCTATAGCAATACATTCATAGGAATTGCCTGGGCTCTTGCTTCAACGGCCGAAATAGTTGTAATGATTAAATCAGACAGAATATTCAATACCTTTTCACCCGAAAACATACTCACATTTTCTTTCGTTGTGGCGGCACTGAGATGGTTTATTCTCTTTTTTGCAACATCTGAAACTACAATCCTTATTTCACAGCTTTTGCATGCTGTCACCTACGGAACATTTCATATGGCAAGTATCCTCTATATTGATTTGCTGTCACCGAATAAAGACAAAACTTTAGGACAGGCAGCAAATAATGCCGCAACGTATGGACTTGGATTAATGGTTGGATTTTTCCTTAGCGGCTATCTGTATGAAAATTTGGATACGTCTTTTTTATTCATCATCAGCAGTTTGATTGCCATTTTCGGAGGGGTAATATTTAAAGGGTTTCATTTGCTGCAACATTTGAAAAAAGGTGCTCTTTCGGAGCAGTGAATTTCGATAATTGCTGGATGCATCTCTCTTACTACAGGTTTTACGATGCTGGTTACTGGTGATCAGGATATTGTCCCGAATTTGCACTAATGTGCACATTTTTTTCTTTAAAATAATTTGCAGTTTTTAATGTTTTGCCTTTCCCTGCCTTTTTCACTCTTCAGCCCGGATACAACACCATTTATAAATATTATATTTGACACACAATTGCGCATAGTCTATAAAATGTAACATAAAAAGCGAGTTCTTAGCATTCTGTAAACATTTCTTGATTTATTCCTGTATTTAGGTGATACCATCTAAGTCTTACAACAATAAAACGGATGGATACCTCAGCATTTGATTCCCCGATGAGATCCCGTAACGATTATGTTTGAAAAGCTGCAAACCGGCTCATACCATGACCAGGAAGTTATTTCCTGGGATATGACTTCAAAGGCATCCACAGAATGCCGGATTATTACCGAAGAACCTCTCTCAATCCGTGTCCAGGGTAAACCCTATGCCGTCGTCATGCGAACCCCGGGAGATGAGCTCAATCATACAGCCGGATTCTGCCTGGGCGAGGGGATCGTTGATAGCATGTCCGATATTACCTCACTCGGATTTTGCGACGGCATCGATACCAATGTTGTGACGATCACTCTCACCGAGACACGTCGTGCCGAAGTTGCGGCATATATGGATCGTCGTAATTATGTAAGTCAAACCAGTTGCGGTATTTGCGGGAAAGAGATCGTCGATGACCTGATTCAGCATATTGAACCGATCGCAGACAAAACAATTGTCCATGGCAGTCGAGCGGCGGATATTTTGGAAGATCTGAGACAGCACCAGCCTATGCACCGTAAAACCCGCGCCAGCCATGCATCCATACTGTGCCTTCCGAATTATTCAATTTTATCTGTCGGCGAAGATGTGGGGCGTCATAATGCACTGGACAAAGCCATCGGTCGGTTATTTCGCAAACAGCGATTGGCCGAGGCCCGTGTCTTGCTTTTATCTTCCCGCACCAGCTATGAACTGATTCAAAAGGCTGGCCGGGCCCAGATTCCTATCGTTTTGTCCGTCTCGCGGCCAACCTCTCTGGCCGTATCTCTGGCGAAAAGACTTGGAATGACCCTGGCTTGTCTTGGCCGGCCCCAGGGATTGCTGATATTTTGCGGCGCCGAGCGTATCCGCTTACAGGTGGAGTTAATTTCTCCTTAAGTCTACGCTTACCTGTGCGAGCCCTGATATGATTAATAGTTGTCAAGAAAAAAATAGTATCCCGTTGTGCTTAAAAGATCTTTTGGGTAGATTACCTACAAAAAATTCAGCTAAAGGAAATAAAAATGATTAACACTGATGTAAAAAATTATGGCTGGGATAAGGATATGCAGATTACCCTGCTTAAAAAGCTTAAAGATGATCTTAAAAAGGCGATGCTTGGAAAAGACAACAAGCTCAGAGATACAATTCGAATAATCATGGGAGAGTATCCGAGTCTGACCGTACCGATTACACTGGAAAGTGGCAAAAAAACAACAAGAGTTAAAAAGTCGGAAGAGATCACAAATGATGACCTGCTCGGTATAATGAGGAAACTTGTAAAATCCGAAAAAACGGTTTTGGAGATAAAAAAGAAAAATTCTTCTGATTATCTTATAATACTTGAATCCTATCTTCCAAAGATGGCTGCAAAAGAAGAAATTACAGTCTGGATCAATGAAAATATTGATTTTTCCGAGTTTAAAAATTCCATGCAGGCAATGGGAACAATAATGAAACATTTTGGCAAGCTTGCAGATGGGAATCTTGTAAAAAAACTTTTGCAGGAATTAAATAGGTAAGGTAGAAGGGTGAAGGTGGAGTCCTCACGTACTTTATTGCGAAAATCTAAAAGTGTATTATCATATATAGTGAAGAACCAGCACCCGCTATGTAATGAAAAATTTAAAAGGTGGAAGTCTGAAGGAAGATTGATTTTCAGTTTTTCCCTTCAGTCTTCAACCTAAATAACCTTGAATGAAAGGAGAATAATTATGCTGTCAGAAAAAATAGAAAATGCTTTAAATGCACAGTTAAATGCTGAGCTTTACTCTTCCTACCTGTATCTTTCCATGAATTCATTTTTCAAATCGATCAATCTTGATGGGTTTGCAACCTGGATGCATGCCCAAGCACAGGAAGAACTTATGCATGCAATGAAGTTTTATGATTTCATTAATCAGCGCGGAGGCAGGGTTGTTCTTTCACAGATTGAAGCACCGCCCGTTGAGTGGAATTCCCCTATGGAAGTATTTGAAGTAACCCTTAAACATGAGCAAAAGGTCACCGGGCTTATTAATGATCTGGTTGAAATTGCACTGGCTGAACACGACCATGCAACAAATATATTTCTTCATTGGTTTGTAACAGAACAGGTTGAAGAGGAAGAAAATGTAGGCAATGTACTCCAGAAATTATTGCTTTTAGGCGATGCAAAAAATGGCATTTTTATGATAGATCGTGAACTTTCAATGCGGGGGACTCCGACAGGTGCAGGCAGTTCAGAATAACGCTATTTGAAAGAAATGTGTAAATTTCTGCCGGACACCTATGCTCGCGAAAAAACAACAATACTGGAGGTAACGAATTGTGGAAAAGCAAACATTTGTAGTACCGAATATAAGCTGCGGGCACTGTGTGATGTCGATTAAGAACGAATTAAATGAAATGGATGGTGTAAAGGGCGTGGAAGGTGATCCTGACACCAAGAGTATTACAGTTGAATGGGAAACATCTACTTCAGCAAATGCGATTAAGGAAAGGCTAAAGGAAATCAACTACCCTGCAGAGTAGTATCGGCTATCAATATTTTATAGAAGAAATGAAAGGAGTGCAAAATGGAAAACATTTTAATCTTTATTGGAATCATAAGTGTCTGGTTCGTTTTGCAGATCTACATCCTGCCTAAGTTCGGTATTTCCACATGAATGCGGGAATCTTGTCAGGTGACAGGAAAAAAAGATCAGGACGAGCAGATCGAATCGAAAATAAATAGTGATGATCTAAAACCGGAAAAAATTGAAAAGTGAGCTAAAGACTAAAGTTTTGCCCTGAAGCGCAAATTTCTGAAGTGGTACTGTGTCATCAGAAAAAAGGTGCATCTTGCAAACAGATTAAAAATTGCTTGTATTTTATAGATATTCCGCTTATAGTTGTCTCATAATATCTGAATTTTGCACGAGTTGGAGGTTTTCATAAACAAAATTAACCATCTTTATTTAAAAGGACAATCAAATAACGCTCAAATAAATGTATAACTATTTTAACAAAGGACTCTATGCAACAAAACAAAGTAGTAGTACAATTTAAAGACGGCAAAATAATGAAAGGAAATACCAGCGATTTTTTTCCTAATAAAACACAGTTTCATTTAACAACGCTAAGCGGTGATATGGAAAACATTGATGTAGATCAGTTAAAGGCGGTATTTTTTGTTAAAGAAAGTGAGGGAAATGAATCCCGCAGTGATAAATATGATGATGAAATAGCAGCAGGAGGTCGAAAGATTAAAGTTGAGTTTTCAGATGGCGAAGTAGTCATAGGATATACTCTTTCATACTCACCGGATCGTCATGGTTTCTTCATGACACCTGCCGACCTTAAGGGTAATAATGAACGCATTTTTGTGGTAAAATCAGCAACAAAAAATGTGACTTTCATATAAAACATTCTTGGTTTTAAATTTTATCGCATTCAGATCATCCGGCTTTAAACCTGAATGCTACTTAACTATCTAAGTTCTCCAACTTTATCTTCGACAGCTTCCAGAATTTTTCCGCTTCGCATAAGGCTTTTCACAGCTTCGATATCCTTTGACAGTATGCGATCTCTCTTAAGATTAGAAACTGTGCTGCGTATGACGTTGTATGCTGCCATAGTTCCTTCTCCGGGTTGTATATTGGTGAAAAGATCCATGGCCTGAGCTCCACATAAAAGCTCAATAGCGATGACGTTTTCCGTGTTTTTTAATAATCTCCCGACATTTACGTGCGGAAATAGTTCCCATGGATACGTGATCTTCCTTGTTTGCTGATGTTGGAATAGAGTCAACACATGCCGGATGGCAGAGGACTTTGTTTTCCGAAACAAGGGAAGCAGCCGTGTACTGTGCAAGCATGAAACCTGAATTCAGCCCTCCGTCACTTACAAGAAAGGCGGGAAGCCCGCTTAGCTTTGGGTTTACGAGCCGTTCGATGCGCCTTTCAGAAATATTTGCCAGTTCAGCGACAGCCATGCATAGAAAGTCCATGGCGAGAGCAATCGGCTGCCCGTGAAAATTTTCCACCCAGAAGAAACTCTTCGGTTTCCTGAAAAATAAGCGGATTGCCTGTAGAAGAATTAATTTCTATTTTTACTACGTTCAATGCATATGCGATTACATCTTTACTTGCCCCGTGAACCTGCGGAGAACATCTAAGGGTGTATGCATCCTGAATGCGGCGGCAGTCTTTATGGGAAGTAATGATTTCGCTGTTTTTGGGTTATCCTGTCCATATTGTCCGCTGCCAAAGCCTGTCCGGGGTGTGGTCGCAGTTGATGAATTCTTGGGTCGAATTCTGTTTTGCTGCCCATGAGAACTTCAAGGCTCATGGCAGCAGCAATGTCGATCATCGAGGAAAGTCTGAAGGAGTCATAAACGGCAAGACCGGCGATAGCTGTCATAACCTGCGTACCATTCACCAGTGCGAGTCCTTCGGCTGCTTCCAGACGGATCGGATCCATGCCGCATTTTTTCAAAGCTTCTTTCCCTGACAGCCTTTTGTCTTTATAAAAAGCTTCCCCCATTCCAAGTAGCACTAGAGAAAGGTGAGCAAGAGGCACCAGGTCTCCGCTTGCTCCAACAGATCCCTTTTCCGGTACAACGGGGCAAAGTCCTGCGTTTAAAAGCCTGATAAGCTGCAGGACTGTCTCAAGACGAATACCGGAATGCCCCCCTTGCCAGGTCCTTAATCCTTAGGGCCATGACAGCTCGAACAATCTCTTCTTTAAGCGGACTGCCAACTCCCGCTGCATGGCTCATGAGAATATTTGTCTGGAGCTGTCCAGAGTCCTTTTTACTAATGGTCACATCGCTCAAGGCTCCAAACCCTGTAGTGACGCCATAAATTGCTTTTTCTTCCTGCACCAGCTTTTCAATTAATTTCCGGGTTTTGGTAATCCGTTTTTCCGACGATTTCGTCAACTGAACTCCGGCTCCATCTCTTGCGATGGCAACCAGATCTTCAATAGTCATATTATCAAAACCTAAAAGGATATACTCCATAAATTACCTGTTACACTCAATATTTTAAGTTCTTTTAAAGTGTTTTCATCTTCAGACTGTAAGATAAGAGAAATGCACAATTGCAACGATAAGGGCAAGAGAGCGTCTCATTCTGATGCAATAGACATTCTTTCATTAGGATTTTACAAAAAATTATACCGCTTGTTTTAGCTGCGGTTGGTGGATCGAGGAGAGTTCATGGCCTTTTAGCAGGGATGCAATCAACTCTTTGACTGAAACTATTTTGTCTATCCTGTGGGCATTTTTTCCGGCAAATGCATAACCGTGTTTCAGGTTGCCTCTTTGTGCATTAAGCAAAGCAAATGCGATACAATAGGGGCTTTTTTGATAATCGCATGATTTAATGCAGTGATACGGGCACTTGAATGGCTTTTTCTTCCCTTTGGTTACATCATCGAGGAATTTATTATTAACCGCTCTGCCTGGAAGACCCACAGGACTTTTAATAATTACCATATCTTCTTTTTTGGAGTCGACATATGCCTGTTTGAATCTTTCGTCCGCATCACATTCATGAGTGGCGACAAAACGCGTTCCCAATTGAACGCCTGCGGCTCCCATCTTTATGAATTTTTCGATATCAATCGGGGTATAAATTCCACCGGCAGCTATTATGGGAATATTTTTATCATGTTTATCTTCAAAAGGTTTGACCGCCTCAATAACTTCAGGCACCAGGTTTTCAAGGGAAAACGCTGAATCATCAATTTGGTCAACCTTAAAGCCGATATGCCCGCCGGCCATGGGACCTTCCACTACAAAAGCGTCAGGGAGATAATTATACTTTGACAGCCACTTTTTACATATCAGCGTAGCTGCTCTTGCCGATGATATGATTGGAACGAGCTTTGTGCAGGAATCTTTTTTAAGATACCCCGGCATATCAAGGGGGAGTCCTGCACCTGCAAATATAATATCAACTCTCTGTTCAATAGCAGTACGTACGGTATCGGCATAATTTGTCAAAACCACCATGATATTAACACCGATAATACCGTCGCTCATTTGTCTGGTTTTTTTGATTTCCTTCTTCATTCCCCTGATATTGGCTTCCAGGTAATTTGAACGGTAATCAGGCTCTCTCATCCCTATTAATGCGGTTCCAAGGACACCGATACCATCTTCATCGGCAACTGCCGAGGCAAGTTTTGAAAGAGAGATTCCAACTGACATGCCACCTTGAATTATCGGTACCCTTGCTTCTAAATCGCCAATTTTAAGTACAGGTAGTTTCATATATTGTTTTCCAAATCGTAAGCGTTCACAGGCACCGCATCTGCACGTGGTCAGAGCAACCAGCATAGCAGACTATAGCTGATCGCCCTGATCACGCACATATGCAGCACCTGTGAACGCTTACAGGATAGAGATTGCCCAGCCTTTTTATTTCGAATGGGCGTAAACGGGTGCTCCAAATCTTTTGCGAAAAGTTTTTTTATACTCGAAACTGGATAATAAAACGAGTATCCAGTATTGAGAATCAAGCATCAAATTTACTACGTTTAATTTATTTGAATTTTGAACTATAATGCAAAAGTTATAGAAAGTACATGGGTGAACTTTGGTTTTACAAAAGTTTTACAATTAGTTGGTCTCGCAAAAAGCAAAAAAACTACTTTCAAATAACTAAATTATCAGCATGTTTCATAACAGGCTGTTGTTCTTTGATATAATTCAATTCATAGCCAAATTGTTTGGCTCGCCTTTTTAGGTTTTCAATGAGACGTTTTTTATACCGTTGCTCATAATAATCTTGTCCTATATCCTTATACTCGGTCCCGTTTTTAAGCATATTATAGACGATACGGGCAAGCTTATAGGCAGTTGCCGTTATCGCTTTGGCCGGACCTTTTTGGGCTTTCTTTCTTCTAAAAAATGCACCTGTGGCAGACTTACTTTTATGAAGACTAAAAGCCGCTAAACGAAGCGCATGGGCAGCGCGATTGGCACATTTTTTAGTCTTTGAACTCATAACCTTTCCTCCGGACACTTTACTGCCCGGAGACAGGCCTAACCAGGAACCAAAATGTTTCTCAGTGGGCCAAAGACTCATATCCAAACCAATCTCGCTTATAACCTTTAAGACGGTAAGAGTATCAAGGCCATCAATGGCGGTCAAATCGGTGCCTGTCATTCGGTAAAGGTGAGATCGAGCATCAAACGATGGCTTATTCTTGCCACGATTTGATTTGAGCGCTTTGCCTAAAGGTCTGCCGCTGCTTTGATCTTCAAAGGAGGATAAATGCTGCTCTATCTTGCGGTCACAATCGACAATTTTTTCATGATAAGTATCATAAAGTTCAAGTGCTTGTTTAAGGGCAAACAAATGTTCCATACGGTAGTTGCCATGCAATGCTCTGGCTATGGTTTTAGCATCATTCTTACATCGCGGATTGCGTAATTTGGCCAATTTTTTAGGATTACACTCGCCATTGGTGATGGCTCGGATAATCCCCATTCCGGTAACACCGGTAATATCTCGAACGACCTGATTAAGTTTGATGTTCATCTGTTCCATCGCTTTTTGCATATGTTGAATGTGATGAGAGGCATAAGAGACAAGCATGGTTCTTTGCCTCAGATAACCACGGAGAATACATATTTGATCCTCCGGCCTAAAGGAGCCTCGCAACAAACCGTACGTATGGAGTTGTTGGATCCATTGACAATCCAATACGTCGGTTTTACGACCGGGAACATTTTTAATAAATTTCGGATTCACCAGGTTAACGTCAATACCTTCTGAATCAAGAAGTTCAAATAATGGAATCCAATAAATACTCGTAGATTCCATAGCTACGGTTTCAATTTGACAATCTTTCAGCCAATGGGCTAAAGCATAAAGATCGGCAGTAAAAGTGCCAAAGTTCCGTACGTCCTTTCCCTCAGGGTCACGTCCCTTAGGAATCGCAACGTAATGAAATTCGGCACCGATATCAATTCCGGCAGCATTGGTATTGATTAACTCAAATGTAGCAGCACGCTGTTTCATCTTTTTGGTTTTACGTTTGTTTTTCATGTTTGCCTCCTTTTATAATAATTTTGTGGAGGCATCAGACGCGAAGGTCAGCCAACTATTCAAACTTTCAAACGGGATCTATGTCACCAGTGAACCAGACGCTATGACCTTCAGACCAAGCTTTTTAACGAGCACAATGGCATCAGTGTATTAACGGCCTTTATTGTCCGATGCTTCAGACAATAAATAAACCTTTATACCGCTTTTGCAAAAGTTATTTTCGGTTACAGTGTCGCATAGCGGCATATTGTAGCTTTTTACGAGACCGTCAAGTATGTATTGCATTTTTTCCTGTAAAAATAGTATTGTTATTTGTAGTATGGTATTAATGCAATATAATATCATTATTGCAAAAAGGAGATGTAAAATGCCTTTATATGATTTTTTATGTTCAGATTGTGGGAAAATTAGCGAAATCCTCGTTGCTTCGTCAAATGAAAAAGCTAAATGTATATCCTGCGGCAGTGGAAATGTTAAAAAAATGCTTTCAGCACCTTCATCTTTATCCGGAGAAACAAGCGGAAAAATGCCGGGTTCAGGTGATACCGCCTGCTGCGGTTCTTCACCAGGTCATGCAAGTTGTGCCGGGCCGGGAAGTTGTTGCGGTAAAATGCCGGCTTAAAGAAGAATCTTTCGTATGGATGAATATCAAAATGAGCAATATGATGCTCTATTAATGGTAAAGGAGCACCTTGCGAGCCTTTCAGGACCTGAAAGGCTGAAGCTCAACAACGCCCTGACCGACTACCTCTTGTTTCGTGACAAAGTAAACACTTTCCTTTACGACCATTTTTCACAAATCTGTACCCAAAAATGTTATCAGAGCAAGTTAAGTGCCTGTTGTTCCCGTGAGGGCATTATTACCTTTTTTGCTGAGGTAATTATAAACATGCTGGCTTCGGAAAAAAAGGAGGTAGAGGCTCTATTCACGATACTTCAAAAGCCCAATAACGGTTTCAAGTGTATCTATCTTGGCGAACAGGGATGCATGTGGCGTATAAAGCCTATTGTTTGTGAAATGTTTCTTTGTGATCAGGCAATAAAGGCTGTGTTTGATGAGAAATCTCAGGCCCGTGACGAATGGAAATCTCTTGAGCAGGAAAGGAAGCTTTTCACCTGGCCGGATCGGCCCGTTATTTTTGACATGCTGGAGAGTATTTTTATCGACGCCGGGTATAATTCATCCCTGATGTACATGCACAACAGCCCGGGTCTTTAGCGAATAAAGAAAATTGCGCAAAAATCGAAAAACAAAACCTGATGAATTCGTAAAAAGACGAATTCATCAGGTTTTAGGTGTTAAGTATTATGTTTTATGTTAATGATATTATCTGTTTTAACAGAGACTTAAAACTTAAAACGTTTCGTAAAAAGCTACAATATGCCGCTATGCGACACTGTAACCGAAAATAACTTTTGCAAAAGCGGTATAAAGGTTTATTTATTGTCTGAAGCATCGGACAATAAAGGCCGTTAATACACTGATGCCATTGTGCTCGTTAAAAAGCTTGGTCTGAAGGTCATAGCGTCTGGTTCACTGGTGACATAGATCCCGTTTGAAAGTTTGAATAGTTGGCTGACCTTCGCGTCTGATGCCTCCACAAAATTATTATAAAAGGAGGCAAACATGAAAAACAAACGTAAAACCAAAAAGATGAAACAGCGTGCTGCTACATTTGAGTTAATCAATACCAATGCTGCCGGAATTGATATCGGTGCCGAATTTCATTACGTTGCGATTCCTAAGGGACGTGACCCTGAGGGAAAGGACGTACGGAACTTTGGCACTTTTACTGCCGATCTTTATGCTTTAGCCCATTGGCTGAAAGATTGTCAAATTGAAACCGTAGCTATGGAATCTACGAGTATTTATTGGATTCCATTATTTGAACTTCTTGATTCAGAAGGTATTGACGTTAACCTGGTGAATCCGAAATTTATTAAAAATGTTCCCGGTCGTAAAACCGACGTATTGGATTGTCAATGGATCCAACAACTCCATACGTACGGTTTGTTGCGAGGCTCCTTTAGGCCGGAGGATCAAATATGTATTCTCCGTGGTTATCTGAGGCAAAGAACCATGCTTGTCTCTTATGCCTCTCATCACATTCAACATATGCAAAAAGCGATGGAACAGATGAACATCAAACTTAATCAGGTCGTTCGAGATATTACCGGTGTTACCGGAATGGGGATTATCCGAGCCATCACCAATGGCGAGTGTAATCCTAAAAAATTGGCCAAATTACGCAATCCGCGATGTAAGAATGATGCTAAAACCATAGCCAGAGCATTGCATGGCAACTACCGTATGGAACATTTGTTTGCCCTTAAACAAGCACTTGAACTTTATGATACTTATCATGAAAAAATTGTCGATTGTGACCGCAAGATAGAGCAGCATTTATCCTCCTTTGAAGATCAAAGCAGCGGCAGACCTTTAGGCAAAGCGCTCAAATCAAATCGTGGCAAGAATAAGCCATCGTTTGATGCTCGATCTCACCTTTACCGAATGACAGGCACCGATTTGACCGCCATTGATGGCCTTGATACTCTTACCGTCTTAAAGGTTATAAGCGAGATTGGTTTGGATATGAGTCTTTGGCCCACTGAGAAACATTTTGGTTCCTGGTTAGGCCTGTCTCCGGGCAGTAAAGTGTCCGGAGGAAAGGTTATGAGTTCAAAGACTAAAAAATGTGCCAATCGCGCTGCCCATGCGCTTCGTTTAGCGGCTTTTAGTCTTCATAAAAGTAAGTCTGCCACAGGTGCATTTTTTAGAAGAAAGAAAGCCCAAAAAGGTCCGGCCAAAGCGATAACGGCAACTGCCTATAAGCTTGCCCGTATCGTCTATAATATGCTTAAAAACGGGACCGAGTATAAGGATATAGGACAAGATTATTATGAGCAACGGTATAAAAAACGTCTCATTGAAAACCTAAAAAGGCGAGCCAAACAATTTGGCTATGAATTGAATTATATCAAAGAACAACAGCCTGTTATGAAACATGCTGATAATTTAGTTATTTGAAAGCTACAATATGCCGCTATGCGACACTGTAACCGAAAATAACTTTTGCAAAAGCGGTATAAAGGTTTATTTATTGTCTGAAGCATCGGACAATAAAGGCCGTTAATACACTGATGCCATTGTGCTCGTTAAAAAGCTTGGTCTGAAGGTCATAGCGTCTGGTTCACTGGTGACATAGATCCCGTTTGAAAGTTTGAATAGTTGGCTGACCTTCGCGTCTGATGCCTCCACAAAATTATTATAAAAGGAGGCAAACATGAAAAACAAACGTAAAACCAAAAAGATGAAACAGCGTGCTGCTACATTTGAGTTAATCAATACCAATGCTGCCGGAATTGATATCGGTGCCGAATTTCATTACGTTGCGATTCCTAAGGGACGTGACCCTGAGGGAAAGGACGTACGGAACTTTGGCACTTTTACTGCCGATCTTTATGCTTTAGCCCATTGGCTGAAAGATTGTCAAATTGAAACCGTAGCTATGGAATCTACGAGTATTTATTGGATTCCATTATTTGAACTTCTTGATTCAGAAGGTATTGACGTTAACCTGGTGAATCCGAAATTTATTAAAAATGTTCCCGGTCGTAAAACCGACGTATTGGATTGTCAATGGATCCAACAACTCCATACGTACGGTTTGTTGCGAGGCTCCTTTAGGCCGGAGGATCAAATATGTATTCTCCGTGGTTATCTGAGGCAAAGAACCATGCTTGTCTCTTATGCCTCTCATCACATTCAACATATGCAAAAAGCGATGGAACAGATGAACATCAAACTTAATCAGGTCGTTCGAGATATTACCGGTGTTACCGGAATGGGGATTATCCGAGCCATCACCAATGGCGAGTGTAATCCTAAAAAATTGGCCAAATTACGCAATCCGCGATGTAAGAATGATGCTAAAACCATAGCCAGAGCATTGCATGGCAACTACCGTATGGAACATTTGTTTGCCCTTAAACAAGCACTTGAACTTTATGATACTTATCATGAAAAAATTGTCGATTGTGACCGCAAGATAGAGCAGCATTTATCCTCCTTTGAAGATCAAAGCAGCGGCAGACCTTTAGGCAAAGCGCTCAAATCAAATCGTGGCAAGAATAAGCCATCGTTTGATGCTCGATCTCACCTTTACCGAATGACAGGCACCGATTTGACCGCCATTGATGGCCTTGATACTCTTACCGTCTTAAAGGTTATAAGCGAGATTGGTTTGGATATGAGTCTTTGGCCCACTGAAAAACATTTTGGTTCCTGGTTAGGCCTGTCTCCGGGCAGTAAAGTGTCCGGAGGAAAGGTTATGAGTTCAAAGACTAAAAAATGTGCCAATCGCGCTGCCCATGCGCTTCGTTTAGCGGCTTTTAGTCTTCATAAAAGTAAGTCTGCCACAGGTGCATTTTTTAGAAGAAAGAAAGCCCAAAAAGGTCCGGCCAAAGCGATAACGGCAACTGCCTATAAGCTTGCCCGTATCGTCTATAATATGCTTAAAAACGGGACCGAGTATAAGGATATAGGACAAGATTATTATGAGCAACGGTATAAAAAACGTCTCATTGAAAACCTAAAAAGGCGAGCCAAACAATTTGGCTATGAATTGAATTATATCAAAGAACAACAGCCTGTTATGAAACATGCTGATAATTTAGTTATTTGAAAGTGGTTTTTGACTTTTTACGAGACCGTCAAAATATCGCTTTGATATAAAAGAACAATACAACACCTGCAAAAGCAAGCTTAACTCCGATTGCCGTTATGTTTCCGATAAAGCTGCCCCAGCCTGCGCGCAGTGCCTTTTTACTGTCCTTTCCTGCAAATAATTCTCCTGCCAAAGCACCGAAAAATGCACCGATGAAGATTCCAAAAGGCGGAAAAAAAAATAAACCCTGCAAGCATGCCGATAATAGATCCCCATATGCCGAATTTTGAAGCGCCGAATTTTTTTGCACCGAACACAGGAATCGCATAATCCAAAATAGACAGCAAGATGGTAAAGATGCCCATTGTCACCAGAAAAGCAGTGCTGAACACCTGCCAGTTTTTAGCATAAGATAGAATAATCAAAGACAGGAAACTAAGCGCAGGTCCTGGAATTACCGGCAGGATGCAACCGATGATGCCGGATAAGGCACAAAGTAATCCGATTATCACTAACGCAACAGTCACAAGATATCTCCTAACAAAAAGAATTTCTAAAGTTGCAGTTTCAAAATGTTCAATTTTGAAACTGCAACCAAAGACTATTGTTTAGCCGTAATCTTGCCAAGTAATTGTATCCATTATAATTACATCTTCAAGCCACGCAGCGGCGCTCATCAAACCCTAATCTTTTTTCAAGGTCTTTATCTCTTCTTTTAAACCATCGATTTCTTTTTTTTATTTTTGGACACCCTCGCTGTTATCGACCGAATCAGTATCGACTGTTTCATCTTTCCATGTCTCTTTGAGCTCATCAAAGCCAAGATATATGGCTAAACCGCCACCAAGCAGAAGCATTATCGGTATTGTTCCTTTTATTACCATTAAAAATTGTCCCCACCAGATCACCAGTCCTATCAGACCCAATACCGATGCTACAACGCCACCAATTAACGTTTTCATTTATATCATCCTCCTTTGTTTTTTCACGAGCCCTTAGTATTTCAAAACTGATAAATTAAGACCTGTTATTCATTTTTCAATCTAATATTCTTTAATAAAATAACACAACAAATTTTCGAATACAAGCCAAATTCTGCAAGGATAATCCATTTTATTTCCGTACTAAAGAAAATATTGCAAACAAATCTGTATTCTGATAGTTTCCGAAGCATGATAAACTGTAATTGAAAGAATCAATACTCTGATTCCAGTCAAATACCCACAGGCAAATTAAAAGCTATGAAATTAAGAGAGCGGATCAATCATATTTTAGAGGGAACAGACAATCACTTTAGCTGTTTCTTTCCCGGTAATTCGGGACTTGCATCCTCAATACTTAAGCTTTTCTTCTCCGGTGTGAAGGTGAGAAAGAACCAGTCCCCGACAATTGAGCAAATCCCTGAAGATGCCATCATTGTATATGCAACAAAACATAAAAGTAAATTTGACTACCTTTTTTATCATACACGCTATAAGCTTTACGGCCTGCCTTGTCCTGAAATCGGATTTGACTACAAGGTTATCCTGTGGCAACCGGTTGCCCGAATATTTAAAATACTTCTGGCGCACCTTGATTTCTTTTTTAAAAACATGGCCTGGCCTGATCCCTATAACAGCGGGTACATAAAAAATGAATTGCTAAACGGTCGTACCGGCTTTTTATCCATAGTTGAAAAAAAAGGTTTTTACCGCCGGTTTGTCAAAGCAAAGACAGATCCTGTCCAGTATCTTATCGAAATGCAAAAATCGATAAACCGTCCAATATATATTGTGCCGCAGCTTCTGTTCTTTGGTAAAAACCCCCATCGGTCACAACCGACAATAATCGATATATTCTTCGGGCCTGAAGATAAACCCGGAAAAATCAGGCGACTTGCAACCCTTTTCAGGAACCCGGGAAAAGTCTTTGTAGAAACATCCCAGCCACTTAACCTGGTGCATTTTCTTGAAAATCCGCAAAATCAAGGCCAAAACAATGAGCAACAGTCTTTATTATTAAGACGCAATCTTCTCGTTGGATTCAATCGTCATCGCCAGAGTATTACCGGCCCGGTCCTGAAATCGAGTGAGGAACTGAAAGAAAGTATTCTGACAAATGAACGCTTTCAGCACTTCATGGAAAGTCATTCCAAATCTCGACATATTCCCTTACTCGAAGTTCGCAAGAATGCTGATGCATATCTTGATGAAATCGCCGCTAAATACAGTCCCGGCTTAATTAAAATCGCGGAAGTCGTAGTCGGCTGGTTTCTAAGAATTATGTTTGAAGATGTTATATTTAATACTGATGATCTAGACAGGATAAAAACCATGTCTCAAAAAGGACCTCTGATACTTATCCCTAATCATAAAAGCCATATTGATTACCTCATCCTGACATATCTTCTCTATCAAAATAACATGCCCTGCCCTCATATTGCTGCAGGAAAAAACCTTTCATTCTGGCCCATGGGTCCTCTTTTTCGCGGTGCCGGCGCTTTTTTTATCAGGCGAACTTTCAGAGGAGCCGTTCTTTATTCAAAAGTGTTTTCCGAATATATCCACAAATTGCTTCAGGAAGGTTTTAATATAGAATTTTTTATCGAGGGCGGCAGAAGCCGAACCGGCAAATTAATCATGCCAAAACTGGGGCTTTTGTCAATTTTACTTGATGCATATAAAAACAAAGCCTGCGAGGATATGCTATTTGTACCGATATATATAGGATATGACCGGGTCATTGAAGAAACGGCGTATCTCAATGAACTCGAGGGAGGAAAAAAGGAGAAGGAAAATTTTTTGCAAGTGATCAAGGCAAGAAAATTTCTAAAAAAACGGTATGGGAAAATATACATTCAGTTTCACGATCCCATATCGCTAAATGACCTTTTATCACAACACGGCTCTACGCTTAACGATATGAAATCCAAAGAAAAGAACGCATTCTGCAGAAATCTGGGACACAGGACAATAAGTTCCATAAACAGCATTACCGTTGTTACTTCGTACGGCCTTGTTGCGAGCGCTATTTTAAACTGCCCGGCCAAAAAATTTTCTTATGATGCCTTAAAAGCCAATGTTGAAACATATATCAAATATCTTCACGCTCAGGATGCCAGGCTGGCCGATACTCTTGTTCAAGACCACGGCCATGCTGTCAAGCATGCCCTTGATGCCTACGTTCAAAGCAAATTCATTGAACTGATTCCAAAAGAAAAGGAAAGTCGGCATTTAGAAACCGAATATGTTATCAATGAAAGCAAAAGACCTGGGCTGGAATATTATAAAAACAACTGCATTGCCTTTTTTATACCGGCAGCCTTTACTGCAATTGAAATCCTTAAAATGGATGCATTTCAGTTTTCAGCCTCCGACCTTCACTCCGGTTATGCTTTTCTCCAGGAATTCTTCAAGAACGAATTCACTTACGATATTAATCTGACCCCGGAGTATTTTGTTCGTAAAAGCATCAAGACATTTATTGATGATGCCATGCTCGTGCCGCATCAGACGCTTCCCGATACCTATAATTTAACCTCCATCGGTTTCAGGAAATTGAAACTTTACTCTAATTTCCTGAAAACCTATTTTGAATCGTATCTTATTGTATTAAACTTTCTCATGCAAAACCCTAAAAACGCCATAAATGCTAAAGAACGTCTGAAAAAAATCGAGGCAGGTGGTAATCGAATGTACAAAAGCAGAGAAATCGAACGAAAGGAAGCCCTTTCTAAAGTCACCTATCAAAACGCAATCGATTTTTTCATCACCCATGGTGTTAAAGGCTCAGATGATAATGAGAAAATTGATTACTATGCCGATATACTTCAAAAATATATGAATTACCTGTAACTGTAAACCTCGTTGCTCGTTTCTGGTCGCTGGTTAAAAACGAGCAACAAGTATCGAGCAACGAGCAACGAGATCTGAACTATGAAGTCTATGATTCTTGCCGCTGGAATGGGTACGCGGCTACTTCCCTATACTGAAAAAACACCCAAACCTCTGTTTCCTGTTGCGGGACGACCCCTGATTGATATCACCATACGTGCACTAAAGCATGCAGGCTCAACAGCAGTTATCATTAACACCCATCATCTGCATCAAAAGATTGATTCCTTTATCAAAAAAAACAAATACGGCATACCCGTTTATACACGCCATGAACCGATAATTCTCGGAACAGGCGGAGGTATAAGAAATGCAATCGATTTTTTTGACGACCAGCCGTTTATGGTAGTTAACGGTGATATTGTTACTGATATTGACCTGCGAAAGGTATATGATTATCACTTAAATCATAAATATCCGGTAACCCTGGTTCTTTATGATAACCATAAGTTCAACTCTGTTTCATTCAATAAAAACGGGTTTATCACAAATTTTGAAAAAGAATCTTCTATTCCATCAAGTGCCATGCTGACTTTTACCGGTATTCAGGTTATCAATCCTGAAGTTTTCGATTTCATACCTGCCAATGTTTTTTCCAGCATAATCGATGCATATAAAAAGATGATATCAAAGGATGAAAAAATAAAAGCTTTCATATCAGAAAAAAACTACTGGCAGGATATCGGAACACCTGCAAGTTACAAGAAGGCAGTTTTTGATACGATGGCTCCCGAAGCTTTCAAAAAAGCATTTTCCGACAGCCTGCCCCATAAAATTGAGCAAACAAAGCTGAAAGGAGACGGGTCTGAAAGAAAATGGTACCGGCTGACTGCTAAAAACAGATCACTTGTCATGGTAGATCATGGGATAAGAAAATTAGATGAAACATGCGAAGTTGACTCATTTGTTGCCATAGGCCTCCACCTGCATGAAGCGAAAACACCAGTACCAAAGATACATATGTACGACACCTTCTCAGGCCTGGTTTTCCTTGAAGATTTAGGAGATGTAAATCTTCAAACACTGGTTCAAAAGGCTCAAAACCCGGAGGTCATCTTTTCCCATTACAAATCTGTTATAAATCATCTTATTGACATGTCTGTTTCAGGTGCAACCGGTTTTGATTTGTCCTGGACATATCAGTCTGAAATTTATGATAAAAATCTTATAATGGAAAAGGAATGCCGTTATTTTGTCGAAGCTTTTTTGACCGAATATCTTGGTATTCATTCAAATTTTGAGGATTTAAAAGATGAATTTTCACTTCTTGCCGACAGGGCGCTTGAATCATCATTTAATGGTTTTATGCACAGAGATTTGCAGTCGCGCAATATTATGGTAAAAAATGAAAATTACTATTTTATCGATTTTCAGGGAGGGCGTATGGGGCCAATCGAATATGATCTTGCATCCCTGCTTATAGATCCATATGTAAGTCTCCCTTATCCTGTTCAGGATCAACTTCGTAAATATTGCATTGAAAAGCTTTTATCTTCCGTTGCTTTTGATCCTGATAAATTTCGCACCTGTTTCAGATATTGCACCCTGATGCGAAACCTCCAGATACTCGGAGCTTTTGGATACCTTAGCAAGGTCAAAGGAAAAACCTATTTTGAAAAATATATCCCAAAGGCTGTTGAAACGTTAAAGGAAAATCTTTTTTCACTTAGCAATCTTAAATTGCCAAAGTTAATGTCGGTTGTTAAAAAAGTAAAAGTTTAGTACTAACCCTTTAAAAATGGGACACAGATTTGCACGGATTTGCACAGATTCAAATAATGTTTGCACTTATCTTGCCGTATCAACAAAAAAATATATCTGTGTAATCCGTGTCCCATTATAAAAAAGCTTTAAGGAGATTTCAAATGAACCCAATCAAAGTAATGGTAAACGGTATTCCCGGCAATATAGCACAGGTCGTTGCAAAGCACGTCCTGGCCGACAACAGGTTCGAACTTATTTTGCATTCACTCACCGGCCCTGAAATAACAATTTCAGACCTTAGTATAGGATCATCCGTCATACAGCTAATCAGGCCTGAACACCGGGAAAAAGAGATGAGTGAGATAATAGAAAAATACATATCTTTTATCAGCATCGATTACACACATCCAACAGCAGTTAACAGCAATGCCGAATTTTACTGCAAAAACGCCCTTCCTTTCGTTATGGGAACAACAGGCGGTGACAGAAAGCTTCTCTGCGAAACCGTAACCTCATCGTCAATAGCCGCTGTCATTGCTCCGAATATGGCCAAACAGATTGTAGGATTACAGGCCATGATGGAGTATGCGTCAAAAACATTTCCGGACATTTTCAAAGGATACTCACTTTCAATTAAGGAAAGCCATCAAAAAGGAAAAGCAGATACAAGCGGCACAGCCAAAGCAATGACTATGTATTTTAATGCATTGGGCACCCCCTATTCTGAAAATGATATCAAAAAGGAACGAGATCCTGAAATTCAGAAAGCCGTTTGGGGTATCCCCGAAAAGTATCTGACAGGACATGGCTGGCACACTTACACTCTTATTTCAAACGACAAAACCGTCCGTTTTGAATTCACCCATAACGTGAACGGTAGAGACGTCTATGTTCAGGGCACCCTTGATGCCGTTCTTTACCTGTCTAAGAAAATAGAAGAAGGGGTAACAAGAAAGGTGTTTACAATGATTGATGTTTTGCAAGGGGTTTGAAAAATCTTCGCAATACTCCAATAGCGTAGTCGATATCATATTTGGTATGGTCGGCTGAAATCTGGATTCTAATTTCTTCATCGCCTTTTGGAACCACCGGGAAATTTAACCCTGTGGCTAATATACCATTTTCAATCAAATATTTTACCAATTCGGATGTCTTTTTTGTATCCCGAACCATTATAGGGACAACAGGATGGTCGCCTTCAATAGTTTCATAGCCTGCTTCTTTTAGCCCCTCTTCAAATCTCTTTGTCATATTACCAAGATGCTCTAAAATTTTAAGACCTTCGGAGCTATCGAGAATTTCGATTGCCTTAAGTGCGGCAGAGGCTTCCGGAACTGTAATCGGGTTTGAGTAAATATACATGGGAGCTTTTTCACGAAGGTACTCAATAATTTGTTTTGAAGCTACAACATATCCGCCGTTAACTCCAAAACTCTTACCCAGCGTACCGATAACGATATCAACTTTTGTGCCGCAGTATTCTTCGGTTCCCCTTCCGGTCTTTCCAAAAGCACCTATCCCGTGAGAATCGTCTATTATGGAAATAATTCCCTCATCGAATTTATCATTATACTTTTCACAAATATTTACAAATTGATCCAAAGGAGCGTTATCGCCTCTCATACTGAAAATCCCATCTGTAATGGCAATTACTCTTTTACCTTTCCCGATATTTTCGCAAATTTTAGCCTCAAGGTCATTCATATCATTGTGCTTGTATATGCCTTTGACCGCCGGTCTTGAAAGCCTTATAGCGATAATTATACAGTTATGATTCAACTCATCGCTTATTAACACGGTATCCTTTGTTATAAGCGGAAACAGAACGCTCAAACTGGTCACATAAGCCGAGGAAAATATCATGCCCGCTTCCCGATTGTGGAATTTTGCCAGCTTATCTTCTAATACTGTGTGCGCTTTATACGTGCCACTTATAAAACGAACGGCGCCCGGGCCAACTCCAAATTCCCTTGCGGCTTTTTCTTCCGCTTCTATTACTTCTTTTCGCAGCGACATCCCCAGATAAGAGTTTGCGTTCATTTTTAGAAACTCTTTATCGCCTTTACCTTCTATATAATATCTCGGACCTTTTTTACCTTCTGCGGGTTTTACTCCGGTAATAACCATTTCTTTGCCTTTTGCACTTCCGGCTTTATAAAGGCCGTCTAGTTCCAGTTGCAAGGCATCGTTTAATTTTTGTAATGACATATTATTCCTCCAGCATCTGCCTATCAAGAAAGATATCCCAGATGCGCTTAAACGTTGAGAAACGATGTTTTCCACTGACTTCGATTACATGCCCGGGGGAAAGTGAAGATGCCAGCAACTTGTGAGTCCGATAATAAAGATCCTCTTTTCCGATACCCAAATAGATTGCTGGATGAGCACTGCCATCTTGGAGGTACTCTTTCAAATAGCGCCAGAGCATGCGCTGCCAGTCTTTCTCTTCATCGAAATCTCCCGGTTCCCACTGATCTATCCCGCCAGCCGAATATATTTCATCAACAAGTGATCTGTCGCCTAGAAAAGGTCCGAGAAGGAGAACACCGTCTATATCTTTTGCATACTCTTTCAAGTATAGTAGTGCTCCAAGGCCGCCCATGGATGTCCCCACCAGCCAGATTTTTTCATATTTCATTGCCTTTGCCGGCAAAATAACATCCTCTTTTAACCTAACCATGAGACTGCGATTATTATAATAGCCGAAATGAGCATTGGGTGCGACCATATCATAGGGAAGCCCTCTCATCCGCACAGCCTCGATAAACCCCACCTTATCGAAACATTCATGGCCGTCAAAAATACAATTAAGAGTACCGCCCATACCCCGCAAAAAGACAATGAGATTTTTATTCCTTTCCGGGGTTGATTCATATTTGAGTACTTCCAAAGGTGCTTTACCAGGCACAAAACAGCCGGTCAGCAACATTACCGGTAATAGTACAGCACACATGATAACCGAACGAAGAGACACAAATTCCTCCAACATAAAGTTTGTCAGTTATATCTTCTGAAAGGATATCAATTTCCCGCCGAATCCAAAGAAGCTACCATTAATTCACCGACCGTTTTTGAAAAATGCGATGGGTTTTCGAGTTTGCCGCCTTCACCGATCGTAGCAATATCGTAAAGTAACTGACTGTAATCTTTTAAAGACGAGTTGTTACGCTCGGTTTCATAGAGAGTTTTGAATTTGGTCATCACCGGGTGATCCATGTTCAACTCCAGCACTCTTTTTATCTCCGGTTGCTCTTGGCCGGATGATTTCAGGATTTTTTCCATATAGGCGCTCATGTCTGATGCCTCACCGGAAAGACATGCCACTGAATCTTTGAGTCGGGAAGAGGGTTTGACTTCTTTGATTTTTGATTCGAGCTGAGCTTTGATGAAGCTAAAAAGGGAATTAAACTCTTTTTTTTGCTTGTCGTCAATTTTTTCAAGATCAAGGTCGCCCTTTTCAGCGCTCTTGAGCGGCTTACCATCGTATTCGGTCAAAGACTGCACTACCCATTCGTCCACAGGGTCGCTCATGAGCAGGACTTCATAATTTTTAGACTTTAATTTCTCCAAATGAGGGCTGTTGAGCAAGGTTGATGAATTATCTCCGGTAATGAAATAAATTTCTTTTTGTTCAGGCTGCATGTTTTTAATATATTGATCCAGCGATACCCATTTGCCGTCTGATTTGGTGGTTTGGTAACGGGCCAGAGCAGCAATTTTATCCCGGCGGCCAGGTTCTGTATGGATGCCCTCTTTTATAACAGAGCCGAATGCATCGTAAAAAGGATCATATTTTTCAACATCCATTTTGGCCAGTAGATCAAGCACCTTTTTTACCAGGTTATTGCGAATATTCATCACCAAACGATCTTGCTGCAATATCTCACGACTCACATTCAGGTTTAAATCTGATGCATCAACCACACCTTTAACAAAACGCAGATATTCGGGCATCAGTTCTTTGCAGTCATCCATGATAAAAACCCGTTTACAGAATAATTGGATACCGTGCTTGCGCTCAGCTTGAAACAAATCAAAGGGGGCCTTGGAAGGAATGTAGAGCAAGGCATTATACTCGGTGGTTCCTTCAAATTTTAAATGCAACCGCTCTAACGGCGGATTCCAGTCATGTGACAGGTGCTTGTAAAATTCTTCATACTCTTCGTCGGTAACCTGATCTTTTGGCTGAGCCCAGATGGCCTTCATTGAGTTTAATGTTTCTTCTCGGATCACTTTCCGAGTGGTTTCTCCGATGGGCTTTCCGTCTTTGTCCTTTATGAGTTCCTTTTCAGGAATGTCCTCATCTTTTTCCACGTCCATAACTATCGGATAGGCCACAAAATCTGAATTCCGGCTGACAATGTTACGTACAACCCATTGATCCGTATAATCGTTTTCATCATCTTTCTTTTTCTTTAAATCAAGAGTAACTGTTGTACCGCGAGTTTCTTTTTTTATTTCTTCAACTGTAAAGTCACCGTCACCGGTCGATTCCCAGCGAACTCCGGTTTTTGATTCGGCTGTCCGCGTAATAATGGTTATTTTATCGGCCACCATAAAAGCACTGTAAAAACCGACGCCGAATTGCCCGATCAACTCCGGTGTCAGCGCATCCTTGTTCTGGGCCTGCTCCAAAGCTTTCAGGAAATCGCCTGTTCCGCTTTTGGCAATAGTACCGATATTTTCCATCACTTCTTCATATGTCATGCCTATACCGTTATCCGAAATCTCAAAGGTTTGGGCAATGCCGTCCGGACTCAGCTTGATCTTAAATTCCGTATCATTGCCCAGAATGTCCGGGTCGGTTTGAGCCTTGAATTTCATTTTGTCAATTGCATCAGAAGCATTGGAGATCAACTCGCGTAGAAAAATATCTTTATCAGAGTATAAAGAGTTGATGATAAGATTAAGCATCTGTTGAACTTCGGTTTTAAACTGATGGGTTTTCTTTTTTGTCGTCATGAATTCTCCTTGAAATGATTTTTTTCAGTTGATTGTGAAGTTTGATGGCGTCGTAGAAAGTCCCATCTACTGCGTTTCAGCGCTTTTTCAGGAACTCGGCATACTACTTGTATTGCCTCGTCTCTGAAAAACCTCTGCGCCTTGCACCCCAAGGGCACTTCCTGCGGGGCGTATATGGAACTTTCTACTTAGCACCCCAAGGGCATTTCCTGTGGGCACCATCGGGGATACTTTTACGAGTCAATCAAGTTTTATTATAGTAAAATTGTTAACTAACAATGTGCCTTAATTCAAAGATGTCAACCCCTTCGAACCGCTATCGTTGGAAATAATGTCATAACCACGTTCTATTTGATTTTTTCAAATGGATGTAATATTTCTTAATTCGTTTTTTGTCTTCGTTTTCCTTATCGCCTTTAAAATAGATTTCTATAAACTCAATAACATCTTCATTTTCATAATAAGCATATATGATTCTTATGCCACTCATTGCTC